>JAPFRF010000014.1:21257279-21704779 GCA_029282475.1 Phrynocephalus forsythii
AGGCAAACCTTCTCCTCCCCAGGCTGATTAGGAGGGAAATCTTGATTTACAACACTGCACTGACAGGGAGAAAGAGTTTGACTATTGAGACTGTTTTCCTGGAACCAGTGAAGCTGTGCCTTTGGCAGCGGAACTTGTGTATGATGTCATGCTATAGATAGGTCATTCAGTGAGATGTATGTATGTATGTATGTATGTATGTATGTATGTATGTATGTATGTATGTATGTATGTATGTATGTATGTATGTATGTATGTATGTATGAAATACTTTCACCTACCTTTCTTCTTAAAATGAACCAAGGTGACTAATTGACAAACAGTCAAGTGACTTTGTACATACACATTTTCTTAACAAAATTCTCATCCATATCTTTAAGGATTTTTTTTTCAAAAGTATATGCAATTTTGAAACTTTCTATAGACTACTTGCAGGCATATTCCCCCTCTCCCTCATTTTAAATATGAAGTATTTTTCTTTGAATAAGACTATATTTTTGTCTAAAATTGTCCTACTAAAAACTGAGGGTCATTTTAGACACGGAAGTAAACCGAGGAGAGAACCACAAACCACGCAGTTGCTAAACTGTAATTTTGGGTTGGAAAAGTGGGGATTGTCTTATAGATGAAATAATTGTGTGTGTGTGTGTGTGTGTGTGTGTGTGTGTGTTTTCCTTGATCCTTCAGAACAGGATGCTAAAATTTGTGTGTGTGTGTGTGTGTGTGTGTGTGTGTGTGTGTGTGTGTGTGTGTGTGTGTGTGTGTGTGTGTGTGTGTGTGTGTGTGTGTGTGTGTGAGAGAGAGAGAGAGAGAGAGAGAGAGAACTGGCCCTTTGGCAGAAAAGGGATGGGCATTCCATATCCAAATCAGTAGGTTACGAAATGAACCACACAAACCCAGGTGGTCCTCAGAACTGGCTGATACAGTGGTACCTTGTACAAAGGAATTAATTCGTTCCAAATGAAATTCTGTTAAGCAAATTTTCCTTTATACAATTTTCCATAGGAATGCATTGAAAATGGAGTGATCTCTAATTGCAACCATTTTTATGTTGTACGGATTTGCCCCATAGGCAATTCTGTTAAGCAAATTTTCCCTATCTCCAGAATTTATGTTATACATATTTTATGTTATACAAACTGTTTGTTATATGAGGGTCCACTGTATACACAAATCCAATTGCTTTACCTTTCTTTGTCTCGCACAGGGTTAAAATCCAATGAGGAAGCATGCTGCAACACCATCATCCAGCATCACAGATCTAGCACAGATGACGTTGCAGCATGATTCCTCATTGGATTTTAATCCTGTGCATGATAGAGAAAGGTAATGCAATTGGATCTGCATGTATCAGCTGGTTCCAAGGCTTGTGTGGTTCGTTTCATAACCTACTGGTTCCAAAACGAAAGAGGAAAGAAAAGCCAGTGAACTATATAATTGCATTTTGTCTAAGTTGCATCACATCAGGAGAGTCTAAAGGAGGAAAGCAGAAAAGAACCAGACACCACAACAACCCCTCAGGAGGGTGACACAAAAACAAACACTCTGATTCTTCTGCAGTGGATACCAAAGACATGGACTCAGACTTGGAACTTGAATACAAAGACTTGGACTCAGACTTAGACATGGATCTAAAGTGTTGTCAACATCCCTATCCCCTCTTTTAAAAACTCAGTAAAAGGACCCAAGGTGATACTAGTAAGAGGGCCAGAGACAAAGACTACTAGCGCACTTCTGATTTACAGTAAAACACCTTTTCCTTAAAAACAAGGCACCTTAAAATCACTGTCCAGTTTTCAAAATGATTTATCTGAAGAACCCCCTTGGCCATGACCATTTTTGTCCACTGTGGCACTCTTTCTTGCGACGGCCACTGGGGGTGGTGATTTTTTACATCACCTGCTGAAGTGTGAACAACAGAACCTCTATAACAACCACGTGACCACGGGAGGAGAAAAGGCAATCCAAAATAAGAAGCGGCTGCTCACAGAAATGCAGGAGGGGTAAAAGAGGCAGGCAGAGGAAGGTGAGTAACATGATTCAAATATCAGGGTGTGCTTTTTTGTTATTGTTGTAGTAATGGATTGTGTACTATTGATATACATTGTATAAATGGTCCCAACCACATTGCAACATTTTCAGACTGGGAAAAGGTTTAGTTCATAGGCTGAAAGGATGGCCAAATTGTTATGGAAGCTGGAGATCAGAAACTGACACACACCTCCTTGTATGCTGGGGGTCCTGAAAGACACAGCCTAGGTGAAATGATGTGGTGTAATGTGTCGTCATTAGCCCGTGAAGAACAGCTTCACAGATGCAAAATCTGCTCTGCCTTTGGCTACCAAAGAAGCCACTGGTTAGAGGGAATTTAGTAAATCGGTTTGGATAGATGCAACCAAAGGCTTAATGTGATATGTTCAGAAATGACATTTGGTGGCAGGGGCAATGATGATGGCACAAAGACATTCCCTTTTAGAGCTATTCCCCGTCGCCCTCCTGTTTCTTCAAGGTGGAAAATTGTGTGTCGCTGCTCCTGTCCATCCCAAGGGTGAAAGAGCTCTGTGTTACACCAAAAACCTACACAGATACAAATAACTGGCCAAGTAAAGGAATGTGGAAACTGGGCAATCATTGGAGCATTTTATGCTTTAGGTGAGAATAATGCACATTGTACTCATAATGGCATTAGACGCAGTTCAGGACACGAGTCCACCTTGTCCACCCTGTTCACATTGGCCAGTTTTGCCAGCTCAGGATATCAAGCATTTCCCCCAAACTTTGTGTAAAGATCTCAGTGTTGGACCAAGGTTTCCTGCACGAAACACACATACGTTCCCACTGAACTATGGAGCTGTAGGTACTCTAGCACCTGCAATATCTTTCCATTTGGCAGCAGCTACTTTGGAGTCCATAGATAAATATTATTCCGTATCTTATTGAATAAAATATATTTTATCAAAGCTGATAGAGACATATTGGCTCAATAAATTCTGATACTCTATTCAGAAAGAAAGTGGCAATAAAAATGCTGATGACGAGACATGGCAGGAATATTGAATGCCATTAACATGTGTTTTTCCCCCCTGTTCTGGTATTGCTGCCATTGTCCTCTCCTTGTTCTAATCTGCTCATCCGGAGTTTCTTCCCTTCTTTGCTGGTTTGAATGAGAAAAAAAATCGTGTGTGTGTGTGTGTGTGTGTGTGTGTGTGTGTGTGTGTGTGTGTGTGTGTGTGTGTGTGTGTGTGTGTGTGTGTGTGTGTGTGTGTGCTTAAATGGTTTAAATAACAAACAGCTAGGGGAATGATTATAGATATGTAATGCAGCAAATCACCAAAATTAAGTGAAGGGTCGATCTTTAACAGATCCATATGCCTTGGGGTGGAAAGAAAAGGCAGCAGTATATCAAGACCCTCCCTGTTTTCTAGCTGGCCTTTTCACCAGGGAATTCAAGCCAATCAAGTAGCTTTTGATTAGCACCTGCCTTTTCATGATCAATCAATTAAACATTGCATAACACTAGAACATAGCGGGTGTGTTTTCCTTGCTGGATGAGTTATTTGTATGGATTATTGTTTATTCTTTGGGTTTTCTTTTGGAGGTAGGGTTGCAGGTAAATTGCTCCTTAATATGCAATGAACCGGCCATGTGTTGTGCCATTCTCCAAAGAGAAAGCCATAATAAATGCCACCCACCCACCCCCTTTTTTTATCCTCAGTTGAAAATTCTCTTGAAGAAGGAAATAAATGAAAACCACCTTAATAACAATAATGACAGCAATCATTCATAAACCTCCATTCCACCTGTTCATATGGTCCTGGGTTAATTCATGGGGTGTTAATCAGTGAATTAATCCATCATAGCAGCACTTGATGCTCGCCGTGCCCTCTTATTTCCCGGTCTCCTTCCATCCACTGTTTTCTTTTTTAAAAATGCAACTCTAAAGACCACAATCCAGACTTAATCTCCACCATCAGATTCTTCACAGCTGGGAGAGGGTGGAAAACTTACTCTCTCTTCTCCCTTTTTCCCTGTGGCGCATGGTCCCAGCTGCATGACACTGTTCATGAATATGCATGAAATCAGATATGACATTGCCCCGCTCCCATTAATAATCTTGTCATCTGACTTGTGTAGCATTAAAAAAAAAACCCAGCCTGTGGCATCTTGGAGAGAATGCTGCCCAGAGGAGGGCTGGGGACGGGAGAGGGTGGGCAGAGGGAAGAAGGGGGCAGGAGCCAAAATCTCCTTCCTCTCTTTTCTCCTCCTCACAATAAATAAATAAATAAATAAATAGGGATGAAGTGCTTGGGGAAAAAATGGCAGTTGAATTAAAGCAGGAGAGAGGAGAGGAGAGGAGGGACAAGAGCAGGCAAGAGAAGGAAAACACAAGGAATATCTGTGTGAATGCCGTGGCTTGTTAGAAGCCCCAAAGCGGGTGGGTGTAATGGAATGTGAGCTGACCTTGACTGGAACCACTGTGGGTAGCCCTGGTCTTTCTCTTTCTCCCTCCATCCCCTCCCCTCCCCTCTCCACCTCCCTCTCTTTTCGTCAAAGCAGTATTTGCAACCAACGAGGTTTGGATTTCGGGCTTTCCAGTCATCCATCATCTGAGCCTATTCTCTCCTTTGACAGCTCCGTATAAGGTCTGACATTTGACACAGGGGACCCCAGGCCTTGCACACATGGCTCCAGCAGAAGCCCCGAGGGAAACAGAAGTGGGGTCTAAAAGGGATTTAAAAACAAAACAGAAAAAAAACTAAATGCATATAAAAAGAGAGAGAGAGAAAGAGAGAGAGAGAGAAAGAGAGAGACAGATACAGCAGCAAACAAATAAATAAAAGAACACAAACTGTAAATCTAAGAGGAGTGGATCTTGTGAGAGAAGTGCAGGGCACCAATTCTTGGTTCTTTGACCCTTCTGCCTTGTATATTGTCTTTCAATGCTGTACGCCTCCTTGAGTCCTTTTCCAAGTAGAAAGACGGGATTCAAATATTCGAAATCAAAATAAATAAATAAAATAAATACTTTCCAGAAAGAGTCATGTGATGATGGTCTAATCAAAATCACACCCCTTCTTCTTCTTCTTCTTCTTCTTCTTCTTCTTCTTCTTCTTCTTCTTCTTCTTCTTCTTCTTCTTCTTCTTCTTCTTCTTCTTCTTCTTCTTCTTCTTCTTCTTCTTCTTCTTCAGCATTTTCCCCGCATGGTCCAGTTGGTTTTCATGTCCTTGTGCAGTGTATCATGCCAATGCTACTTTGTTTGGTCCTTTGGTTGGTTTACCATTGACCTCCAATGGGAGGCCCCTATGTTCTAGTGCAGGGGTCCTCAACCTAAGGCCCAGGGGCCGGATGCGGCCCCCAGTGGCCCCTGGGACCAATCACCCCCACCTACCCCCTGTTTTGTGAGCAAGCCAGCCTCCACAGTTGCTTTTGGACTGTAATCCGGCCCCCAGTGGTGTCTGGGTGGTGGTGGACCGGCCCGCTGTTTGAAAACTTTGAGGACCCCTGCTCTAGTGTGTTGGTGTCAGCACATGGCATACCATCATAGCCGGGTTTTTTTTCCATCTTGCCAGCAATTGGAGCAATGCTGTATCACTGCCTGATGTCATCGTTGTGGACATGGATAAAACAAGTGTTACTGCTGATCCAGGTCAGCATCTTTGTTTCCATGCTACCAATGTGATACTCAGTTTCTTACATCATTGGCCAGCATTTGGCACCATTTGGTACTAGAGATGGGCTTAGTTTCCGTTTCCGTTACTCAGTTCCGTTACTCTCGGAAACATAACGGAATTACTCCGCCAGACTTCGATCGAACCGATGAGCGAACAATTTTGGTCTGATTTGTCGTTTTTCCTTGCATCGTGTGATCGCGCGATGCCACGTGAAAAAAACCCGTTCCCGGCCAAAAAGCAGGCGGAAAAATGCCTGCCATGCCTCAGGGCACCTACCAGAGGGGTTGTTTCTGGAGGTCCCGGCCTCCCCCATCCCCCGTCCTGGGCTGCTCTGGTGGGACTCGCTGCAGGCTCGCAGCCAGCAAAAAGTCCAGTCTCATCCGCCGCCGCCGCAATTAAAGTGCAAGCAAGCGGCACGGACGGCACAGGAAAAAAACTTTTAAACTCTCCCCCACCCATTCCCGGGCCAAAAGCAGGCGGAAAAATGCCTGCTTGACTAAGGGTGCAGGGCACCTACCGGAGGGGTGGTTTCTGGAGGGGGGGTCCCGCCTCCCCCCCCTGTCCTGGGCAGCCAGACTCGAGTCGCCATGCCATGTGGTGCGGGCGGGGGATCCAAAATGGGGCGGCGAAACGCAATATTGTTTTTGAAATCGTGGTCCAAAAACACACAAGCACAACAGAAAGAAACACGCGAAAATTTATAAACTGCCAGATTTTTCACAGTAGCGGTGGGTTTTTTCTTGCAACAAAATGTCTCTCCTCTCCTCCTCTGTCCTCCATTGATTTTATTTTTTATTTTATTTTTTTTTACACCTGCGCAATGATGGGCTGGCAGCCATGTGGGAGTGGACGACCATGCAAATTTTGGAGCCATCCCACCAATCGCATGGCCGCTTGGCCACGGAGACTTCCGGGATGTGCCAAAAAGCCCCCTAAAACCTGCCCTAGCCCCCGAACCCTAACCCTAACCCTTGACTCCTTCCTTACCCATACGTCACATACTGTCTTCTTAGTGGGTCAGAGAGGCACCCAGAGGTGCAACCCACTAGCCCACCGTAACCTTACCCGTCACTAGCCTAACCCTAGCCCCTGCACTAACCCACCTTAACCCTAAGCCAGATGTACTTGCATTGCACTACACGCAAGTACAATTCCCTTCTGTGTGAGACATGGTGTTGCGAGAGCCTTAGTTAGGCATCTCATCTATGGCTCTGGGTTCAGTGCCATCCACTAGTCTTCACAGTCACTGTCTGCACATTTGCACAACTGGTATGCAATATCCATATGGCTATTGCATACCATTTTGCAGCAACAGCATGTGAGGAGGGGAGACCCCCATGTAGAGGGGTCTCTTGGAGCCTGCTTCCCCTTCCTAGTGGGTGAGGATAGGAGGCACCCATGGGTGCCTCCAGGAGCCCACTTTCCCTTTATAGCGGGCCAGAGGAGGCACCCCACAGAGGTGCCTCCAGGAGCCCGCTCCCCCCCCAAAAAACCAGTACTAACGACAACGAAAAAACAAAAAAACAAACCGACTAATTTTTGCGAATTTTCGCGAAAAACAGAAACGAGCTGAAACGGAACCGGCCCGACTAACGACAACTCGAAAAAAAATTTTTCAAGTCGTGCCCATCTCTATTTGGTACCATAGAGTGCAACAGGTCAAATAACCGTTCTGTGTATTTTTGAAAAATGCCAAAGGCCATGCAGAATGAATATGGTCTTTCATGACATGTTAACCACCACTAAAAATGAAAGTCAGGAACAAGTAAAAATATGTTTATGTGTGATGATGATTGGAGAACAGACAAGAAAAAAATCATAAACACAACACTCATATTACAGTATGATATATTCATGTCTATATCTACTATCTACTGTCATGCAAATTATACATTGTCTTTATACCATTATGATTGAAAGGAGGCTTTCCCATGTTCTCTTCCTCAATAAAAACAAATAAAAACAAATAAAAACAAATGATGGAGACAATATACCCTGCCTACCAGTGTTTTGGCAAACTTAAAAAATAATTACTCAGTTCTTCCATTCTACTTTTCAATTCCGATGTCTTCTGAAACAACTTGAAGTATTATGGTTTGGTATATAAGCAGAACACTTTGAAAGCTTGAAGTTTTCTGTTTGTATTTTTATTTTGTGCAGAGTGATGATTACAGGCTGAATATTGTGGTTTTTCTCATTGCCACCACCATCATCACCCATTTTTTTGAAAGGATCATATTTTAAACTTGATTATCTCTATTAAACTACTTTGTGTATATAATCCCGGTTGTGGAAGAAAGGTGGCATATAAATGAAAATAAATGAAAAATTGAATAACAGCCATACGTAATTTCAGAGACTGAGGAAAAAAGTTATTTTATTGGAGTGCAATTTCCACGAGCCAAAGGACAGCACAGCTCATGTGATATGCTAGGATTTAAGCCACATGGGGGAAGGAAAAAAGCTTTTTTAAAAAAGCTCTGGGCTTTTTAAAAAATGTCCCTCCCCCAAGCCCTGCATGCCAGCTGACTGGTGCTAGGATGGGGGGGGGATTTTCCCCCAACTCCAATGCTGATTAGCTGGCAGGCGGGGCTTGGGGGAGAGAAAAATGATTTTTAAAAAACCCAGGGCATTTTAAAAACTTTTTTCCCTCTGCCACTTTCCAGCCCCCACACACACACAAATCATTTTGTTAGTGGTTCATTTTGTACAGATTTTTTGGGGTGTGTGGGGGGGAATGTTTGAAATGAAACAAAAATGTGGGGGATGAAATGAATGAAGCATATATTTTTTCATTTCAGCACATCCCTAGTGGGCACCCACCAGAAGACTAGGATGCACTGAACACCTGTTTAGACAGTAAACATACCAGCATAAACTAACACATTGGCAGCTTGTGCTCATCTCTAAACAAATTCAATGCCCTGCTAGCTGGGACAATGGAAGGACAAATGGAATCCCTCAAATTAGCTGTACTCAGCACTGATTTTTCTGAGATAAAAGCAGGGGAACTGTTTCTTGTTATCTTTTGAAATTTTAGTTATGTTACAAATGGAGAAAGAAGGAATACAGTAGAAATTTGTTCTGTCTTTGGTTTAGAGGTTGGATCATACTTGGTTATGAGAGAGCTGAGGGACACAACCTATAATTCCTGGGTAAAACACCTTCTCCTTCTGGTATCCAAGTGGGTGCTAATTGTGTACTCCTGCAAACCTAGCTGTGAAAAAGCATTTAAATGCAAGTAGATCAATAAGTACAGCCATAAAAATTGGGAAGGTAAACAATGTTCCGTGCACAGAAATGTGTTCAGCCATGCCGGCCACGTGGCCATGCACTTGCACAACACTGGCTCTTTGGCTTGAAAACGGAGATGAGCACAGCCCCTAGAGTCAGACACAACTAGCATGCATGTGTGAGTGGAACCTTTACCTTTACCTTACTAGTTGTGTAGGCCTGGCATGATCTTAGTCCTGAGACTTAGAATTTAGGATTTGTTTTCCAGGTCTCAGGGAATAGTCCTGTCCTGACATCTCAAAGGAAAGAATGCCTCTATAACCTGTCCACCCTGATTTTATTTGGGGTTGTATCTTGGCATAGCACAGATTTGTCAAATATTTTCCAAGAGATCCACATTTACAACTGGACTACACTTTGTGTGTTCTGGCTGCAAACTCTTCTCCATAAATCATCAAACACTGAAAAGGATCACCACCCCCTCTGATTGCAGTGAAACTTCTTAATCCTTCCACATCACAATACAATGACTAGCACCTATTCTCCTGAATAGGACACGTTTCCCCTTGCCCACAACTTTAAAAACCCACCATCTCAGTCATGCTATACTGCCGAGCACAGAGAGAACTCCTACTTCCCTGAGCGCCTTGCCCTCTGAAGATGCTGGCCACAGAGTTTGGTGAAATGTCAGGAAGAAAAATTTCCAGAACATGGCCAAACAGCCTGGAAAAACTCACAGCAGCTATCTTCTCCACATACTTTGGGAGGCAGGTCCTCATTTGCCCTACCTTATTGTGTTCCAAAGGCATCACCACATCTCCATCTTATTTCTCAGACTCTCCCACACAGACATTTTGCTGCCATGCCATCACAAGTGCATGCCCGAGGTCTCAAAAATCTCAGGAAAGGAGATGCTGCTGATGTGGCAACCTGAGATGCTTTTCAACAAAGTTTGCCCGGTTGGCAAACTTAAAAACCAACGGGGGGGGGGGGGCTTCTATGGCAGTTCCTCCCAAACCAGTTTCTGAAGGGCGAGAGCTCATCTGTTTCTGAGCCCCTGAGAAGACAGTGGACAGACAAATAGTTTGTATGTTGGGAGAGCAATGCTACAATGTCATTTTATTTCATAAAACCCAGAGAAGAGTTGTGGGAAAATAAAATGGTGGTAAACAATGTCAGCGTGAATTAGCTTTGTTATAGATACTGAAATACATCCCGGTCCCAGCTGTAGAGTGAACATTCAACTAATATAAAATATTTCTTATATGTTGTTTTTTTAAATCCCCACTTACATGCATAGAGATTAGTGCCATCAATAAATAAGTAAATGACATCAAAGCATGTTCTCATACCAGCTAATTGCCTGAAGGGGCCTGAGAGAATTTCTGTCCTTTCCCCCCATGTATTAAAGTGACTGGGTGTATTCTGGGTAATGTAGGTTGCCTTCCACCAGAGTGTCAGGGTTTTCGCCATTGCTGAAGGCAAGAACTAAATGTAATGAACCAATGGTCTGATTCAGACTGGCAATTCTTTTCCATGCAGTTTTAGATTTCTCATGCACACAAAATTAAAATAAACCTTGGTCTGCATATGTTAGAGCTCCCCATCACCACCAATATGAAAATAAGATGTGCATATTTTAGAAGCTGAAAATTAGCCAACATACCTTGCTTCATGTATTTTAAATAAACACACACACATGCAGACACTGTCTCTTTCGCACACACATTTATACACACAGAAACACAACCTTGGAATTTTGCCTCTGCAATTAGGTCACTTCATTTGTAATGCTTCTGGGTGCTTCCCCCATGCCTCTGTCTGGTTTTGGCACTCAGGCTAAAAGGGGAAGGTTAGAGGGTAAACATCTGGGTTGTAAGAAGGCTGGTGTTCTCCACCCCCTCCTCCTCCTCCTCCTCCTCCTCCTCCTCCCTGGGCTTCATAAGGGCCTTGGAAAATTCCACCCTGGAGCACCTTCTGTTCCAAAAGGGACACTACTAGAAGGCATTGGAAAACAACCACACAACAATCAGATGAAGAGAAGAACTTAGTTGCATAGATGTCAACATTCTGGTTTACTAGAAAACTCTTTGGTCCAGCTAACAAAATTTTACCAGATAGTCTCCCTTTAATTCCCCCAGCACATTAACCAATTAATTCTGGTTGAGTAATTATTTTTTTGCAATTATTCACCTATTTCTACAAGACATCACCCCTTACTACTTATACATCTACTTATACATAACAAAAAAAAATAATACCCACTGCCTCACCCACTTATCTAATAACCCCCATGGAATATGGGATAAAATGCTGGTATATGTATTCCAAAAGGGTAAAGGATACACAACCAGAGAAGACTCAATGTATTCCTAGATAGAAATGGGCTTGTCAATATCATGAAAGTTGTAATTTTGTTCAAGTCCCGAGGGGTGGGTGGGTAGCACTGGGTCTATGTCTTTTCCACTTGTTATACTTTTGTTATATTGTTGTGTGTTATTTTCTCTTCCTTATGTTATTTTGCTGTTTATCTGTTATTTTATAAAATTTCTAAGAAAAAATAAAAAAGAAAACTCTTTGGTCCACACAATTAAATAAATAGGGTCATCTCAGTTAATCAAATCTTACTTAGTAGTGACTAGATATTTTGAAATTTGGCGGGTGGAGGGTAATTCGTCATTCTGGGAGTTATGGGTGATTGAGAGACATCTTACAGGCATTAAAATGTCACTCATGTGGGGTAAAGACTTACACTGGAAGGTCTACCTAGGTCTAGTCTACTTGCATTCTCTCAGAATTGCAACACAGGAGGAGCTAGGCCTAAAATCCTTCTCACACATGAGCATCATTAAGGTGTCCCTCTATCAGGAAAAACTCCCAAAATGGAGAATAATGGCATTTGTAGGCCAATAAAGCCCATCCATAGGGCTGCAATACTGAGATACATTCATACTAGAGATTAGACATGGGCACGGAATGACTAAAATTCCGTTTCCGTTTCCGTTTACCATTTCCGTTATGTAACAGAAACGGAAACGGTAATTCAGCCAGCCCAGCCCGAACCCGAACTGAAAAAAGAAAAATTTGGTCGGGTTCTTCTTTACCATTTGTGGCATCGCGCGATGTGAACCACAGAAAAAAAAGTTTTAAAAAGTTTTTAAAAACCGATTCCCGGCCGAAAAAGCAGGCGAAAATATGCCTGCCTGAGTCTTTGCCACCTACCAGAGGGGTGGTTTCTGGGGGGTCCCCAGCCTTCCCTCCCCCTCCTCTCCTGTCCTGGGCTGCTTGCACCAGGCTGGGGCTGTGTGTCATCTTCGTCGTCTCACCAATGCCATGCGGTGTGTGTGGGGGTCCAAAATGGCTACTGCAATTTTTATTTTTAAATTGTGGTCAAAAACACACCAAAGCACAACACAAACATGTTGAAATTTATTTATTCTAATCCCTGAATTTTAATAGTAGCAGCAGTGGGTTTTTTATTGCAATAAAACGTCACATTTATTTTATTTTATTTTATTTTTATTTTTTTAGACCTGCCCATTTGGGCTGGGCATGGGATGGGACCATGCAATTTTTTTGATCAATTCCACCAATGGCATGGCCAGGTTTTGACTGACACTTCTGCATGTCTCAGAGGGTATAAAAACCCGAGGCACCTTCCAGAAATCGCAGTCGGTGTGTGGATGTGGTTGAGGGAGGAGGGCTGTGGCTGCTGGTGCGATCCGATCAAGATTATTGGAGGAGGGAGACCTGGGTGGGAGGCTTTAGGCTTTAAGTTAGGCAGTCAGGGAGGGAATTGAAATTGGAAAATTATTTTTTTGATTCCCTGCAGCTTTGTCTGCCGAAGGGAATAGCAGTTAGTTATTCTTTTTTCTTTGTTCTCTGGCTGTTTGTGGGGAGATGATTTTTCTGATATTGGATAAAGGGGGAGGATCAACTGGGAGTGGGAGGTGGGTGGATTTATTTTAAAATATACCATTTATTTTCTATTTTTTCCAACTTAAATTTGCTTGCACTCACACACAATTTGGAGTGTAAGAACAGAAACTCCTATCCTAAGGGGAGAATATAAATATTTTACAATATTATTTATTCATTACTAGTTCATTGTTTGTTTAACTTGTTGTGTTGTGTATGCACTGACTGAACACACACACACACTCCATTTCAGTGGATCAAGTTGAACTTAGAATTTAGAAAACTATTTTTTTTATTCCCTGTGGCTGAAGGGAAGAGCAGTTCTCTTCTTCTTCTGCCTTTGTTCATTTCAACTCAAACACAAGTATCTCTCTGCTGATTTTTCAGATTATATTGGATTAAAAGGGAGTTGGGGGGACTTCTGGATTTAGTTCAAATACCATTTGTTTTCAACATTTTCCAACCTGAGAAGAGACACTTTCATAATTCATTTAGCTGCACTACACCTATTCTTTTCTTAGTTGATGTGATTGTGTGTATAGAGCCTCGTGGCGCAGTGGTTAAATGCCTGTACTGCAGGTAAAACTGTGCTCATGACCTGGGTTCAATCCCAGGTAGCAGGCTCAAGGTTCACTCAGCCTTCCATCCTTCCGAGGTCAGTAAAATGAGTACCCAGCTTGCTGGGGGGGGCAATGTGTAGCCTGCACACTGTAATTAAAATTGTAAACCGCCCAGAGGCTACTTGTAGTGGTATGGGGCGGTATATAAGCAGAACACTTTGCTTTGCTTTATACAGCTAAAATATATTTTATTTACACCAATATCTTCTTTTTGAGGCATCTAAGTACCCCTACTCTCTTTTCAGGGTTATTTTTGGGGTGTGGCTGGCAAGCCTCCCTTCCAGATCAGGAGCCCAGTTGCTGCAGGTGCTGCTGCCAGGCTATTGCATTTATATCAGCCTAATCTGTGGGGGGGGGCATTCACCCTACCCCTACCAACCAAATCAAGTTCATTTACTGGGGGGCTGATTAATAAGGCAACCAAATTCATTTGCTGCTGCTTTATTTGGGGGGGGGCTGGAATACAACACTACCCGACCTCATTCTCATTGTACAAATTCCAGTCACCACTGAGTCCAGTTCAATTAGAGGGAGAGCCTAACAACAATTTGCTTGCACACAGACACAATTTTGGGGTCCAAGAACAGAAACTGCTCTGATCCTAAGGGGACAATATACATATATTTTACAATATTATTTACTCATTACTCCAGCTGATTGTTTGTTTACACTTGTTGTTGTGTTGTGTTCACTGACTGAACACACACACTCCATTTCAGTGGATCAAGTTGAATTTAGAAATTAGAGAATTATATCAAGGGCCAGCAGGGCAACATTGAAAGCTTGTACAAAAGAACACAGTGTGAGTTTAAGCTTGTGGGCCAAAAGGATAAGTTTATTAGAATAGTTTGTTTACTTAACACAAATATAATAAGAAAATATATTTCTATAACTTTGAGAAATAAAAAAAAATGAGGAGGGTTGACGGAGCAAGAGGGAAGGGCAAGGGGACCCCCACTGAAGGAAAGCACAGGAAGCAGTGCAGAAAGTAAAATTCCTGTTACCAGTCCCTTCCCCAGTGGCAGCGGCACCACCAGGACCACCGGACCATCTTCTGTCACTGAGGAAAGCATGGATGACTGCATGCAAGTCCCATCACCACCATGCTTTAACATGGACCCCCCCCCTTGTATTAGGAGGAAGACGAGTACTCGGAATCAGAAACAGAAACCTCTCTGCATCTGAATATGCCGGATTCTGAGGACCTGTTGGCAGGAACAGACGAAAGGCAGGCTTCAGGCAGTGATGGAAGGAGCACCCCTCTTTCCACCTAGGACCAGAGTACCACCAGTGACAGCAGCAGTCAATTGTCCCAGCAGGGTACAAGCCACACCAGCAGCAGCAGCAGCACAGCAGCAGCAGGCAGTACCAGAGGGGGCAGTACTTTCCATAAGCCTCGTGGCTCTCTCTGGGAGCATTTTGAGAACAGCCAGGAAGACTCAAGGCTTGCGGTGTGCAAGAAATGCGGAGTGGTCGTGCGCAGGGAGAATGACCCCAAACACCTCTCCTCAAGTGCCTGGGACAGTGTCAGGCCCTGGTTCCTCAGGGAGGAAGAGGGGGGAAGCAGGCATGGGGAAGGAGGACTCCAGAGACAGCTCCACTGAGAGTGGGAAGAGGCAGGCCACTCTGCAGGAAGTGGTGCCGCTGTGTGGGAGATTTGTCAGCCAATGTAATAGGGCCAAGGCACAGGAGACCACCACTTGCGTGATTAGTGAAATGGTGGCCATGAACGGGTTGCCCCTCTCCTTTGTGGAGTCATCGGGCTTTAGCCACCTGATGAAGCACGTGGCACCATGGTACGAGCCTCCATCCTGGCGTACCTTCAGCAGGCGGGTGATTCCCTCCCTTTATGAGTCCGTCAGGGACATGGTCCGGGCCCTGCTGCAGGCGGCCAGAGGAAGGAAGATCCACTTCACTTCCGACCTCTGGACTGATGGGCACCACGGAGACCTCTCTCTGACGGCTCATTGGTGGCAACGCAAGGAGGTCCTTGACACTAGGGCATCCAAAGAACAGCTGCAGGGGGAGCCACAAGGGAGCACCCCAAGAGGGTACAGGGCGGTGCTTCTCCAGGCACAAAGCATGGAGGACAGTGCCAAAGGCATCCACATTGCTGAGGTCCTCAAGACAGCACTGCGAGAGTGGGCACCCGAGGGGCAGCTCAATCGCGGATTCATGGTTACTGACGCAGGCCGTAACATGATCAACGCGGTTGAAAGGGCAGGGCTCCAGGGCATCATGTGCACAGCACACAAACTGCACCTTCGGCCATTGGGCTGGGAGCACCAAAGGACTCCTGGTGTGAGGGGACCCTGAAGACCAAGGCCTTGCTGGACAAGTGCAGGAAAATAGTCGGGCACTTCTCACGCAGTGTCAAGGCATCCAGGATGATGCGTGAGAAGCAGGCGGAGATGGGCCGACCAGAGCACGTCCTGATCCAGGACGTGACCACCCGGTGGAACTCCACCTACGCAATGGTCAAGTGCCTGGTAAAGCAGAGGCAAGTGATGGAATACGTCATGTCCCACACTCCTGTACTGCATGAGGGGATGGAGTTGGACATTGGTGCTACCGAGTGGCTCGCCCTCTCCCAGATGGTGGGTATCCTGCAGCCATTTGAGGAGACCACCCACGTCCTCAGGAACTACAATGTCAGCCTGGGCCACGTACTCCCCCTGGTACATGCCCTTCGCCAACGCCTAGAGGCCAGTATCTGGGAAGAAACAGATCTTATCCCAAAGAGCAGGGCCATGGCAGAAAGGCTCTTGACTGGCGTGGATACCCGCCTTAGCCCACTGAGGAGGGAAAAGGTGTACCAGATGGCGTGCCTGTGCGACCCTCTCGTCAAGGGTTCCCTGGCGGGCAGCGGTGCTGACCTAAACTCCTGGAAGACGGAGCTATGCCATCAAGTCTGCAGGGCTGCCTCAAATCAGGCCCAGGCATTCCCGAGGGCGCACGGAAGCCAGAGCGATCCAGAAGATGAATCCTCGCAAGGGTCTTCTTCCTCCTCTACTGCAGGAGTATACACCCAGAGACCAGGTTCCTTACCAGCAGCCAACTACCTGGCCTGTGCCCTAGCCATGGCAGTCTCCTCCTCAGTGGAGGCAAGGGAGGAAGAAGAACCGGACCCTGCTCTGACCATGGTGAGGGAGTACATGGCAGAGCCCCTCCAACCACTCACCTTGGACCCACTCCAGTACTGGTCCAGAAAGGCAGACATCTGGCCCGCTCTTTCAACTCTGGCGTTGGACCTCTTGTTTATCCCACCCACCAGTGTCCAGAGTGAGCGTGTCTTCTCCCACATGGGAGATGTCCTCAGGCCGCACCGCTCTCATCTGGACCCGGAGATCATGGAAAGGTTGACTTTCATCCGCTTCAACCTTTCCACGTTGAGATTACCCCAACACTCCAAGACCTAGGTCCACAGTCATTCTTCTACCGGTTCATTCCAATCAGGCCTCCCTTGCTCTAACATGCACTACCAGAGCAACTCTTATGCCTGTCTGCAATTATGCCTGCCTCCCAGCTTGCCTTCCTCCCTGCAAGCCCGACTTCCTGCTAGCCTGCCTGCCTGCCTGCCTGCCTACCTGCCTGCCTGGCCCTGTGCCTACCTGCCTGTCTGCGTGCCTGCCTGCCTGCCTGCATTCCCACTCAATTTGAAGAGTTAGATTATTGCCCAATTTTTCTAGGACTTCCCTGGCTCCAAACTAGGGAGGACCACTCAATGTTTAATTTTGAAGGGTCTCTGTAGGCCCAATTTTTCTAGCCCTTGCCTGGCTCCAAACCAGGGAGGACCACCCAATGTTTATCATTTTGAACCAGACTACACTGTTGTGGTTGCAGCCGGGCAACTTCCCCTAACCCTAACCCCATCCAACCAATGCCTGTATGCCTCCCATCCTAACATTCCCCACCAGCACAACACAGTTATGCCTGGATGTCTGCTCTGTCTGTATGACTGCCTGCCTGAATGCTTCGCCTGCCTGCCTGCCTTCCTCCCCTGTCTGTCTGACTGCCTGTAATCCCACTGCATGCATGGATCTAATAAGGGCTACATAATTAGCCCAGTTTTTATAGGGCTTTCCTGGTCTTTATAGCAGCCCAGGAAGGTTTTTTTCTAGGGTCAGTGTAGGCCCAATATTTCCCCTTTGGCCATGGCTGGTCTGAGTGTAGTACACCCTAAATACCTGCCTTCCTCGATGCATTCCTCCCTTCCCTGGGCTTTTGGAGACACTCTGCTTACAAAGTGGTCGAGATGCACTTTACAATGACCTACCTCAAAGACTGATTAGCAGGGGCCTAGCTCTCCTTAAAGCCTTAAAGAAATAGCCCTGTTCTCCTGCATCCACTCTGTCTCCTGGGTTGATGAAACTCGGTCCCCTGGGGTGGAGAAACTCTACCTCCAAAGGCAGAAACAATCCTCCCTTCTGCCACTTTGGCTTTGTGCCTTCCCTAGCCTGGGTGGGTACCCTGCAAGCCTGCCTTCCTACCTGCAAGTCAGACTTCCTGCTTCCCTGCCTGCCTGGCTGCCTGCCCGCCCCTCTGCCTACCTGCCTGCCTGTCAGGCCCCCGGGACTCCACGGCTTGGAGGAGGCCTTCCAGGTGCTTCTCCTTCAGCCTATCAGTGGCTCAGTGCTTCAAGTTCAGCCTCCGAGCCGAAATGCGCCCTGTCGGCCAGTCTCCTCGACTTGCCCAGGCAGCAACCCTGGCTGCCCCCGCCTCCAGTGCCTCTGGGCGGTAAGAGGTGGAAAATCACTTGAGGAGACCAACTTTAACAGGCACATCAACTATTTAGATTAGAATTGGGGGACTCTGTCCTCTAACATGGGGGGGGGAGGGACTCCCACCGGTTACAGTCCAGGTTTGGAAATCCCTTGAACAAGGAGGGGAGATTCCTTCCTACTAGCACTCCAGCTTCCAAAGGTGGCAGAAACAATCCCTCCCTAGAAAACTTTCCTTGCACTCTGGCTTCGTGGCTTTCCTGCGTGGACTCTTTCTCCTGGGTTGGTGGAACCCGGTCTCCTGGGTAGGCTAAACTCTGGCCTCCAAAGGCTGAAACAATCCCTTTCCTGGCACTCTGGTTTTGTGGCTTCCCTGCGCAGAATCTGCCTCCTGGGCGGAACTTGGTCACCTGGGTAGGCTAAACTCTGGCCTCCAAAGGCTGAAACAATCCCTTTCCTGGCACTCTGGCTTTGTGGCTTCCCTGCGCGGAGGCTAAACTCTGGCCTCCAAAGGGGCACATCATGGCAGTCACACAGGTTGGCACCCCATGGCATCCACTGCAGCAACTTTTTCCTGCCAGATAAGCAGCTGGCCCATGTACCCTATCCTCCAAAGAAGGTGGGGTAAGTCACTCTGGCCTCCAAAAGGCTGAAAGAGGTAATCCCTTACTAGGTTGGCGGAACTCTTGTCTCCTGGGTAGGCAAAACTGGCCTCCAAAGTAGGCGGCTGAAAGAATCCCTCCCTCAAATTCCCTGGCACTCTGGCTTCGTGGCTTTCCTGCGTGGACTGTGTCTCCTCCACTGGGTTGGCAAAACTCTGGCCTTGTGTGGCCTCCAAAGTAGGCGGCTGAAACAATCCGTCCCTCAAGTTCCCTGCTGGCGCTCTGGCTTCGTGGCTTTCCTGCGTGGACTGTGTCTCCTCCACTGGGTTGGCAGAACTCTGGCCTTGTGGCCTCCAAAGTAGGCGGCTGAAACAATCCCTCCCTCAAGTTCCCTGGCGCTCTGGCTTCGTGGCTTTCTTGCGTGGACTGTGTCTCCTGGGTTGGCAGAACTCTGGCCTCCAAAGGCTGAAACAATCCCTTCCCTAGAAAAGTATTTCCTGGCACTCTGGCTTCCCTGTGTGGACTGTGTCTCCTCTGGGTTGGCAGAACTCGGTCTCCTGGGTAGGCTAAACTCTGGCCTCCAAAGGCGGCTGATACAATCCCTTACCTGGCACTCTGGCTTCGTGGCTTCCCTGCGCGGACTCTGCCTCCTGGGTTGGAGAAGCTCGGTCTTCTGCGTTGGGGGCAAACTTGGCCACTGAGCCCTGTTTGGAATTTGGAAATCAAACACAGCTGCCCGCACAAAGAGTGGTGGACTGACCTCCAGGGTTTTCTGGAGGGCCTCCATTGGCTGCTGTCAGCTGTCACTGTCCGCTCCTTGGGATACTCCATCTGGTGATGATTCCCTCAGAGGAGGGGAACTTTACTGGGTTTGGAAATTGGGGGAGAAAGTGAGAGGAGGGGCACTCATCCAGATGAGTGGGGAGGGGAAAGCATCTGTCTACCAGACTGAATCTCTGACCGCTAGTTGACCAGGGTTGCATTTGCTTGGCTTTACAATGAGTGAGTGACATTGGAGATGGGGAGGGGACATTGAGAGGAGAGACCCTCATCCAGATTTGGGGAGGAACGGAATACTGTGTCTCCAGCTGCCTCTGAGAGGTGGAGGGGAAATGGGATGGATAAAGGCTTCAAAACAAAACAAAACAAAAAGTATAACAGGCAGCCAGACCAAGTGGTGTGGCCGGTTCAGTCTCAGCAGTTGAACACGAGAAAAAGAGAATATTGCATTCTTCCCAATTTGTTTGCATTATTGCATATAGGATGCAGTGTTATACTGATATATTATTCATCAGTTTAAAGTGTTTTCTTCCTGCTCTGGGTCATTGTGGGATGCCCCCATTCTCTGAGAAGTCAAATCATGCCAAATCGTGGTAGAAACAACAAACGACAAATGAAATGACAAAACAAAATTTTTTCGAAAAATTTCGCGACAAACAGAAATGGACCGAAATGGACCCGTTCCGACAAACGAAAAATCGAAACGTCATTTTTCCTAGTCGTGCCCATCTCTACTAGAGATGGGGACAAAATGATTTTTTATTTCATTTTTTGTTTCTTTCTCTAACAAAATAAACACAAACTAGCCCTTCAAAGAAAATGAAATGAAACAAAAGAAAAATTTCCAGGTTTTTTCTGTATCACTCATAACTTTTACATGGAATTTTACTCTCTTTACTCTCTTTTTAACTGCTCGTGTTCACCTGTAGCTTTAATGTAATGTTGACCTTTAATGCTGTAAGATGTCCCTCAATTCCCTGTTCTCAATACTTGAACATGTCTTAATCGTACTGGACTGTATATTACCCCTCATTACTGCAAGCTGCTGTGGGTCCTTTTCCAAGGAGAAAGGTGGAGTAAAAATACTGTAATATAAATAGATAAATAAATAAATAAATAAATAAATAAATAAATAAATAAATAAATAAATAAATAGGTCCTGCCGAGTTGGGACTAAACAGCATGCAACATTTTTCCAAATATGAATGTTTTAAGTCCAAAGCTCCCACTGACAATTACTGGAAATGCCCCCATCCAGTGCAATCTAGTTCCTCCCTACCTTTCACTACTTCCAATGTTGTGCAGTGGAGAAGGAATCCACAAAGGGACACTTCCACCTATTGCCCATCCCCACTGAGATTTAAGGGAAGACATCAGGATGCTGAGAACAGCAGAAAAGAAAGAAGTGGTGATACCAAGTGACACATGGATTACAAAGTCTCATCACAAAATGATACCTGGAGGCAACCATACATTTAGGTCGTAAGAACAAATGCAGATCTTACATGCTTATGTGGTTTTAGTGGTTTTAGTGGTCTAATGAAACAGTTACTGGATTTTGAATTACAGTAGGATCCCAGTATCTCCTGGGGATCAGTTCCAGGCCTTCCTGTGTATAACAAAAACCATAGATAAGAGAGAACGCCAACCCCCCCCCAATTTGTGTTTTGTGACTGTAGCTTGATCTACAGATGCTGTTTGTGACACTAATTTGTTTTACAGCTGCCATTTGTGACAGTAGCTTTCTTTGCAGCTGATAAATTATTTTTCCCTTCTGCCTGTGATGCCTTCGGGGCGTTTACCACATGCCATTCTTTGCTGCCACCAAAAATATAATAATTTGGGGAACTTGACACGCCCCAGGATTATTCAAGAAGGTTCCTCAATTTAACTAACGATGCAGCTGATACCGGGAAGGGTGAGCAGCCGTCCCTGCTGTGCCCCAATTAAAAGGGATTTGTCTCCTCTGAACAACCCTCAGCCCGGGAGCCTCGGAACATCTACTCTGCTCCAGGTCCCATAGAGTTCAATCAAGAGAAACATTCTCGCTCATGGAAAAGCCAGTAGTGTGCAGCCTTGGCTGAGGCTCTGGATACTTAGCAATGACTTCCCTCTCAGGCACACACAGATTCCAGTTAAAAAGATAAAGAAAAGAACTTTATTTAAAGTGAAACTCAAAACATGAATCTCGCTTTGTCAGCATCATTCTGGCAAGCATTACAGATTCTTGGAGCATTAACAAAACAAAGGCAAAGTTTCTAAGACAAACTTGCAAAGTAGTTTTAAAAACCAATTTCAGGAAGATAGGATGAATATATGGCAACCCAAACGGAAAACAATAAATCTAGCTGATCTATCTAATACTCACATTATGAAAAGAAAAGGATTCTGCTGTCATCTCTGGCGTTCAGCCAGCATCAATACGGAGATCACATGGCTGCGTAGTTCTGTGGAGAAGCTCTCCCTCTCTTGTTAGGGCAGACCATTCTTATAGACCTAAAATCTTTAGGATCTGTCTTCGTTCTTCAGAAATGTAAATTAAGCTCCGGACAGTGTATCAATTAGCATACTTATGAGTAAAGACTTTCTCCTTTGATCGTGAACAAAAGGCTACGCATTCCTATTGATATCAAGTGTTCAATCACCTGGACAGGGAGATTCCTTGGTTGACAGTGGCAACCTGTTGCCATCTGATGCAACCCTTTGAAGCCCAGGAACTGTTTGATATACAGAGAAATACATTGTAAAAACCATTTTTATCCATTTGCTATCCCCTCATATTTTATTATTTTATTTATTTATTTGACTTTTATACCGCCCATCTAGACCAAGGGCTACTCTGGGCGGTTTACAACATGTAACAACAAACAAAGGAATACATTTTAAAAACCAAAATACAATGTACAAAATAAAAATATATACATAAATCAACAACAAAAACTAAAATGAAGCTAAAATGAAACTAAAAATGGCAAGAGATTTGATAAAATGGTTTAAAAATAGTGCCTTACTAAATGTTTAAAGAATCAGGGAATGCCATTCTATAGAACCAGGTCTTCAATAGTTTTTTTAAAATTTGAAGCGAGGGTGCCAGCCGAATTTCAGGGGGTAGATGGTTCCATAATTGGGGAGCAACCACCGAGAAGGCCCTACTCCTTGTGACAGCTTTCCGGGCCTCCCTCGGTGTTGGGACTCCCAGGTGTCCTGCCTGGCTGGCACGGGTGATCCTGGCAGTTCTTCTTGGGATGAGCCGCTCTGTCAGATACTGAGGTCCCAAACTGTTTAGGGCTTTGTATGTTAACGTCAAAACCTTGAAGTCAATGCGGTAGCGTCCGGCAGCCAGTGCAGGGCTGCCAGCACGGGGTAATATGTTGGTGCTTTCTTTGCCCCGTTAGAAGTCTGGCAGCTGTATTCTGCACTAGCTGCAATCTCCGCATTAACCTCAAGGGCAGCCCCACGTGTAGTCTATTCTCGAGATTACAAGTGCATGAACCAGCGTAGTTAACGCCCTGATGTCAAGGAGGGCCCGCAGCTGGGCAATCCTCCGCAGTTGGCAATGAGCGGAACGGACCACTGACGCCACCTGGGTTTCCATGGTGAGTGCCGGGTCCAGTAGGACACCCAAACTGCGGACCCCATCCTTCGCGGAGAGAGTCACCCCCCCAAAAGTGAGGGAGTTCCCCAACCCGCAGACACCAGGGGGGCCCACACGGAGGATCTCCGTCTTGCCCGGTTCAACCTCAGCCTATTAGCCCCCATCCAATCCGAGACGGCCGCCAGGACGGAATGGCATCCACTGCAGAAGATGGAAAGGAGATATAGAGCTGGGTGTCATCCGCATATTGGTGACACGAAGCTCCATACCCCCTTATGACCCCTCCCAGCGGCCTCATATAAATGTTGAAGAGCATGGGAGAGATGACCGACCCCTGTGGCACCCCACAATTGAGAGACCAAGGAGCGGAGGTCATCTCACCCAGCTGCACTCGCTGGGGGCGGTCCTCCAAGAAGGAACTGAACCACTGCAAAGCAGTGCCTCCAATCCCCAACTCGGAGAGCCTCCCCAGGAGGATACCGTGGTCGACGGTATCAAAGGCCGCTGAGAGGTCGAGGAGGACCAACAGGGACGTTTTGCCCCTGTCAGACTCCCTCAAAAGGTCATCATGCAGGGCGACCAATGCCGTTTCCGTACTATGGCGCGGCCTGAAGCCAGACTGAAAAGGATCGAGGGCATTTGTGTCATCCAGAAGACCCTGAAGCTGATCTGCCACCACCCTCTCCAAGACCTTGCTCATATAAGAAATATTGGCGACAGGCCTATAATTGTCAATTTGGTCTGCCGCCACATTAGGTTTTTTTTCCGAATGGGCCTAATGAGAGTCTCCTTGAAGGCCGAGGGAACCCTGCCCTCAAGGAGAGACCCATTAATTATTACTGTGGCCCATTCCTTCATAATTGGCCTGGCTGTTTTTATTAACCAAGCCGGGCAAGGATCCAAGGAGGAGGTGGTGGCCCGACAGCGATCAAGGGCTCTGTCCACATCTGTCAGCGTCACTGGTTGAAAGCTGGAAAGCAATGCCGGGCAAGGCGATGCACTGGACATCTCTGCTCTATCTACTGTTTGTAAATGGTGGTTCAGGTCCCGGCGGATGGTCTCCACTTTAGTCTTAAAGAATGCCGCAAATTGGTCACAGGAAATACTAGGGGGAGGCCTTTCACTGTGACCAACCCCGGATAGATCGCGCACTATGTGGAACAATTCGGCTTGATGATTTTGTACTTCGCTTATCCGGGTAGCGAGGTAAGATCTTCTTGTGGCCTTGATCTTAGATAGATAGATGGATGACGCAATCTTTACGGCTGATAGATTATTTTCCGTCGGGGCCTGCCTCCAGATGCTCTCTAGCCTCCTCCGATTTCGCTTTAAGGCCCGCAGCTCCTGGTTAAACCATGGAGCTGGAAAGGGGCGTTTGGGTGCAATCATGTCCACTGCCCTGGTGGCAGCAGTATGCCAACTATCCACTAGAGCGTCGACAGGAGCACCAACCATAAACATCTTTGGTGAAGATAGGCTTTGATCTTCAGAAGAGGCAATGTAAGGTCCCTTCCATTTGCTCTTTACAACCACAACAAACATTTTGATGATGAGGAAGACATAACGTTTGCTATCCTATTCGACTTGGCATCTACCTGTGAATTACAAAGGAAGTCAGTGTCTCTTTCCCAACCAGACTTCAAAGAAGTGATAGCGTGTGACATGACATAGCCAGGAGTCAACAGATTATACAGATGATAGGTCATATCAAAAATGAATTTTCTAGAATTCATCACGCTGCCAACCGTGGATAACTGAACCAGTGGATACAGGGGTCCTACTGTACTTACAAAGATAAAAGGCCTTTTCCTCTTTTTGTTGGACTATGGAAAACATTCTGGTTGCATTCTGGTTGCATTCTGGTTGCTAACTAGTGCATCATCTACAACCAAGTAAAGTCAGTTCCCGAGAAAGACTGCAACAAACTGACCACTATATCCTTCTCTATCCATCAGGTAGTACTTTTGGATGGGAAGCAATAAACTTGGCCTTTTGGGACATGTAAACAAAATTTTATCTTGACTGGGATGTTCTGAAGTCCCCAACCAAAAAAAGGGGGGAGGTTCAAGTGCTTCTGAGTGATGAGAGACTGTCATTTGTCTACCAAGATCGTGAAATCTACACCAACTAAAGTGAAACTGGAAACCTTCTACATCAAGCAGGGCAACTGCAGAGGGACAACAGGACCAGGTTGCCAGCCCACAAACCAAAGACCCAACTGCAAACCACTTCAGTTTGCCAGTTGTTTCTTAGTGGCTCATGGTCCATAGCTAATCATGAACCATTATGGACCGCCATTTCTCAGGTGCATTCCTATCTCTAGTAGTGAATGGATGGATGCCGCAGCACTGCACTGCATGGACAACCACATTTGTCTCCACGCCAACGCATGAAAAGGAGAAGCCAAAGGATATTGATCATACAGCCATGGGTCTGCAGCCTGACACAAGCATGGACCACCCAATCAGAAGTGACTCAGTGGAAAGGCTGTCCTAGTAATTATTGGCTGGCAATCAAGCTTACATCATAATAAGCAAGTGAAGGAACCCACAAGTGAGGGCAAGTGAGAGCAATGCCCCTCAGCAGGCAAGTAAATCCTAACCTCTTTTTTTAAAAAAGAGGTCTTATTTCCTTTTTTTCTCTCCCCCCCCCCCCCTGCTTTGCTGGTGACATTCTCAATAATTTTGATTCATCTGTAGATATGTGTGTATACATACTTATAAGCATGCATCCACAAACTGTAAACACTCCCATATAAAAAGACCGTGTTCGATATATGTAAGCAAGAATTGATAAAGTGTCACCTATCAGAATAGGTGACATCTTATTCCTTGGCATTTGTTCCTCCTGGCCTGGATGGAGGGGAAGGGAAAGAAAAGCTCCCTTCTCTCTGAGAGGGCTAGTTAAGATGTATCTTGCTGTTTTGCCATATCTTTAGTATGCAGGGAGCAGAGAGATGGTGATAAAAGGAGAAATGTCTATCTTTGAGTTCTCAGCAATACAGAATAAGTTATCAACCTACTAACATGCATGTCTGAATAGAGTCCTTTGGCAGCCGGGAGATGTTATCTCTCCTGACATGCGAATTCCTCCCTCATGTCAATCCATGAAAGTACTAAAGAATAAATTCTCTCGTAAAATGAATGTGGCACACCACTGGGATTTGGAGAGCAACATATATTTTCCCCCTCCGCTCCGTCTTTCTTCTCCCTACTTTAAAAATGCTCCAGCTGAACCCTTGATATCCATATAAATTAGTCAACTGAAAAAAAATCCATTGTGCCAAACTCCTGGAGAGGGTGTTGAATTTCTCCATGGGCTTTCGTTTTTCAATGCCCCCACCCACCCATCCCTCTGTGTTCAAAAACCTCCTTTCAGCTGGCTGATGGGCTTTCATTGCCAGCATCCTCTCGAAATAGCCCAGAAGCTTATGGCAACTGGACCAGCACAGGGGGCAGAGACCCATCATATCCTCCCCATGGCAAGCTCTCAAGGACAACAATCACACAAAGAGGGCTACTGGGCAGTAGCAAAGTCCATATGGCTGTGGGCAACGTCAGCCTAGTCCTTCAGCACAAGGTGGGCATTCCAGGGGGGTTATGAAAAGACAGGAAGGTGTAGTGTGTTCAATTTGATATCCCTTTTACTTCCAGGGAAAGGGGCATGGTGAAATTTCTCCATTATATGCCCAAGTACTGTGCATTTTTATTTGAGAGGCATAGATCCTTTCACTACCATGGTGTGACTCATGTGCAGAAGTGCTTTGTTAATAGCTTTTCCAACCTGCCACAATGTTCATCCATCACTACCATTGCCATAGTGTTGCATTGTGTACGTGGAGCTCTGCAACAGAATATTTCAGCCATAGTGTGTTGGGTTTTTATTGTGGGGTGTGTGTGTGTGTGTGTGTGTGGCCTGGTCTTTGACTTTAATTTTAAAAAATGACTTACCAATGTAACAACAATTACTTTAATTATGCTTACAAGGAGTCCACAGTTTTATGACTTAGGTATGTTTTGTATCTCAGTTTATTTATTTATTTATTTATTTATTTATTTATTTATTTATTTATTTATTTATTTATTTATTAGCCTCGCCACTACTGAGTGGTCTCTGGGTGGCAATTGGCATGTAACATTGTAAACCTTACAGAAAGCAACTAACAGTTATGTTTGAATAACGAGAAATGACATTTTTTAAAAAAATCATAACTAAATGGTTACTTTTCAGGGTCATGGAAACATAGCTAGTTACTCGCAAAAAAATAATTCTCCTAAATTCTGAGATGAGCTGGTCTCCCACAATTTCCGATTTCTCTCCAAGCACTCTTCAGGTCAGTAGCCCACATGCTTACTGAGATCCATTCAAGAGGAGATTAAATTTAGGTACTGCATTGAGTGTGTGTGTGTTGTGGGGGGCAGTAGAAGCCAAGAACTGCTGGATAGCTCAGTACTGGCTTAGGTATCAGCCTGTGGATCCAACGTTTGAGAGCCCCACTGTGCTTCTTTGACCAGGTATGGACTCAATGATCCATAGGGTCCCTTCCATCTGTTCAGCTCTAAGATTATGTTGATGACTTCCTTAAGTACCTGGGAGATAGAAACCCTTTCAGATACAAGTAGAAGCTGTTCTTAAATCATATCTTGCTTGCCCTTGGCAAACAGGATAATGTTTTTGCATGTATAAAGCCATTCTTTCTTGCTGATTAGACATGGGCACGACTTGGCGAAATTCTCGTTTCCATTTCTGTTCCTTGTTTCCGTTACGCAACGGAAACGGTAACAACAATTACTCCGCCAGAACTCGAACTCAAACCGAAAAAAGAAAAATTGGGTCTGATTTGTCGTTGTTGTTCCTGGCATCGCAGCGATTGCGCGATGCCAAGCGGCACAGAAAAAAATTTTAAAAATAAAAAACCCCGATTCCCGGCCAAAAAAGCAGGTGAAAATATGCCTGCCTGAGTGAGGGCACCTACCAGAGGGGTGGTTTCTGGGGGGGGGGTCCCCGGCCTCCCCCCGTCTCCTGTCCTGGGCTGCTCTGGTGGGGGCATCCTCGTCGTCTCGCCAACTCGCCATGCCATGCGGCGCGGGCGGGATATCCTAAATGGGGCGACCGCAATATTTATTTTGAAATCATTGAATCAATATTTATTTTGAAACTGTGTCATGGAAGTGTGAGGCATAATTACAATTAGACATGGGCACGACTCTCGAAAATCCTCGTTTCCGAAAAATGAAGAAAAATTACTCCGGAACTCGAACTGAACCGACTAAAGAAAAATTGGGTCTGATTTCTCGTCATTCCTGGCATCACAGCGATCGCGCGATGCCAAGCAGCACAGGAAAAAATTTTAAAAATAAAAAAACCCGATTCCCAGCCAAAAAGCAGGCGAAAATATGCCTGCCTGAAGGCACCTGAGGGGTGGTTTCTGGGGGGTCCCTGCCTCCCCCTCTCCTGGGCTGCGCATCCTCGGCACCTACCAGAGGAAAAAAGTTTTAAAAATAAAAACCCGATTCCCGGTATGCCTGCCTGAGTGAGGGCAGAGGGGTGGTTTCTGGGGGTCCCCGTCCTCCCCCTCTCCTGTCCTGGGCTGCTCTGGTGGGGGCATCCTCATCGTCTCGCCAACTCGCTGGCCATGCCATGCAGTGCGGGTGGGGGATCCAAAATGGGGCGACCGCAATATTTATTTTGAAATCGTGGTCCAAAAACACACCAAAGCACCACAGAAACATGCGAAAATAGCTATTTTAAAACTGCCTGAATGTTTACAGTAGCAGCAGTGGGTTTTTCTTGCAACAAAACGTCTCCATTGATTTTATTTTTTTTTATTTTTATTTTTATTTTTTTACACCTGTGCAACGATGGGCTGGCCATGGGAATGGACCATACACATTTTTGGAGCCATTCCACAGTTGCATGGCCACTTGGCCAGGTTTTGACCGAGACTTCTGGGATGTGCCAGTCGGGCATAAAAAGCCCACTAACCCTAGCCCGAACCCGAACCCGAACCCTAACCCTAACCCATATGCCAGTACACTGTCCTTCTTAGTGGGTCAGAGAGGCACCCAGAGGTGCACCCCACTAACTCACCCTAACCTTACCCATAACCCTAAGCCTAGCCCTTGCGCTAACCCCAACCAGTAAGCCAGATCTGTGTACTCGCATTGCACTACAGCAAGTACACTTCCCTTCTTAGTGAGCCAGAGGGCGCCCATAGGGGTTCTCTCTCACTTTGTTCCTCCTCCCCATCCCCAGCCCAAGTGCACCGTATGCCAGTGAGTCACAGTAGAGGCACCCAAAAGAAAGAGAGGTGCCTCTGCCTGCCACTGCAACTTGGTATGCATATCCAATTGGCTATGCATACCCTTTTGTAGTGGGCCAGAGGAGGCACCCACCCCAGAGAGGTGCCTCCAGGAGCCCGCTTTCCCTTCATGGCGGGCCAGAGGAGGCACCCACCCCAGAGAGGTGCCTCCAGGAGCCCGCTTTCCCTTCATAGCGGGCCAGAGGAGGCACCCACCCCAGAGAGGTGCCTCCAGGAGCCCGCTTTCCCTTCATGGCGGGCCAGAGGAGGCACCCACCCCAGAGAGGTGCCTCCAGGAGCCCGCTACCCCCCCCAAACCAGTACTAATGACAGACGAAAAAACAACAAACGAAACGACAAATTTTTGAAAAATTTCGTGACAAACGGAAATGAGCCGAAACGGGCCGGCTCCGACACACGACAACTCGAAACGTCATTTTTCCTGGTCGTGCCCATCTCTATTGCTGATGGATACTGACCAGCTAGCTTTATATGCCCGTGATTTAAGGCAGCTTACCTAGCCTGAGCCTTCTCAATGGTCTTCTACACCACCAAGAACTGTCTCATTTTGTAAACATGAACACATCTGCTGCACATCAGTCACAAAAATGGAACTAGGTCCTGGCTGGTTAGTACCTAGAGGTGGATGAAACTGTCAAGTTTGATTCCACTCATCTTCTAATATTGTTTTGTTTTTCAACACAAAGTTTGCTTTGTCCCCACTGCTACTTTGGTTTGGGAGTTACTTTCCTTAAGAGGTCTACCTGGAAATGTATGCACATACGTAGGATGAAAGTACTGTATTTGAATACGAAGTCTGATACATAAGTTCTGGTTTGACAAGACTTTCCTCAATTTTCTGGAAGGAATTCCTAGCTTGTTCAACTCTACAATGAATTTTGCATGAAAGATTCCAGTTATGCTTGTCATAGCACCCCAAATATTTATAATATGGATACTCCCTCAATTATATCACTGCTGATCTTGAGAAGGTACTGGAAACTATTTTGTTTTTTACTGATAACCATCATTTTCTCTTCTTCACATTAAGTAACAATCCCACGGCATTGCTTTCTGCAGCAACAGAATCCAATAAGCCTTGCAATTCTGCCAGACTTGTTGCAAGCAGGACACATTTCGCCTTGATTTCACATTGCCTGTGTCTGAATAGGCTCATTAGGTGGACAGTGGACTGAATACGCTTGTTAGATATTCAATTTCCTGGGGTACATGAAAGTCCCACCTATGCAACTCTTCCCAACACCCATTAAGTACAGTCATGAGCTATGGCCTACTTGGGGCTGATGCAATGTTGTCATCAAAGAGGCAAGGTCCTAAATACTGGGCAGCTTGTGTGTGTGTGTGTGTGTGTGTGTGTGTGTGTGTGTGTGTGTGTGTGTGTGTGTGTGTGTGTGTGTGTGTGTGTGTGTGTGTGTGCGTGCGTGTGCGTGTGCATGGGTATGTGTGTGCATATTGTACATGCCTCTTCCACCCTTTTCCAAATGTAAGGAAAGTCAGGCGTTCAAACTTCTCTAGCATGACTTATGCCTTCAGTTTGGTCAAAGTTGTACTTTATGGGAAGCCATGAATATGTTCCTCATCTCCATTTGGAGGGGAGTGGGAGAGGGGAAAAAGAGAGAAAGGAAAAAAAACCTAAAAGTTAAATGCTTTTTTATAGGGAGGCTTAAAAACTTCCAAATATATAAATCTAAAATATTTATATATGGGCTTCAAATGGAGCAGGCATTATGACCTCATGAGTGCATAGAGAATGTCAGGGGTTTTCCCCTCCCCTCCATTTCCCACCTGGAATGGCTTTAGTGTTTCAGCTTGCCTTCACTCTGTGCCCAAGTTGGCTTCTCTTTTGACATATGACTCCATCAATCTCTGTGAATATGTGCAGCTCTCCATCTAGGGAAATAGTTTATCTTGTATATGACTGTGCCTCCACCTTTTCTAAAGACAGGGAGAAGAAGGCGTAGGGGCTGCTCCCTATCGAAACTGGCTTTATCATAAGAGATGAGCTCTCCCCTTTGGGGGACTTTAGTGGCAGGGCTAGATGTGAATTTGGCACATGAGGCCCACGGTGGTGTCTTATTTACCCAATCTGAAATAGACCAAAGCCAACTGGAAATAATTTTGGGTTGGGTTTTGAGCAGGTTTACAGTTGGACCCAAAGATGGGTTCAAACTTTCCTTACAGTGTCTATAATGTACCTAGTATACATCCTTGGGTGAGTATCAATTATTTTTCATCTTTAGCTATACCAGGGTAGGTGGATACGTTGGTGAACTCAACACATGATTTTGCAAGACAATAATAATAATGAAATAATTGTCATTATAACTATAACTTTAAAACAAGAGAGCTGGAAAGGACCCTATGGATCACTGAGTCCACCTCTTCTCAAGGAAGCACAGTGGGGAACTGAATTCCCAACCTCTGGCTTCACAGCCAGAGACCTAAGCCTAATCTACATAAAAAACAGAAACAACGTCGGAAAGCCAATTCTGACTTATGGTGATCCTTTTCACAGTTTTCTAAGTAGAAAATACCTAGAAGTGCTTGACCATTGCCTTCTTCTGGGGACCTTGTAGGGGTGGCTATAACTACAGATGTCTTAGGAATTCTCCAGCTCTGAATCCAGATAGCTGAACCACTGAGTCTATTCCTTAAACACAAGCAATTATAACAATGGCATAAGCATGTGCTGGTCACAGAGTTCAAGGATGTAAATTTTCTTCCCTTTTGTTCTTGCTTCAGTGAACAAACAATATGTGAATTTGAAGCCTTGGAAATCAGAATTCTAATTCATTTGAAGAACCTCCATTGCTAGTGGACCTTCTTTGTATACAAGTAGAAGAGCTAAGATACTGGAAACAGAAGCGCCACAGCTAATTCACTTGTCTTCCTTTTGTGCTGATCCAAGGCACTAAAGCCACCAGTGACTAAGGATTTGATCTGTAACTTGTTTTTAATTACTTGCTTCTGGGTACAAATCAGAAATAAATGTCCTCACAAACCTCTGAATAAATGGGTTCTTACAAGCAGTTTTTCAAAATGTGTGCGGAGAGTGAGCACCTCTAACCAGGGGTCCTCAAACCTTTTAAACAGGGGGCCAGTTCACTGTCCCTCAGACACTGATGGGGGCTGAATGGTACTTTGAAAAAAATACGAACAAATTCCTATGCACAGTGCACATATTTTATTTGTAGTGCACAAAAAACAGGAAAAAGAATGCAACAACAACAACAACAACAACAACAATAACAACAACAACAATAATAATAATAATAATAATAATAATAATAATAATAATAATAATAATAATAATAATAATAATAATAATAATAATAATAATAATAATAATTGCTTGGATGAAAACCAAGACACACAAGAACATTTAACGTTACAGCCCAATATAATAGGATCCCAATTTAACTAGGGGAATCAAGGAAAGGTGGTAGGCTAGTTCCTTTCTTCCTACAACATGGGTGGCAACAAGCAGTCAAGTGTGCCCTATTCAGATCTGATGCATTTTGAAAATGTCAGACCATGTGAGGATGAAAGGACAAAATCCCCTATGCTCCTTTGCAAGTGAACTAACACACACTCAAGCAAAACTATTCCCTCTAAAGTAAACTTTATGGAAAGTGGAAGTGCACAAGCCATGCTATAGCAGTGGGACAGCCCTAACATGAAACTCCCTCAGTGACTTTGGACTCGTTGGATTTGTTGCTCAAAAATTCTGCATGATCCAGTCCTAAAGCAGTTGCCCCTTCTCCATTCAATAGGAATCACCCACCAGGACGGGGAAGAGGGGTTGACATGAGAAGGGGCATGCAGTGAGGCTTCTCCTGCTTCCCTTCCTGAGTGGTGGGAGGGTTTCAAAGGGGTTCCCCCACTGATGCCCAGCCCAAAAAAGAAAACTCGCATTCTCATGAGAGTGCTAGGATGCATATTTTACCTCTGCAGGGCAGGAGCTCCAGCTTGCTTTCAGCCAGGGTAGCCACCTCATCCTGCAGCAGCATCACTGCCATCCAGGCCTCCAAGGACCAACCGTTGCTCCAGCTGCCTCCTATGCAAAAAGGAGGAGGAGGAGGAGGAGGAAGAAGAGCAACTGCATGAGCGAGTATCCTCTCCCCCTCAGAGCTGCACTGGAGGCTTCCACCAGGGAGGGAGGCGGACCCTAATCCCTATCTATCTCTCTGCTGGGCAGAGCGCAGCAGCATGTGGGAAGCAGGAATGAGAGCAGAGCCTGGCCGAGGGCTCGAACACTGGATGTGGTTGGAGAGGGAAGAGTCGGCGGGCCTCTGATGAAGGGGGTGCTTTGGAACTCACAGGGTTGGCAAGGCCCACACGTGCAGTGCTTTCGGAAGATGCCCTTGTGAGGCGGTACTGGAACACTCCATCTCTGGAATTCTTCAGCTGTTGAGAGGAGGCAGGGGAGGAGGATGGCATCAGCCAGTCACCCTGGGGCCGTATCCAGGACTCTGGAGGCCATGTGCAGCCCATGGGCTGTAGTTTGAGGACCCCTGACCTGTGCCATGCTGCAAATGAACACACAAAAAGGATGTCATGTCTGCGTTGAACCACCAAAAGCTGCTATTCTGAGGACCCCATGATTGCAAAGGGCAAACAGAGGAAGGATTTGTCCTCAGCTATCTTCCTTTGAAATAGTTGAGGATGATCACCCAGGATTCACCCAAGATTCACCCAAGCAGCCAGTTCAGTTGACTCGTACTTGAGGGTCACCAAACAACTATCCTTGAATCCAAGATCTCAGAAGACCTTACTTCAATTCTCAGCCTCCCTGAAGACCCCTGCGTTGTCTTTGGGCTCTAGGTATTATTCCTTGAGGCAAAAGAGTGCTGTCATCCAGGGAACCCAAGGAGGAAATTGGATCGCAGGAGGAAAATAGGAATCAGACTTTTGCTGGGAGTAAGATCTTGAAGTATGAGTTTTGTGAACAAAATAGTAAATATTTGGATTAGGAAGGGGCAAAGACCAGACTTGTGAGCATTTTCTTTCATCTATTTCCTCTATGGCTTCAAAGCTGCCAAAATCTGTCCAGGATAACACAATAATAAACATTTTAGGAACTTGGAGTTCAAGCCTGAAGTTCAAGAGCTTGTCTATCAAGTCTAGCATTAGCTAATCTTTTTTATTTTTATTTTAAACATCTTTAAAAGCTGTCTTTGGGGCTACGGTTGGCTGCTTTCCTTTGTACAGCATTATTTCCATAGTAACAGTCTTTTTTGTATGATATTTCTTTTCCCATATGCATGACAGCAATTAACACCATGAGAATATCCTGCTGTCTTCAAAACTGGAGGATTAGTGGCAGTCTGGGCCAGAAAGTGGTATACATATTCTACCTCTTTCTGGCCTAGCAAAAAGTTTGTTTTACTCTTTTATCCCATCTGCAAACCAACAACGGAGGAAGGCATGATGTCACTACTGTAAAGTCAAAGGGGGTTGTTATGACCCGAAAGAACTAAAGCCTTCACAGATGGAGAAATTAGTAGTGTGGACCTTCTATAGCTGGATCAGTTGGGATGCTGGCTGTAATCTCTTTTGTGCCAGAACAACACAAGTGTATGCACTGTTATAACTGAGCTGGCTTACAAATTGAGATGGGCACGAATCACAAAAGTGGCAATTTGTCACAATTTGTAATTCATTAGGGCTGACAAATAATGACTCACAAATATACGAAATATTTTTGTTCAACCAAAAAGCTATATCTATCTATCTATCTATCTATCTATCTATCTATCTATCTATCTATCTATCTATCTATCTATCTATCTATCTATCTATCTATCTATCTATCTAAAGGGGGGAAAGCCAAAAAGGTCAAATCAAACAAGCAAAAAGCCCCCAAAGAGGGGGGTAATGGGGTACTTCTTCATGAAAGCAGTGAGTCATACACTGCTAAAAAATTGTTGCTTCATATTCATCAGGGCCACAGTGGCGTAGCTATGGAGGGCAAGGGGGATATCTGTCCCTGGGTACAGCATCTGGGGGCACTAAATTAAGTGTCAAACAGTTCCTCACCCATTAGCCACAAGAAGGTGTGGTGGGGTGACCTGCCAGGACCAGTGTGGAGGGCTCCCTGGCCACCACTGCTGCCTTCTACGTAGCAACTTGGCCCCTCCATGTCCCTTGGGGGCATGAAAACTGACATTGTTCCCTGTCACTGAAAACCCTAGCTACACCACTGCAGGAGCAATGGTTTGGATAAATATGGAGCAACAAACGTTGGACAAATCAGAGATTTCTAAAAAATACTGTGGTTTGTTTTGGATTTGTGCCCATGTCTACCTAGGATCCTCCCATGCATTTGACCCTGGATACCAGCTTTAGCTCCTTCTGTTGATGCCCCTCTCCCCTGGTTTCTCTGTTGCTTTTGGCATTGGCTTCAGGCAATCCTCCTCCTGACTTTGGATTGCTGTTTCTTCTAGATATCCTTTCTATGTTTGATTGTGGACTGTGTGGACTGTGTTGGAAACTCTGTATTACAGGCTGCCCCTAGTCCCTCTTTTAGTGGTCAATTCCCCCCCTCGAGGCCTGACAAATCCCACTTCTTGACTAGCCTTCTCTACTGAATGCAGTAGAGAAGGAACTTAAGATCAGACTACTGGATTCAATTTCAAGATATACCTGAGGGCCATTTACAGCAGTTGTACTGCCAAAGTCAAAAGAAGTAGGATTACATTAAGAGCCAGGGCATAGCTCACTCTGTGTGAATTTCTCTGGATCGGTATGAACTTTAAACCCCATATACTGTATGGGGTGTGGTGGCTCAGTGGACTAAGGATCTAAAACTGTTGACTGCAAAGTTGGCAATTTAGCGGTTCAAATCCTGGGCGCCACACAGCAGAGTGAGCTCCCGCTGATCACCCCAGCTCCTGCCAACCTAGCAGCTCAAAAGCATGTAAATGCAAGTAGATGAATAGGTACCGCTGTAAAAAGAAGGAAGTTAAAACAGTGTTTCCTTGCAGCCATGCCGGCCATGTGGCCATGGACTTGCACAACACTGGCTTTTTGGCTTGAATACGGAGATGAGCACCACCCCTAGAGTCAGACACGACTAGCACAGATGTGCGGGGGAACCTTTACCTTTACCTTTATTGTAGAGGAACCTTTTTGGCATGTGGTTATCTTATTGTGGATTAAGTATGTCTAAACCAGCCATGTTTAGATGCCACAATTAACTTATCTTTATGTATTTCTTTTTTAACAATTGTTTTTCATACTATCTTTTCTCTCAGTTCTTCCTAGGGAAATTAAAATAGAATGTTGCTGCTGCTGTTCAGATTCCCTTCAGAAGCAAATGGTGTTTTCTATGTTTTCCTTCCTTTACCTTTCTTTTTTCTTTCTTTTTAAAAAATAATTCTAATTTTTCTTTTATTTTTATTTTTTGCTGCCCCTCTGAAACCCAGAGTTTGTTAGATAACATTTACAGTATATAATGAGCTGAGGTAAACAGTGTCTGGCCAGCAGGAGTACCCTAGATAGTTTTATTGTTGCATTCTGAGGGAAGTCAACCTTTTTTTCAATGCAAAGGGCAAAACAAATCCAGGCAAACTGGATGGTGTGTGAAAGCGTGCATATTACATTTTATAAAATTCTTCAGCCTCTCGGACTTTGTCCATTCCACTGCCGCCTGATGCTGCAAGACAGGCATATGGTGTTTACTGTGATGACTGACAACTTTCTGCTTTTCCTCTCTCCTCAGGAGAATCTCTTCCTGCCAACTCAATTTGCAAGGCCTTGGATCTTTTGGCAAACCTTTGGTCTGCATCCAGAATATCCCCCCATCCTCCATTGGCAAAGCTCAGCAAAGACAACCTGTGTTTTCCCTCTAACTAATTAACAGTCCGCTGAGAGAAAAACTCAATCCAAGGAATCATCACGGCCAGGTCACATCTTTGCCTTTTGTACTCCTGTCACAGGTGGTGGTGAGGAAGTGAGCAGTTGAGGGAGGGTGAGGTGCTTCCCATGGTTTGTGTCCAAGATTTTCCTTCGCGTGTTCATCAAGGCAGTGATGAAATGAACACTTGAAGGCTGGTTCCATCGCCTGCTGAGTTCCGGGGATGCTCATTTGGCTCAAAGCAGAAGACCACTGTTGGCAAACCTCTTGTAAATTATGATGACTGGTCTAAAGATTTGCCAGAAACAGACCGGGCCAGAGTCCGCTTCTGTGTCTGAATATCCAGTCTTGTTTGGCTTCTGAGACATGTGGCAAAATGACCCAAAGAGACTCCGCTGAGCGTATAGAACGTGGAATGAAACAGGCAAAAGAATGAAAACTCTTCTGAGCCTCTAATTCTTCTTTCAATGCACCATTTTACACATTATGCAGATGTAAAACTGGGTTTGCTACCTTCTGCGCAGCCAACACAGAGCCACAAACAACCACATGTCCCTGAAGTGTGTGAGATTCACTTTGTATTTCAGACACATTTGATGGGATGGATTGGCCTGTATTCCAACACACCATCTTCTATTACGGGTTTCCATCGATGCAAAGTAAAATTTCAAAAGAAATTTGCTCCATCACTCAGTGCAATAGCTGAGAAATTATTAAATGAGTTGTAGGAAAACTAATAACTTGCTGCTTTATTTCTGGGGCATGCAATTTCTTTGTTACTTTCCTCTATTGCAGGAGAGGGAACCTGAGATGAACATTCAAAGCAGGTTAATAGCATTATGAAAACACGCTTTTAAATGAGTTTGAACAATGAAAACATAAAATATCATTATAATCAAAGTATGAATCAGCTGCCCCCCAATCTACCGCCACCCCCCTCACTCAGACATTTTCAAGTGCCTTTTAAAAATGTGACTATTTAAACAAGTTTTTCCTTGATTATGATCTTCCCTCTTGATGCTCCACAATGTGTATCTCTCTATTACATCTGAATTCCCCTCTGCTTCTAACTTCTGTTCATCTCTATTACGTTATTTTGTTAGAGTTCTAATGCATTTTTGGTTGAAATAAGTTTGTTCTTTTCTATTTATCATTCAATATTAGTTTGTATTATGTTTTTATTTTATTTTATGTGATTATTCTTTATTCCATTGTAGAGATGGGCACGAAATACCAAAATGGCATTTCATTTCATTTTCTGTTTCACTCCCGTTTTTTTTTCATATATTACAAAATGATTTCATATTGTGTTTTGTTTGATTTCTCATATATATATATATAACACTCTTGAGGCCTAACCAGCCATTGGCAGTTTTTTTTTCATTCTTGCCAACCAGCTGGCCCACAGGGAGGCTGGTCATCGGGTTTTTCCCCCCTTCTGACCAGCTGGCCCTCACAGAGGTCAGTCATCATTTTTTTTAAAAACTTTTTACTCCCACCGACCAGCTGGCCTGCAGTGAGGACAGTCACTTTTTAAAAAATTTTTAACTCCCGCTGACCAGCTGGGCCATGGGGAGGCCAGTCGGTGGGTCCCCCCCCCCGCTGACCAGCTGGTGCCAGGTGTTTTTTATTTTTATTGTTTACTCCTTCTGACCATCTGGCCCATGGGGAGGCTGGTCAGAATTTGTTTTTACTCCTGCTAACCAGCTGGCCCACAGGGAGGTCATTGTTTGTTTTTGTTTATTTGTTTTGTTCTCAGGTGGCAATGACCAATAAAACTGCATCCTTAGTATATTGATAATACCTTACTTCCCAGTGAAGTATTGTAGATACTTGAATATAAGTCGAGTTTCTCAGCCCTAATTTTGGGGTGAAAAAAGGGCCCCTCAACTTATACTCAGCTGAATACCATAGGTTGATGGGAGGGGAGAAGCAGTGGGTTTTTAAACCTTTTTTCTCTCCTAAAGAAAACAACAATGGTGAACATTGGCACTTGTTTTGGGAGGGAAAAAGTTTTAAACCCCACCACTTCTCCCTCCCACCATCTGGTGCATAGAGGGAGAAGGGGTGTGGTTTTTTAAAACTTTTTCTCTCTCCCAAACAAGTACCCATGTCCACCATCAGCGCTTGCTTCGGGAGAGAGAAAAAGTTTTAAAAATCTGCTGCTTCTCCATCAGAAGGAGAGGAGGAGGAGGAGGAGGAAGGAAAGGGGGAGCACCAGTTTGGGGAAGGCAGCAGAGGGAAATATTGACACAGGTTATCCTCAAGTCAATCAATTTTCCCACTTTTTAAAGCCAAAATTAGGGGCCTCGACTTATACTTGGGCCAACTAATACTTGAATATATACGGTAAGATATTATCAATATCAAAAGCCAAACAGGACAGAATCTCATGGGGCACCCAAGGGCAAGATGTGAAACCCCACAAGCTCCAATTGAGAAATGACCCAACAGGAAGGATTAGGTCTAGAGATGGGCACAAACCACTGGTTTGTCCTTTGGATGAGCAGCTATTTGGGAATTCCCAGACCTAGTTTCTTTGGTGGGTGCCCACTCAGAGGCAGTGCTCAGAGGAGGCTGAGCAACTAAACTCTAAGCCACTGCCTCTGAGTGGGCACCTGCTAGAGGAGGTTCATCTGGGAACTGCTGAATGCCTGTTCATCCAAATGATGAACCACCAATCTGGGGGTTCATACCCATGTCAAATTAGGACCACTGCAGCCAAGTGATCCCAGGGATACCCAACACAACAAGGAAGTGCAGAAGTTGTATCAAAAGCTGTTGAGGAGTGCAGGGGAACTAATATGGTTGTCAGCCTCACATCCATTTCCATAGACCAGTGGTGGCGAACCTTTGGCACTCCAGATATTATTGACAACTCCCAGAATTCTGAGCCTAGACTCCCAATGGCAAAGGACTGTGGGAGATGTGGTCCAAAACATCTGGAGTGCCAAAGGTTCGCCACCACTGCTATAGACTAATTTCCCAAAGCAATCAAAGCTTTAATGGACTCTGACAATGTGCGTCATCCACTGAACTGCAAACAGGACAAACTTTCCAATTATGGACAATGAAAGGAAATACCACATTGCAGCTTCAAATTTCCAATAATTCCACCACTTCTCAACTCTGTGTCCAAAATGAACTAATCAGTCACATCCACCCATGGATGGAAATGAACGGATTTGTCAGTTTTGATTTCAATTAGTTTCTTATTTTCCCCAGTCATAAGTTTATTTTTGTCCGAGGGTAATAAAAACATTCTGCCCCATTTCTTGCATCACATTACAAATTTTTTTACAAGTGTGTCTGAAATGCCATACTCACTTTTGTATGCATTTCTCCTAATATATGCATACCTGTTCCTAATAGCTTAAGCTGCAGGCAGTTTCCCTAGTGTGATGAGATTAGTCCCTTTATTTTTGTTAATACACACATTTTTCTGGAAAAGTGTGAACACTAAAAGCTTCACTGCATATGTTGGCTTGCATTTTGGTTTGGCATGTGAGAACTATATGAACACTTCTCCAAAATAAAACTGTAGAGAATTCACCCCTATTCCTAAAGGGCACTGCTCAATGGGGTACAGGAACATAATGTTACATCAGGCAGGGGGTTTAATTGAAAATGTGGGCTATTTCTAATGGCTGGCATGGGGGGGGGACTGCCAAGTTTGGCTGGGAAATGCCCCATAATTCAGCTCTTTATGAATTTTGTGTCTGAAACTAACTATTTAAATCATATTCCTTTTGGGTTGGAAGAGGAGGGAGAAAGATGGGAACAGGGGTGGTGTAAGACAAAAACAGGGACACACACATAATGATGCTATTCTGACTCCCCAAATCCCAACTGCATCCTGCTTTTCACGAGGTACAAATACTACTTTTTGCACATTTTTCCCAGTGTGCATTGATTTTCTGCATTTTGGTTCACCTTTGCATGTAATTACAGATTGCACCAAATTTGCCCCATTCTGCCATTGAAGATGGCAGGTTTTTGTACTGGGGTCTTTATTTATTTATTTTAGTAGTACACAATTAAGCTGTTGACATCTTAAAATGTGTGTGCAGTTGGCTTCCATTTTATTCCTCCCAAGCAGCCCTGCAGCCACACAGAAAAGGGCCCATTCTTTAAGTGGCAGATTCTTCTTCTTTCCCCTGAGGGGCCAAAGAATACCTGGCCAAATCTCACAAGGTTCCTTCTCATTCCTGGTTTTGCCTCAGCCATAGATTTCCTGGGTGTCTTGCAAAGGATTTTTACCTCACTAGGTGGTTTTTTTATTATTATTATTATTATTATTATTATTATTATTATTATTATTATTATTATTATTATTATTATTATTATTATTATTATTAATGTCAAGGCTTTCATTATTAATATTATTCTTCCTCCTGCTGTTCCTGTAAGCAGCATGTTCGAGCATCAGACAAAAGGGGACACTGCAGCTTCTCGGGCTGAGGGCCGGGGACGGAAGCAAGCGGAGAAGAGCGTGATTGATGGAGTTCTGGTTGGCTTATAAAGGGCAGCGGAGAGAGCAAGAAAATAATCAGGGAAAAGGGCGTCCCATACTGGCTCTCTCAGAGGGAAGAGATGAATCCTGAGCCTTTGCATTATTAAGTTGTCAGGCGGCCTGATGATGAAAATCTGAAGGTCAGGAATAACAAGAAGCACCTTATGGGGGGATCATGACCTTTCTAGGAGTGCTACACTCATATTTATCCACACCTAACCCTTACCCACAATTCTTCATTTGATAAGAATTGTGGTGAGGGGAGGGAGAGAGAAACAGAGAGGGTTTCAGTGGGGTTGGGTGCAGGGTGTTCTGGGGTGTGTTTGCTTAAAGGCGGGGGTGGACTCATCCCCATCCCCTCCCCCTCTAAGCTGTAGGTGAAAATTAGGCTTCTCACAGAACCGACTGCAGGTGCTGAAGTCACAAGGAAAGATAATAAACCCAAAGGACACACGAGGGATACTGGCAGAAATGGTTTGCTACAGTGGAACTCAATAAAGGGAACAGCAGCGCGCCTGCATGACAAACCTGGCCGAATGGTGCTAAAATCTCTCTGGTACCACGGCAGCCGTTCCTCCTCAGCATAGAAATAGTTTCTTTCCAAGTGCTATCAAACTGTTGAATAATTAATTTTTACATTTCATCTTCCTTTTTAAATAATAGGTTTTATTGTAGTATTGTACTGAGTTTTTATTGTTGACTATATGATTCTTATATTTCCTTTTATATAGAGAGAGCATTTTTACCAAAACAAATTCTGGGTGTGTCTAACCACACTTGGCCAATGAAAGTATTCTATTCTATTCATTGCCATGTTTTTATTGGCTTTACAGATCTCAGACGAACGTCCTCCCAGTTCTACCTGTTTCTTTCTTTTTCCTCTTTTCCTTTTTCCTTTTTTTTCATTTAAAGGCAAAAAGCACTAATCCATATATTTCTACATATATTTATCTTGATCTCTGCCCACCCACAATATCATAGGTTTATTGAAAATATATGTCATTTCATGTTATATTAATTTTATTATTTTCATTATATTTACTAATTTTTGTTTCTTTTATTTTGTTGTATTATTTACTTGTGCTTGGTTTATACTGTATAGTCTTGATTAATTGTTGTTAACCACTCAGAGTGGTATAAAAGTCCAATAAATAAATAAATAAATAAATAAATAAATAAATAAATAAATAAATAAATAAATATTTGTTCAATGAATTCTGTGGTAGGACAGCACACTACATTGTTTCTTCAAGTGAAATCTAGTAACAAGGATGAGGATTAGAATGACAACAACAGCAGCAACAAAAACAACAACAAAGATGATGATGAAAACAATGATGAAGGAGGCAACAACAAGAACAACATGACAGGAGCAGGGGGGAAACAGGGGAGAAATATGTATCAGTACTAGAGACTGGCACAAATTGCAAAAATAAAAATAAAAATAAAAATGGCAATTTGTCACCATTGGTAATTTGTCCAAGCTGTCAAATTCCGATTCATGAGTTTACAAATAATTTTTGACAAACCCAGAAAAACTCCCCACCAACTCTCCTAGGTCCCCCAGTAAAACAAAAAACAAAAAAGGCCAAAAAAGTGGAAAGAATGTTACAAATAAAAACACTGACAAAATTTAGTTGCTTTGTGTTCCCCAGGATCACCAGACAATAGAGGTGGTCCTTGAATAAGGTCACCAAGCTATAGCGGCTTTCCTTTATTTATTTATTTATTTATTTATTTATTTATTTATTTATTCATTTAGCTGTGATGAAAAGTGAATGACCTCTGACAGTACGGAATACTTCCTGGACTTTCCTCTTCCTCATCTTCTTTTTAAACACCCCGTTACATTAATAAGACTCCATGTGTTTTCTTATCATTAGGTGAGAACTTCAGTTGAGAGCAATCAGACCTGTCTTCCTTCCTTGGCCTTTGATTTCTCATTTCTGGTCACTGAATTGCTAATGTTCGTGACACCTGTTTCTCCTTTCCTTGTGTACTCTTGGCTGGATAGAGTCTGGGCAGCTCAGTGGTTTGTGCATCTTCCCCCTACTGTCATCACTTTAAATAAGAAGAAGTTGCTGGAGTTATTACAACCACACATGCTGCCTCTAGTCACAGTGGCTGGAAGGGACTTTTCTGCCTTGGGCTAGCTGTCCATCTATCCACTAGTAACCAATTATTCCTTCTCTCTGTTTGCAAAGAGGGGCCCACCTCTCTGAGACAGCCGATTGGCAGTCACTGATTCTGTTGAAGTCTGATGCTAAGACTGCTCATTTTTCATCAATTTGCTACTCAATTGTGAGTAACTGAAGACATTTTTGCCTTTCTGTTTCATATTTCTTAGTGTGAGTTATTGAGACTGTAAACACAAGTGGATGAGAGAAAAAAGGCATGATCTATTGACTTGGATCTATTTTGCTCCAAGAATCCAGAAATCCAAACTCTGCAGCAAAAATGACCAGGTTTGCTGTATTCATGTAGACTAGACGATCCAGAAGATAGATATAAACTCTCATAAGTAACCTGAAACAGGGTTTTATGTATTGACTTAATGGGCTCCTCAGGCTGTGTATAGAAGCTTTACTAATTTGGGAGTCATCACACTTATTGACAGATCAATAGCATGGCCTTCTAATCAAATGATACCACTTTGAAATGGGAATCATTTATGTTCTTATGATCTTAAAATTTGTTCAACTGCTCTTCCTGCTAAGACATTGAAGTAGAAATAAATAAATATCTCTTCAGTAAAACCTTTTTTCCCGAACTGAATATATGTCCAGGGGTTTATTACAGGCTCTGTGCATTAAACTAATTGTATAATTAGTAATACATTTGTCATTCTGCAGCCACAGAGAAACATGTACCACTTTTGTGTGAAGTCTGACAATGGAAGGGTGGTGGGTTTTTTTACCCTCCTCCTTTTCCCTCAGAGAATTATATCATTATATCATAAAAATGTCAAAGCTTGAGTTTACTGTTCAAACTATATTCTCAAATATTCTCTTAGGCTGACATCTCTGTCAATTAAAATTAAACAAAATTGCATTGTGCCATATACACTTCAAATGGGAAGCTTTCAAGTTTATGGCTGTTCTTTGAATTGATTTTTAAGATGGCATCTGTAAAACCTACCTCATACAAGATGAGGCGGAGGGGAAGGGGGGGAATGTATTTAAGGCTGAGTCAATTTTAAAAATGGTTTCGAGATCATAAAGCCACAACTGGAAGTTATGGGGAAATCCTCCGAGTCAGAAACTGTTAGACATAAACGACACTGTGCATTTGTGTTTTGTTTTGTTTGTAAATCGAGCATCCGTGTCATGTTTAATTTCCTCAAAAAAACCTGGGTGGATTACAGAGTTTGGGAGTAAGAAGTTAGAAGCAATGCCGGAAGCAGGCTGAAATCCAGTTGCTGTAACTTTATCCCATGCAATGAGGAAGACACCATCAGCTGGCAACATAAATCTTTAATCACATTTAAAATGTCCTAGTTCCCCTCCTTCACCAAGGTTGCAAAATGGCTAGCTGTTCCTATTGCCCTGGAGATCTCTGGATCCGATCAGTCACTACTTGATCCAGTGGGGATTTTCCAGTAAGAAAAGCTTCTTTGTCCCAAGGATTCTAACCCCCCCAATCAAAGGGGACCCTCTAGAGAGCCTCAGTAGCTGAAACCCACCTAGGAAGTTTCCATTTAATTAAAGATTTCTGTTGCTGAGTGATGACATCCTCCTTGGGTTCACAACAGCACTCATCTTTGCAAGGGGTAATTGGGAGGGGGGTCGTGAGAAGACAACTACATGGTAATGAATGGGAATAGTGCCATTTGGAAAGAAGCCGGTTGCTGGGCTGTGCAATGGATTTAGGGTAGACCTAAATTCTGGACCCATTTGTATAAGATCTCAATCAGCGATTCCCATCTTAGTGTGCGGCTTATATACTGCCCCCCTCCAGAACTTAAAGCACTCTCTGGGCAGTGTACAAGTAACAATGCAGGCTACACATTGCCCAGGTCCCCCACCCCCAGCAAGCTGGGTACTCATTTTACCAACCTCAGAAGGATGGAAGGCTGAGTGAACCTTGAGCCGGCTACCTGGGATTGAACTCCAGTTTGTGAGCAGTACAGCCGGTTAACCGCTGGGCCACGAGACTTTTATATGCACCGTAGCCCTTGTTTCATAATTTCTCCCTTTACTTTTCATTTGAAATATGAAATGAGTTAGATATTAAAGTTGGTGTGGATGTGTATGCATGAGAAATAGGCTCTTTGAGGGAGGAACCCCCCCCCCCAGACACACAACCTCTACTTTCTGTGAAGAAATAATTCTACCCCATTAAAAATGCCTTAAGCAAACATGATGGGTTGTGTGTCGCAGGTTACTTGGCTATTGTAAATGGCAATCACAGTCCCCCAAAAAGGTTGCTAACCACTGGTCTAGAATGAAGGGGTCTAGATTTGGTTCCAGGATAAAGCAAATTGAGCTCAGTGTGTGGTTTGGGGTTTAATTTTTAATTTTTTAAAACAAGTAAATATTACAAGTATCTGCTATGCAAATACCCTGAAGTCAACTGTCTTAAATTTGGCCCCTCTTCTGCACCCCCTTTTAATTATCTATCATATCCGTAGATTTTATTTTTTTGTTATTTGTTTATTTTTAGTTGAGCTGGAAGGTAATAATATCAATACTACTGTATCTGTTTTCGTTTTCCAAGGACTGGTTTTGCAAATGCACAACTTGTTTGAGAACAAGAGCCGAGGCCAATTTTTTTATAATGTGCAAATCTAGATTAAATTGGGCTACATTCTGAAGCTTGGATTTTGCCTCAAAATGAAATTGCCTGAATTCTGCGCTGCTTCAGTAATAATATTGTTTTCTCATTACTTTAATCAGTCTTTTTTCATCCAATAGGAGGGGCATTTTGTGTGGAGTTTCTTGATGGTGATTTCAGTCCTAAGGGACTATCTTCAGAGTCTGGAGAAGTACATTTTGGATTCCATATTCCAGCCCGGCCTTAGCCAACATGCTCAGTTCTACAATGGAGGAATATTCTGGAAGTTATCATCCTAAATGCAGCCTATGCAAGCTCTTTTGTTATGAAATGTAGTTTTTTTAAAAAAAAAGAGTTACTTGTAAATAATCAACAACAGAATTTTAGAAAATGCCTTGCCCTGTTAGTGGTAATGAGTCTAATGGCTCACCTTGAGGGGCTTTGCAACATATTGGGGAACTAAAACATAATTTCCCAAAGTTTTATTTTTTCCCCTCACCCCATCCCTTGACCCCCCCACCCCTCCCCCAACAAGGAATAACAAAAACATGAGAACAGCACTTCTCGTGTCGGTTTCCAGTTGTTTGGTCTCCCAGGACTTGATGTCCTGCCACTCCTGTTGGTTTCCCACAGAAATGTAAGGGCTTTCTCACGGGACTGTGGGTTTCTCATGGAAAATAATGGGTTTGTCAGCCGTCATCCTCCTCCAGCAGGGACACCCTGCCAATAAAAGAGGATTGGCCTATGGGGGCCCACAACTATTATTCTCAATGAAAAAATAAGTTAGAAGGAAATCTTGCTGCAGTTGGACTGAGTCACGATTGTTCTCCCAAAATCATCATAACAAACATTACAAAATATGCTCATTTTGGGCTGGACTCCAGCAGGCTTCTGCATAAAATAAGAATTCAATAGTGGACCAATGATTTATTCCCTAGAGGAGATCATGGCATCCAATGCCTGACGTAGTGGAATAGTCCAGAGAAACTCACTTTAAAATATAATAGTCTTGAGGGTGCCACATGTATTTGTCTTGTCTTACTTCTCCTTGTCTTATTTATTTATTTATTTTGTCCTACTTTATTTTCTGTTGTCCTTGAATCACTGATATGTCTGAATCCTGGCAGTTCAGGTGGAATAGATGGTCCTCTCTTCTACCTGAGATCCCACCCCTCTCTGACACCCTAAAAACCTGCTCTAAACTGCTGAAAAATGCATCCAATCTGTTTAATAAGATTAATTGTGATGTTGGGGCAGATGTGCCTTTTGGAAATAGAGCATTTGTGTTTATTGTTGTTACATTAGGACAATTAAGTGCAGAGGCACACCTATTTCTTTTAGAATAGCCCAAAACTTTCTTAGGATTCACACTGCTAAAGGGCAGATCTGAGATTTGCCTAAGGAGAACTCTGCAAACAACTAAACCTGGATCCTCTCCTATGTTGTGCTATGGGCTTTCATTGCACAGTGTTGCCAAATGGGAAGTCACAACTCTGTCATAATGCGAGTCAGAACAGAAGAACCATGCTGGGTCAAGCGAAAGACCTGTGTGGTTCAATATTCTGTTCACCCTTTGGGGGGAAGCACTAAAGCAGAGCAGTAATAGTTCAACAGTTTGGCAGCTAAGTGAAATCTCCATTTAGGCTGGCTGAGATATAGGGCAGATGTGTGTTATAGAATCATAGAATCATAGAGTTGGAAGAGACCTCAAGGGCCATCCAGTCCAACCCCCTGCCATGCAGAACCTCATCACAATATTTCCGACAGATGACCATCCAGCCTCTGCTTAAAAACCTCCAAAGAAGGAGTCCTCTACAGTGGAGGGGTGTCCTCCTTCTGAAGAAATGTCCAATACTAGTTGGAAATAAGGAGAGAAATTCGGAACTGAAAATACAGGTAGGTCATTTGGTCATAGCTCCTGTCTGGAAGAAATGTTTGAATTGTTTTGGATTGTTACATCTTCAACCATAGATAAGCATATGCTGTGTTATTTTTTTAGTTCTTTATTTTATTTTTGCGTATTTTTATCCCACCTTTCTCCTTGGAAAATGGCCCAAGGCTACTTACAGTAATGAAGGAAATATTCTTTTCCTTAAAAAAGCAATGTTGTTTGTACATCACTGTCAAGTTTCAAGTTATGCTGGCCTATGGCCTTTAATGTCTTTCTTTATATGGAGCTAGCATTGGTTGCTTTTAGGATTACAGCAGTGGCTCTCCACCTTTGGTCCCTAGATGTTCTTCAACTAAAATTTCCCCTAGCTTTTAGCCAGGATTTATGGGATGTGTAGTCCAAGAACCTCTGGAGACCAAGAATCTCTAGAGACTCAAGCCAGGGAAGCACTGAGTCACCACACCTCTCTTCAGTGATGTACATGTGACCACCCTATTAGCCTGTGCAAACAACCTGTGCTAATCATTCCTTAGATCATGTAGCAATAGCATGTTAAGACATTATCATTATTTTAAATGACTCTGTCATAACTAACGCTATCAGAAGATTGGGAAAATGGTGCCAGTTTCAGAGCCATGTGTTTTTTTTTATAAAATAATAAATAAATAAAAAATATAGCTTGGTCTTTTAAAACAAATACAGATGCACACTCTACCTACAACACTGAGCATAATTGGGAACATGATCGATTATGAACCATGACAATGAAATCAGATAATCCCTAGTTTCTTAACTAAACATTTTTGTGAACCAGCAAGTTGTTCCTCAATTGAATATATACACTGCACTGTACAGGTGTTAGCCATTTATGAGCTCAGGTCAAGAAAAATATTTAACTAGGGTCCCCGGAGAGGAAAGGCAAAATTAAGAAAAGAAAGGACTCTATAACCCTTTTAGGGACCAGGTTGAGAGGGAGAAAGAGAGATAGAAAACTCCTTAATTCATTCATTTTGAGTTGGGTGGATGTTTTCTTTAGACAACTTCAAAGTGGCAGCTTTTAGAAAGAGATCTGATCATACGGCAGGCTAGAGCTGAGCCCAAATTTCTCATAACTGATTTTCCTCTGATAAAATTATTGTTTCTTTTTCTTTTACTAAATGATAAAAAGGAAGAAAATGTTGCTGAAATTTCTTCAGTATTTTCCTCATGTTCTCCCTGGTAGACACAGCCATCACAATTCCTCACACTGATACTGTTTTACTGGCACTATATGGGGTATGTATGATGTTCTCCAGTTTGCTGAGACAGCTGATGCTGCCACTAGTTATAGGGAAAAAAAGAAAGAAGAGAGAGAGAGAGAGAGAGAGAGAGAGAGAGAGAGATTGGGGAGGAGGAGAAGAAAAATCCTTAAAGGGGGAGGGGAGAAAAAAATAAGCAGCAGGATTTCTGGGTGTGGACCACAGTTCAATCTGGGAGTGACTGCCTAACCCCATAGTGGTGGGTTCGGAAATAGAGATGGGCATGAAATGAACTTTTAGTTCATTTCATTATCCGTTATTCATTTCATTACCTAACATAACAAATAACAAACCCAAGAGTGAATTTAGAACGAAACAAACCAAACTGAAAAAAAAATGGTTCAGTTCAGTTCGGTTCATTAATGGCGGCCCCAGAGATGTCTCCTACCTGGTGCTGGTCTACCTGGTCCGGTCTTCCAGGCTGCAGGGAGGGGCAACCAGAAAAAAAAAAAACCTGACTGGCCCATGCTACAGCTGTAGCGAGGGCCACGTGGTCAGAAGTAAATAAAATAAAATAAAATAAAATAAAATAAAATAAAATAAAATAAAATAAAGGAGCTCCAACCTGGCCACAGGGGTGGCCAGATCGGCACCATAAAATAAAGAAAAAATATTAAAAATAAAAGAAGCAGTGACCCAGCCTTAGGGGTCAAAAATCAAAAGAAAAAAACACGATCTGGCACATGGGCCATGGACCTGGCCTTCGACTGGAAAAAAAAAAAAAAGGTGACTGGCCCACATGGGGCCACGTGGTCAGAATTAAAAAAATAAAATAAAATAAAGAAAAATAAATTTTAAAAAATAAAAAGGACTGCTGACCCAGCCCCAGGGATGGCCAGGTTGGCACCCTAAAATAAAGAAAAAAAATAAGCAAATAAAACCAGCCCAGGGGCCGCACAGTCGGTGCTTGGAAAAAAAAATAATTTAAAAAAGGAGTGCTGACCAGGCCGCAGGGGTGGCTGGGTCGGTGCTCTAAAATATAGAAAAAAATAAAAATAAAAATAAAACAAAGAAGGCCCACCTGGCCCCAGGGGCTGTGCGGTGGTGGGTGCTTTTAAAAAAAAGAGTTGCTGGCCCCAAGCCAGTGTCTCTCAACTGAGGCGCTCCATGCCCACACCTCAAAAAGCCCCTGCCACAGGGGCCAGGATCCGCTGCCACCACCGAGTCACCAGCGGTAAGAACCCAAACCAGTTCAGATCGGTTCGGTTCATACAATTTTTTTTAAAAAAATTGTATGAACTCAAACCTGAACCAAACCAAGGGTGGGCCCAAACCAGACAAACCCGAACCATGGGTTATCTGATTCGTGCCCACCTTCATGCTCAGGCCACAGTGGTGGATTCAAAAGATATTATAACAAGGCATGACTAACAGAACATCTATAATATTAAACAGAAAAAATACAATATTAAACAGAAAAAATATACCATCTTATATCCCATTAAAGAGTTGGCACCCTTCAGTTTGGGCAACAGTCCAGTGGTGGTCACACAACATCAGGGCGATCCATGTACTGTTGCGGTCTCCGTGTAGAGTTGCTCTGAAATACAGAGCAAACATGTGTGAAGTCAAAACTACTTGTATCTGGAGGGTCTCTAGAACTGCTTAAATAGATTTGTTTTGTCTAAATTTCCTACCCTGTGTAAAACACCTGCCATTTTTGCTGCCCTGAAACATTGTCCCAGCTGGTCTGGTTCCAGGAAAGCCACAAATCTTTCCCTGATCTTTACACTCTCCACCTTCTGAAACTGATGGTCGTGGGGTCGCTTCCAGAGTTGAATGGGAATTTTTGGTTGTTACCTTGTTTGGGCCTTGGGCAGCAGTGTGATTTAGCCCATTCTATTTTCATTACTGGTATTAAATAGGTCACAACAGCAAGTAGTGAAAGGTTGAACTAAAGTGAGAACATAATGCCTGGTCCTTTACAGGGTACAGGACAGCCTTTTACAAACACAATTGGAGGATCATAGGATGATTTAGCATAGCATTAATATGATAAAATAGGTTACAAAGAAGATCCATTTAATGTGTGTAAGGCTGTCTAAATAAAATTAATATCTATTAAGTGGGGAATAGTGCTGCTGAACATGAAAATAAGCACCCCCACCCCCACCCCCAAGTAGGAACTAATGCAAAGGACATTAGGGCCTGAGATCACCTTATGAACCGGCCCGTCCTTACTTGCACTACAGACAGCCCACCTTCTTCATAAAGATAATTGCAATTAAATTATCAGTAAAGTTGTGGCCCAATTTTAACGCCATAAAATTTGTGTCAAATAGGGATAGGCACAAAATGGAAAAATAGAGTTTTTTTGTTTTGTTTTGTTTTGTTTTGTTTTGTTTCTATTAGCGGTTTGTTTCATTTCATTTTAAATGAATTTTTGTAAAAAAAAATTCATAACAAAGTGAAGCAATGAGAAAATGATTTGTTGCTGTTTAAAATGGCTCCCCTGGGTCCTAGAGGCACCAAACACTTTCCTGCTTCCTTTTGTAAATCTTGAAATCTTACAAAGCAACAAAAAAGCATGTCATTTTCTGTAAGGTGTCTAACTCTTTATTCAGGTCGGGGGGGGGCAAAGGGGCCAGATAGATATCCAGGAGGAGCAATCTTCTTCAAGACAGTCTGCAGCAGTATACCACCTGCTGGCCCCCATCTCTGGACTGAAATAATTCAAAGGTGTCATGAGTTGCCTGCAAGTCATCTGGGGCTTTGCCAGGTCCCTTTCAAAGGCAGGTCTGTAATTCTTGCAGAAAGACTTTGGGATGAGCCACCAGCCTCCACGGGGACCAACTAATCACATTCTCATTACCTTAAGGGCAAGTGGGCGGGAAGCTCAGATTGATGAAAAAGAGGGCAAGGTGTGTGCGGGCAGCCCTTATCTAGGCTGCCAATCTTTCAGCTCGCCCGGCCACTGTACCCATGTGATTTTTGCGTGAACGACCATGCCAGGAGGAGCCAAGAAGCCCCACAAAGACAAGCCTTGTGGAGCTGCCATAAGAAGCGATTTCAAATCACCAGCTGAAATGAGTGCTAAAGATGGAAATGTCAGCTATTATCCTATATGCAATTATCTGGGTGTGGTTTCCCTCCCAAGGAGAGGCTGTACAGATAAGTAGCCTCACCTATCTTTCCTTCTTACCCTTTCCAGGATCTATGCATAGACTGCTGCTTTTAGGATCTCTGTTCCTTTCTATTTCTTCTGCTGAGGTTGCATCCTTTCCTCTGTGCTTTTTCTAAAGACAACACATATTTTCACCTTACTTTGATGGCCATAGTATAAAAACATTACTGTAGATGTACCCTAGAAGCAAGTATGGTTAACGTATAAAGGTACATTAATTCCACTTGCCTATTACAACAGCCACCTTCTTCTTCTTCTTCTTCTTCTTCTTCTTCTTCTTCTTCTTCTTCTTCTTCTTCTTCTTCTTCTTCTTCTTCTTCTTCTTCTCCTCCTCCTCCTCCTCCTCCTCCTCCTCCTCCTCCTCCTTCTCCTCCTCCTCCTCCTCCTCCTCCTCCTCCTTCAAACTGTGGATCATCTACTAGTGGCACACTGGGGATTGAACTCCTGACCTCTGGCTCTCCTGTCAGATGCCTAAATCTCTAAGCTATTGGACCAGTCATGGTAGACCTGTTCAGAAGCCTGAAAGCAGGTGGGGTTTAAAGGGGGAGGCAATGGCATTTGGGCATATGCAATTTCTGCCCCAATATCCCTACCCCATTGTTTAGTACAATGTTCGGCACAGGCACTATTTTGAACCCTTTTGAAGCCCACATAATGAATCTGGAGCCTTTGACACATGCTTCTAGTCCTTCCCAAACTGGAGAATATACATAAATCTAAATCAATGATTCCCAAGTGTTGGGTCTCTAAATGTTCTAGGATTAAAACTCACAGAAGCCTTTTCCAATAGCTGTTCTGGCCAGGATGTCTGAAAGTTGTAGTCTAAGAACATCTGGGGACTTAAAGTTGGGGAACATTGATACGTGTTCTCTGGTCACGGAATGACTAGAACCACATGTCAAAGGCTCCAGATTCATTAAGGTCTACATGAATTCTGGATAGGGATATGGGGGCAAGATATGAGGGTAGAACTCACACAAACTATTCCCATTCTGAAATCTGGAGATTTCAGACTTAACCCTTCCATAGGACTTATCTCTCAGTCTAACCCACTTAATAAATGCACTATAGCCTACAGATAAGCTGTACCAGATACACCTGAGTGCCCTGTAGGAAAGACGGGAAAGAAATGAAACAAATAAAATAATTCATCAAATAAAGCATTTTACACCTACAAAGAGTTGGTGAAAGAGGTGATCTCTGAACACTTCAGAAAGAGCGATGCTTCTATGGAAGGACTATTAATACCATACCAACTATATTTCAACAGTATGCTCTGCTGAGATGTGCTCTTAAGAGCAGAGTGCTTCTGATATTATTTAAAGGAATTGCATACATAGAGTCATTGATCGGTACTGTGAAGTTATAGAGCAGTAAGAAGAAAGGATAAGAGTGAAGGAGAGGGCGTGAGTCTTCATTGTCATCCCTATAAGCCCAGATTTCAAAACATCGAGAGAAGGAAGTTAAGCAATTGCTAAAAACCTTGGATGCTGTCTTATACATCCTTCTCTAGGAGGTGTTCTCATTCTTCTCAGAGATACTTTCTTCCAAAGGCTGTGTGCACTTATATGTATACAGTTCTCCTCATATATAGAGATGGGCATGAAATGATTTTTATTTGTTTTGTTATTTGTTATTCATTTCATTACATAACAAAACGAATAATGAACCGCCCCTCAAAGGAAAACGAAATGCAATGAAACAAAAATTTTCATTTTGTTCATTTCATTTTTTGTTCCTCCGCTGCTGCCACTGACCATCCCCCATGGAGGGGCCTTCCAAAGCAGAGGTGCTGATCAGGTGTGGGGGTGGGGGAAAGGACCAATTTGGAAAACTTTTTCTGCTGCCCCAAGACCGCGCTACATTTGATTGGCACTTGGGCGGCAAAAAAATGTTTACAAATCCTAGTTCTCCATCTGACTCAGGTGACTTGGTGATGAAAGAATAAAAAAGAACATATTCTAAATCCTCCCTTCTTGTTGATTTCAACCTTCTCACCTTTTTCAAACCCTGCAAGTTCCTCAACATTACAACCTCCTCCAAGTGTGCAAACTAGACATGGGCACGACCAGAAAAAATGACGTTTCAAGTTTTCGTTTGTCGGAATGGGTCCGTTTCGAGTCGTTTCCGTTTGTCACAAAATTTTTCAAAAATTTGTTGTTTCATTTGTCGTTTGTCGTTTGTCGTTTCCACCGTGATTTAGTGCGATTTGAACTTCCCAGAGCATAGGGGCGTCCCGCAATCAGGGCCGGCACTAGGTGTTTTTGCGCCTTAGGCGGCGGGCGGGGTGGGGGCGGGTGGCAGGGGGGAGGTGCGGGTGGGCAGCGGTGGCAAGGGGCCATCGGCGGATGGCGGCCGTGGGCGGGCAAGTGGGCGGGCTGCGGCGCAGGCAGACGGGCGAGTGGGCAGTTAGGATATCACTTAGGATAGAGGTTCTGTTCTTGGCTTGAACCCCAAATGTGTGTGTGTGCAAGCAAATTGAAGTTGGGAAAATAGAAATAAATGGTAGTATATAATATATTTTTAAAATAAATCCACACCTCCCACTCCCAGTCGAACCTCCCCCTTTATCCAATATCAGAAAAAAAATCCTCACAAACTGCCAGAGAAGAAATAAAGAATAAACTGCTATTCCCTTCAGCAGACAAAGCTGCAGGGAATCAAAGAAATTATTTTCTAAATTCAATTCCCTCCCTCCCTGCCTAACTTAAATCCTAAAGCCTCCAGCCTCCCTCCTCAATCTTGATCGGATCACACCAGCACCAGCAGCCAGCCCTCCTCCCTCAACCACATCCATACACCCGACTGCGATTTCTGGAAGGTGCCTCAGCTTTTATATTCCTCCGAGACATCCAGAAGTGTCAGTCAAAAACCTGGCGATGCCATTGGTGGAATGGTTCAAAAAAAAATTGCATGGTCCCATCCCATGCCCAGCCCAAATGGGCAGGTCTAAAAAAAATAAAAATAAAAATAAAATAAAATAAAATCAATACGACGTTTTATTGCTATAAAAAACCCACTGCTGCTACTATTAAAATTCAGGCATTTAAAATAAATAAATTTCACATGTTTCTGTGGTGATTTGGTGTGTTTTTTGACCACAATTTCAAAAGAAAAATTGTGGTTGCCATTTTGGATCCCCCCACCGCATGGCATGGCAAGACAACGAGGATGACCCCCCCCAGCCTGGTGCAAGCAGCCCAGGACAGGAGAAGGGGGGAGGCCGGGGACCCCCCAGAAACCACCCCTCTGGTAGGTGGCAAAGCCTCAGGCAGGCATATTTTCGCCTGCTTTTTTGGCCGGGAGTCGGGTTTTTTTAAAAAAAAAAAAAAAAACTTTTTCTGTGCTTCACATTGTGCGATCGCCGCGATGCCACAAACGGAAATGAAAAACCCGACCAAATTTTTCTTTTTTCAGTTCAAGTTTGAGTTCTGATGGCTTAATTATCGTTACCGTTTCCGTTACATAACGGAAACGATAACTGAAAACGGAAACGACAATTTCTCCGAGTCATGCCCATGTCTAGTGCAAACTGTCAGGGAAGTTTTGTGCAATATTAATGCCATTTCCCACTGAGAAGCAAAGCCCACATATAAATGCAAAGAGCAAGACCCCCTCCCCCCAGTGGGTTTCTAGTTGAGGATCCATTTAATGAATTAGCAACCATGACTATTTTGCACAGGTTTGAATTACAGCAGTTTCTGAGATAAAAGTGCCAGTTTGCACAATTTTGCAAAAACAAAAATGAAACAGAAGAATATCTCTCCTGATTGTGGTCTCCTTTTGAGAAAGTCACAAAATACTTCTTCTGGTTGCAGGACAAATAGAATAAACTTGTGGTACCTCATCCTTACATTCAAGGAGAAGAGCTATGACCGTTTTTCCCCATTTATAAGATGACCTCCAATTTTCCAACCTGAAATAACAGTTTCTCTACTGTGTAGTTGTGTCAATGGATATCTTCCGTGTATAAGACAACCCTAAATTTTTAGTAAAAAATATAGTCTTATATATGGAAAAATTCCAAGCTTTGAAGCAGCAACAAGGTTGTTTGTGCTGTTCTTACGTGTCATCAAATTGCTTCCAATTTCTGATGAGCCAATGGGGTCTTCTAAGGCATATGAAATGGGTGCTCAAATAGTGCCAAACCCCCCATTAAATTTCCATGGTCAAGCAAGGACTTGAACACAGGTCTTGCACAACACTCTGACCTCAACATAATCCTGGCTCTGTCTTCAATTGAGTTCTAAAGTAAAGGGTGATGATGGAGTTTCTAATTACACACAACTCTTCCTTCTCTCTTTCTCTTATTCTCTCTCTCCCTGTAGTAATATTTCTTTGCCTGCTCCTGTAAGTGGCTGGATAGGCCATGCCTTCTCTATTTGACCAAGCACAAGGTGACCAGTCACCGGTGCTTCTCATTGCATCACCATTCTTATGAGCCCTAGTCAGCATTGCTACTAGTGAGAGATAATGACAACAGTCCTCCAGCAACATCTGTTGGGCCAGATTCCTCTTTATCTCTGTCCCTTCCTCCTTACTGCCTGTCCCAAGACTGATCCAACATCATTCTGAAAAATTAGTGTTAACAAAATGAGAAGGAAAGAGAGCGAGGGAGGGAGGGAGGGAGACTCGTAAATTATGCTCTAATTCGTCACAATAGAAAGTCGTAAGAAACCTAACCTTTCACTTTTTGTAACTGCACCTGGTTTGCCTGAGGCTGAGTTTTCCTGTTTCCTTCCCCTCGATCAGCGGCTGGGCCTTATTCCGTGGCTTTATTGTCAACACATGGCCGGGGTACCGAGAACTTTTCATCAGGGAAGTACAAACCTCAATCCCTAGACACAGTTTCAAACAAACACTCGCTTTATTTACTCATATCCATCTTGTCAGGAAAAAAGCGAAGGGAAGGAGGTGATGGGTGGAGGAGGGTGGAGAGAGAGAGAGAGAGAGTATAGCTTGCTTAATCCCAATACTAACACAATATTGATTCACATTCATGCTTACTATTTATTGACGTGTGTTGCATACAATGGATGTTCTCAATTAGACATCTTCTCAATGCAGGAACAATCATCTTAGAAAAAAGAGGGGACTGACAGTTGAGAGGAGTCTAATTTTATGTAAAGCAAACTGCCCAAACACCAAGATCATGAAATGCATAATTTGGCAAATCAAAATATTATTATTAACACCCGTCCACCCTGCTCCCCCTAAAAACAAATGGGATTTACCTCTAAACCTAATTATCCCAGCTTAATATCTGTCCACAGTTGCATCATTGCAGTCTACTTTTCATGCAGTGGATTGAGTTCTTGTGTATTCTATTAAGCAGCGTTCAATGTATTTACCTAATAGCTTAACACAAGATTTGTTTTACGGCGCTGGAGCTGCATTTATGGAATTTTGCAGGTGGTGCTGAGACTCTGCCCTGCTCTTTGAAACTGGAATGTGTCACATAAGTGCATATTAAAGAACAGCATGGAGGGAAACTGTTCTGCCTGGAAAGTAAGCATTTAAGGCATCTCCGTAGCTCTGCTCAAAAAAATATATAAAATGGTTAAAGAAAAACTCCACCTCCCCCCCCCTTTTTGTGGCCCCTCACAGGTTTTTATTGCTGGGTCACAGCTGGATTTACACTGTATTTAATAAAACATCAGTAGCCACAAGGGACTGAAATATGTAACACAAGTCTTTTTCAGTAAAATAATTCCATAAATCTACATGCAAAGCTATTTTCTGAGTGCTACATATACCCGTAATTTAATTATGAATGTAGGTCATGGTTCTTTCCTTCCCACTCTTGGCATTTAATGGAAGGAAAACTTGTTTATAGTTGATTGTGGACACATGTATGCATTGCCTCTCCTCTTTTCTTAATCACTCAGCACCATGAAAACATACTGCTAGTGAAGGATGTGCATTTTGAGATATAGATTTGGTCAAATCTCACTTCCAGGACCCAGGTTTTATAATCATCTAAGTTGTCCTCATCTGGAAAGAATGCCCAGGTGGAAGCCTTCATGATTTGTATAGGCCTCGCTTCCTGTTTGAAAAGGAAGCATCCTGACAACTATCCTGGCAGGTTCTTTTTAGCAGGAATTTAGGTTTATCAGCTGGGCCTTTTCTCCAGGTGAGCATAATTTTGGTGTCTGGGCCCTAAAGGTAGGACTCCCAAAAAGGAGAATTAGGGGGATTCATAGCAAAATGAAAACAAACACAAAGCAAGTAAACAATAATAACAGCAAAACAAAGGCACACACCTAAGCTTCTTACCAGCTTAGCATGGCAAATGTAACTCCATTCTGAAGAATCCATATACATCTTGTCCATCTAAGTAGCTAGTTCAATCTAGGATCCTCCAAGAACTAGGTGATGCTAATACCTAGATTCACAGGGAACTTTTTGGAAAGGAAGGAGGTGTCCAACATTCTGTTCATATTCCCAAGGATTTATTGGGGGAAGAGGGGGAGTACAATGAAAACATGGGAAACCACATGTCAGCAGATCTCCATAATCAGAAGTGGCTGGTGAAATAGGATTTGCTCAGTGATGTGGCTGGTAAAATAGCATTTGCTTAGCTGTAGCATCATCCATGGTTCAGAAATACTTGCGATTGGAACATGTTATGGCTATTACTACTAACACTGGTGTCCAGCATGGGATAGAGTACTCAGGAGATCTGGGCTTGGATGCAGAAGCTCAAGAGAAAAGGCCGTAGCACTGTTAAAAGACCTATCTCGTTTACTTTGAAAGTCCTATTAGGGTCTCTACCTTGATGGCACATAGCACACACAGTGTTTGGCACATAGAAATGAGAGACGTTGCCTTATAAATTAAACCAAGTTCTTAGCCCATATAGCCCAGCACTACTACAAACATTAAATGGGAACACTAGCCAGGATTTTTTTTAATCTAGTCCTATCTGGAGGCACCAGGGATGGAACTGGTGACTTTTTGCATCTGTAGCAGGTGCTGTTCCACTAGGTCAACCCCACCTGTTTCAATTTCTGAATTAAAACTGAGACTTATATATTTTATTGCAGTATAAAACCATAAATTAATAAATTAATGCAAATGTAAAGATTGCAGCGGAAAAAAATAATATAATCATAAAGTAGGTTAGATCCATAACAAGGAACCACTAAGAAGACATTCTGATTAATTATCTATTCTTGGTATAATATAATATTTAGTTAAATACAAACAAAATTTGGCTGCTTGTTAAAAAAAGAATTTCCATTATTTAAAAGTCTTTCAAAGCTCAACAGAACACATTAATAAAATGTAACATAAAATTACATTCTATCCACAAAAATTACATACAACTGTAATGAGTATTATTATTATTATTATTATTATTATTATTATTATTATTATTATTATTATTATTATTATTATTATTATTATTATTATTATTATTATTATGCACATAACTATCAATCCATCATTTAAGTGTTCCCCGTTTTCCTTCCAAAACACATATAATGTTGTTTCCCCTTTCCCTTTACTCAATACAACATTTATAAATTCATCCCATAGCTCATTAAATCTGTTTGTCTTCAACTCTCCTTTTTTGAACTTAATCTCAGAAGTCATTTTGTAATTCATTGCAATAGTCCAAATTTCATTATACCATTTAGGTTACTGGAAAACCTACTTTTGTATCCAGTAAAACTGAGAATTCTAAGTACCTCCCCAAATTACGTATCCAATATTTCTTTAGGTGATGCCATAGTGTTTAAAGGTGTATCAATATGTGTAGCCTGCACAATTAAACTCTAAACCACCCAGAGACTACTTGAAGTGGTATGGGGCGGTATATAAGCAGAACACTTTGAATATGATAGAATGGTGTTGTGCTATTTCACTTCCAATTTCTCAAAAAGGGGGGGAGAGAAAGAAAGAAAGAAAGAAAGAAAGAAAGAAAGAAAGAAAGAAAGAAAGAAAGAAAGAAAGAAAGAAGCCACGAGATGAAATCAAGTGTGAGCAGGAAAACTCAGATGTTGTTTTCCGTTTTTTTTTGTTCTCCCAGAGACCCCTATGTTATGGAACCTTGAAAAAAATCCCTACCAAATCTGCACTCTTAGCTTTTCCCTGCATTGGGTTATCTCTCGCTCTCTTTTTTTGGAGGGAAGATTGTCCCCAAGAGGATTTCTGTTAACCACCGAGTCAGAATTTGGATGACATTTTATTTATTTAGCCTGCCAATGGTTTTTATTGTTTTTAGATTGCATTTTATGTGATTTTATTGGCATGTCATTCCTTCTTTTTTAATGGGCTTGGTAGGTTGTTTGGGTACATTTTCCCCCACCCCTTCTGTACGCTTGCAGATAAAGCCTCTAAAAATGCATCTTTAAACAACTGAATAAACAGAAGGAGTCCTTGGTGACAATGTCTTTCCCATCTGGAAAGTCAGGTTAATTCAAATTAGCCCTAACGAGGAGGGCATACTGCTCTAGGACATGGGACTAGGTGGACTGATCCCTAAAAAGTGTTCTCTTCCACTTGTGTATTCAGTACAGCTTGGGGCATGGCTGTGAGTGTCATTCAGTTTGTGTTTGCTTTGTGCACACACTTGCATGGACTCAAGTGTTTTCTCAACTGTGTCTTAGGACATGGCTGGAATTATTTAATTACTTTTGCAAGCCAGCTTCAAGAGAAGCCTATCCCGATCACACAGCATGGACCTAAAATAAGATTATTTACAATCCAATCTAGGGAGTGCTGACGGGTGGAGTTGGCAGCTAAAGCTGCCTCAGCATTTAAATTCCCACTTTTTCTGGGCAAAAACCCAGCAGGCTGATTCAATTAAACTCTTTATGTTATATATTACTCAGAAGTTCACCATCTGAAGCAGTTCGCTGAGAGTGGAGCCATGCCTTTATGACTGCAATTTGGTTGCATGACAATTTTTTTCCCAGCGACTTTTTATTTTATTTTATGTTATTTTATTTTAGTTGAACTGCAATGGAAATGACAGGCAGTAGCAACGAACATTTCTGTGGTGAGCTCTGTGAATGATGCATGTTACTCTTTCTCTGCTTAAGACAACAGCAATTACTTTATTCCAATACTGTGTTTCTTCTTAGATGGTACATGTGCACTTGCTGTGGCAAGTACGATCATTTCCTAGAACTGGGAGCCTTGGATTGAGAAAGACTTCCTGCTTGAAAGCAATGATGGAGTCTTGGTCAACTTGTCAGTATTTTTAATTGCTAATAAATGCAGCCGTAGGAGAGGTTTTATTCAGAGTCAGCCCATAGGTGCATCCTCATCAAACATGTCTCTAAGGCCCCTGCTTGCGGTAATCAAAATATGAGACTCTGTCTTATGCTGACTCACATCATTGCACTGTATTGAGCAGTCTGATCAATAACACCTCCACTGACTGGAATATCTCTATCAGTCTCCAGGGAATTTCCCAGCATGGTTTAGAGATTCCAGAACATTAAAGATTCTTAAGAAACACATCTTCACATTAACAAACAATGGAGCATAGACAAAATGGGACACAAATATTTGGATAATCTAGTCAAGTGCATTCGCTTGTGAAATTTACCCAGGAGGATTAGATCTTTTAAAGGAGAAATATGGTATAAAAACACTTTAAAGAAATAATGAATTATTATATTAATCAATATCCATTGTACAGTGCTATGGAGTCTCAGCTTGACAGGGTGCCACAGAATCATGGACTTTGATGCAAACAGCTGGGGGAGGGAGAACAATTTGAAATGTAGAGAGGCTGATAATTACTTGCTTCCTAAGGAGGATTGTTGAAAGTGAATGAAGAAAAGGCTGAGGTATCCTGAAACCCATGTAATGCAGCTGTTGGAATAGTTTGGTCCTGTCATGAGAAGAGGATTGTCACAGCTGATCATTCAAGGCAAGATGAGTAAGAGAAAAGTTCAGGGGGAGAGAGGCTGACTACTGAAAAGCCATGGAGAACGGCTCAGATGCAACATGGCATCATTATTTCTAGCTGCTACCCATAAGGCAAGATGCTGATGGTGAGTTCCAACCTTCTCTGGGAGGAGAAAACAAGAAGAAAATATTAATAAAAAGAGATAGAGTGCCTAAAACGATACTGTTCCATAGGTGGATTCTGGAAGTCATTTTCCAAATGGGCATTTACATTTGTTTTTGCTCCATTTCTCAAGAGTGTTTTGATGCTGAACATGTTTTTAACTTGAACATAACAGGGCCAGCCTAGATGGGGTGAATGGGTTCTTGTAACAGATATGAATTGATGGTATAAAATGGGTATTCTCCCTGTCCTTACCTACAGTATGTGTAGTAACAGCACAAAGCTAATTCATCCAGGCATTGCTTCTCAGCATCTCGCTACTTTGGTCCTTAGCTGTGGGTTCCCACCACCTTGTCCTCCTAATTCTAATCCAGGCTGGGTCTAAAAGAAAACAAATAAACCGCACAAGGACCCCTAGTGAACCTTTCCTGTCAATCGAAGGCTGCTCTCGTCTTACGGTGACTTTCTTTACTTCCAGCAGATTGTTTTAATCAGGTTTTCAAAGGCATCCCTCCATGCTTCACTGCGAAGGCCCAAAGACAATGAGTGGCATGTTGCTTCGACAGGAACATCTGACTGACTTTAATAGATTTTACAAGCCAGTGTAGAGCTTTCACATTAGATGCAGTTTTACATCTGAGAGATATCCTGGGTATTTAATCTGTACAAACGGTGCAGATATAAGGGCGGGTGAGAGGGGACAGTGAACCTTGACGACCTCCCTAAGAGATGCATTTCATTTTAATAAGGAACACGGCGGCCATTTAATTTTTCCCCTCTAGCAGTGCCCCCAGGAAGCTGCCTTTGGAATATAATGTAGCTCACTTTACATCCACTTTATCTATGACTCTTTTTTCTCTTGGCCAGGTTGTTACAATAAGACCAGGAAATAATTCATGTTTGGCTTCTCTCCTTTCTGGGGGACTTGTTTCAAAATGGATGAAAGCACTGATTTTAGGGGGACACATTGCTTTCGTGGCTTTAAACACACACACACATACACATCCAGTTCCAAAGCTCTTTTGGTCTCAAATAAAGGTTCATTAAAATTTATTTATTTATTTATTGGATTAATATACCATGCCATTTGGCCATAAGACTACTCTAAAGATAAAAGAACAGGAAAATAAAAAATAAAGTGAAGCAAAGGAAAATAGACCCTGAACATATTTTAAATTTCTGGGTCTGGATCCAGATTAACGTCCATCAATTGATTTCAGTCGGAGTTGGGCAAATATAATTTGGAGTGAGTAAAATGTGGGTGTCTAGATGTCTTTTGAGATGATGATGATGGGCTACATGGTCCTTTGTTCTTACTTGGCAAGCTATGCTTATGTCCTTTAAGCAGTTATGGGCAGAGCACCCTCTTCCCTTATTGCACTGGTAAACAATGTGTAGCTTTCAAGGAGTTGTTCAACTACAGCACCCAGCATTCCTCACCATTCCTTATCATGACTACTTTTCTCTGGCACTGGCCGGGACAGGAGGAGAGAGGTGGAATGTACATGTGTGCATTTGTGTGTGTGTGCATGAAAAAACACAAACATGCACATGCACACACACACACACCTCCTGTGCACTCCCGTCAGCCTGCATGGCATGGCACCCAGGGAGACGAGCCGGCCGAGCGGGCACAGGGCAGGAACAATGGGGTCGGGCGGCCAGCGCACAGCTTCTCTCCCTCAGGGTCACATTCAAACAGTTACCGGCCCTAGCAGGAGGGCTCCTTTGACACTCCACACACACCCAGCTCCAAGAGAAAATGGGATAGGGTAGCATGGGAGGGGTTGCAGGTATGCTCAGCCAATGAGAAAAAAGGAAGACTCTGACAAGGCTGTTGCCGTGTGAAGAAGGGCTACCCCCTTCTCCCCTCGCGGAGAGCCTCTGTTGGTTTGGACAGTGTTCAGGCCATCCTTTCCTGGCGACTGATGACACCGCCTGGACGCCAGTATTGATTGTTCCTTTGAGGGCTGAATTTTTTTGTCCCCCATGGCAGAGCCCAGAAATTCCCCTTACATTTCTGCTTGGTGTGAGAGAGCCCCCCTCCCTTTCAGAATCTAGTACATTTCCATGATAAGAACAATAAGGAAAGACAGCGGGGCAGAGTGCTTAATCCATGAATGTCCCAGCTGAAACTGGACACTTGACAGGACTGACTATGGCTGATGGGAAGAGCAGTTCGAGAATGTCCAAAGAATCCAGGTTGGTCCAGTCCAACCTTAAATGGAATCCCATGGATTTCAATGGGTTTATTCTTGATGGGAGTCAGACATGATACTTGGCAGTTGTTGGATATTCCAAAATTTTCCCCAGTATTTTCTTCAATGCAAAAGAGGAAGGGGCTTTGTTTGGACATGTTGGGTTTAAACGAATATCATTACCTGTACTGTGATTACCTCTGGGGACAGTGAGGCTGTCCACAGTTAAATTTGAAAAAATAACTTAAATAGTATGAATGAAATGCTTTACTTGGATGATAAGTTACCTTTACTGGTTACTTCCCAATTTGACTTTTCAAAGGAAATTTTGGGGCATTTTTAGAACTATTTTGGTAGATTTTCCCGGTTTTATGATCTTTAAATACTATTTTTTTTAAAAAAAAAAGCAAATAGACCAGAAAGCAATAGAAAATTAATGGGAAATAACAAGGAATGTATTAGAACTGTGGTTCTCAAATTTGGGTTCCCAAAAGTTCTTGGACTACAACTTCCAGAAATCCTGGCCAAATCAGCTCATAGTGAAAACTTCTGGGAGTTTTGGGCCAAGAATATCTGGGAAACCTAAGATTGGGAACCACTGTATTAGAATGCAGTATTTCCCCATGTATAAAGACTATAGGATTGTTAGACTAAAAGTTAGCTGAAAGGAGAACCTTGCAGTTGAGAAGCTGTAAGTTTGGGTTGGAAAAGTGGGGGTTTTCTTATACATATAGGCATCTTATGCACAGAAAAATACGGGTAACTCTACCTCTTTAAAAATTACCAGTGTATTGTTAGCAATAGGCTGTTTTGTGTGGAACGCTCAATGTGATGCAGTGGATCAAGTCAGCAACTAGAACTCATGTGACCTGGATTCTGTCATTGTATAGTGTTTTGTACCATCCTATTGATTCAGTGACTGAACTGTAGCCTGGATTATTTATTTATGTAAAATGCTTTTCCCCCACCTTCCCTCAACTGGGAACTTGTCAAGTGAGTACTGCATAGATGGTGCAATTACTGATACTGAAGAAGTTGCCACAGAGGTCTCCTCTGGAGATGGAGTTCCATCTGTGGAATACTGTCATCAAGAAGGAGTTCTCCTCAGTTGCTGCTGGCCCCGCCTCATAATCTGTCTGTCTCTGTCTCTTCCTCCTCCTCTTCTTTTTAAAAGTAGAACAAGTGATACCTTTAGGCTACCAGTGAAATAACAAAAAAGTTGCTAATATTTCGACGGCAAATAGCCTCTTCTTCAGAGCTGTACCGAAAGTTCAAAGTTCTTTTTTTTATTTGCAGTTTGGAAAATTCTGAGAATCATGAGGGAAAAACACAGGTTCTGTATGGAAAAAAATCTTTCTTTATGTGTCTCTTCCTCTCTTGTTTTAATGTTCCTGTTATCAACATGTCAGGTTTTTTTTCTTTTCTTTAGGATGTATCATTTTTATTTTGTGGCCTCCTACTCTTTCCACAAAACCCCAAACCAGCCACAACAATGGCAGTAAAAACAGAGTAGTGAGTCAGGAAAAAATATTTTAACTTTCTTTTATGGCAGGTAGCAATTTCTGATTTGGGGAATCACCTAAGTCCGTTATGGGCGAAAAATGCAATGTCTAATTTATTGCTTCATTTGTGGCTGCTGCTACAGCAAGGTAAATTTATTCTGATTTGCACAACCGAACTCCCTCCTGTGACAGTGACTAATTATTACCTCAGTTAAAATAATGAAAGTGTCGGAAAGTGTCCGAATGTAATTTGTTAGGAAAACATGTGGCATGCTGGGTTACCCCAGCCCCCAAAAAAGCCTAAGTGATCAGAAAGCATGGCAAATTAAGATACTGTTCCTCCCAAAGGTTATAAATTGATGGTGGAAATTTCAGAAAATTCAAAGGCCATGAAAGGAATTCAGTAGCATGACCATTGGTAGAGGTCCCCCACCCACCCTTTTCCCCTAACAAATGAAGTCGTCAGGAATGGAGAAGTATAAATGGGTATTTTAAGAATAAGAACATCCAAATAACTTCCTTCAGCTCCTGATTTTGGAATTTCCACTGAAGGGAGGCAAAAGGGAAACATTTATTTATTTATTTATTTATTTATTTATTTATTTCTTCTTCTTCTTCTTCTTCTTCTTCTTCTTCTTCTTCTTCTTCTTCTTCTTCTTCTTCTTCTTCTTCTTGTTATTGTTATTGTTATTGTTATTGTTATTGTTATTTACATTTTTACTGCATGTTGTAATGTATTTGCCACCTTTTGCAATTCTGCTTCTGAAACATTATTTGCTTTTTCTGTCTGTTCACACACACACCTTTGTGTCTTAGTGTGCATATGTGTATATGAATAGGTTGGTGGGCTCTCTTTCCATTGTTCAGAAAAGCTTGAAAAGCATGGTTTTGAGAATGGAGATGGCTATTAGGTTTCTTGAGGAGTAGCAAGCTCAGCCCAATCATATGAGGACTAGCTGCTTTTCTGCTGGATTACATGTACACTTCTACACCTAAATTGTTGCAGAAGTTGTTGAAACTTTGGTAAATATGGCTGTAGTTTCAGGAGTGGCCCTTCTCTGTTTCTGCCCATTATTTCAAGCTGCTTTCCCAATTAAGGATGTAATAAATACTGGAAAATGTTCTTCATGACTTAATTCCTGGCTTTAGCAATGGAATAAACCAATATTAGCAAAACCTTTAAAAATTTAAAAAAAGTTTTGATAAATTGAGACACTCCATGAAAGAAATTGGGGACCACTGCAAGGTGAAGTTGAAGTTGTACCTATATGAGAGCAAAATATATGTTTCCCCAACAGAACCCTATTATCAAATGAGCAAACAAAATGAATCTTCTTGTTCAAGTGCCATATCCTTATAGAACATTGGCAATCAGCAGCCTGAACAGGTTTCTCAATAGAGCAGCTGTGCTCACTCTAGACCATTGGCTTACGTTCTTAAGCCAGAATGTTCTTCTGTGCCTTGGGCCACGCTACCCATCTATTTTTCCTTGAAGGATAACCTGCAGCAGATGATATTCCTCATTGCACATTATGTGTCTGAAATATTGCAATTTTCTTCTCTTCATTGTATTGAGGACTTCTAGCTTTTTATTCATGCACTGTAATGCAGCCACATAAGTGACTCTGGCTGTCCAAGGTATCTTCAGAATTCAAACAAAATGAATGAGCCAACAAAGCAAATAGATTTTTCGTGCAACAAAGCACTGCATTTCTCACAAAGACCCTTCTACTTTGTAGAATATGCAAAGTTTTCTGCAAAGAAAATCCCCCCCCAAAAGATTTCAAAATTCTAAATTCTCCTCTTGTGTAACAGAAAGAGCAAAAAAAAGTCACCCCTCTTCCTAATTCACACCAATGACTTTTGAAACTGAGTTGGCTGACACTGAGTACATTTTGATGTCAAACATTTAATGTGAGGAATGTAAGAGTTTTCTTGCTGAAGATTAATGGTATACAACATGTATCCCAAATGAGTCTCCAACCACACACTATGCAACTGCTGATTGATGTATTGAAAAACTCCCAGAATAAGCCTTATAATGGACTACTATTTTCCCCCAAAGTGATGTGATTAGAAATGACACAAGCCAGCTGCCCATTGTGGATAAGGTATGAAATTCCAGACTTCCTCAGAAACAGGCATTCCAAGGGTTTAATATATTCCAAAAAATCTATAATAAAAAGTGTCCGTTACAGTAATCCAGATTTCTCTCAGTCAAGAGAAGTAAGGAATGTACACGTTATAGTGACATGCATGAACATTTGTTTTTTAAGGGGGCTATGTATGGGTGCTGCTCAGGAATGATGGGAATGTTTGCCCAACATCATCTATACAACATGGCCGATATTCTATCTAGGTCAATTTTATTGACCCTGCCCAGTATCCTATTTTAGAGATCCCCATGAAACAGGATAATTGCCATTAAATTATAAATCTCTTCTGCCCGACTCCTCTAGCAGTCTGTTTCCTCTCACATCCCCCTCCTGAAAATAAAAATTCATATTTATTTTGACATTTACTTTTCATAACAGTCAAACATTATGCGCAGTATTACTTGCCCTATTTATATGGTGTACAAGTCCTCATGTCCAAACGTAGACATTTTCATTAGCAACATCCCATAATATTCACATTTTAATAAAGGTATTCCATAACCCTCAATGTTTTGACTCTGTAAGGATCAGGTTGTTGTTGTTTGTTTGTTTGTTTGTTTGTTTGTTTGTTTGTTTGTTTCGTTTGTTTGTTTCTGCTTTGCGTCCACCACTTGAGCTGACTAATTGGTTTAAGTATCTGGCTTCAGAGCCAGTGGCTGGAAGTGCAATTCCCCACTGGGCCTCCAGTTTGTACCCTTTGTCAAGCTGCATAGTGCCATCTTGTCCCAAAACAGAGAGTGGTAAGCCATTTCAGTAATTACCGAGGAAATCATAACTTGGAATTGACTTGACAACACACTATCCTCCTCCTCCTCCTCCTCCTCCTCCTCCTCCTCCTCCTCCTCCTCATCATCATCATCATCATCACAGCTACTGGGAATGACACAATTAAGTGTACAGTACCTAGATACCCTAAGCACATCCAAACACTCCTGGTTTCGGAAGCTAAGCAGGGTTGGCCGTGGTTAGTAATTCGAGACTACCAGGGCGCCTGGAGTAGGAACTGTCAAACCACTCCAGTATTCCTGTCAAGAAAACTCCATGGACATGGGGTCACAAAGAGTCAGTCACAACTGTAACAATGCAACACACACACACACACACACACACACACACACACACACACACACAACTACACCCACCAGGAGAATGTTTTCCATCACCTAAGCAAGACAACACTTCTACAAGGGTTATGTGTCCTTTCACTACTGTGTTGGTCAAGGAGGCCCAGTAAGGAACTGAACACCCAACTTCTAGCTCCACAGCCAGATACCAAAACCAGGGACATACCCAGCAGCCATTGGCTTCAATTGGCTTTTTATTCTCCCAATACAGTACCTAAATTTAGTTTCCACTGGAAAGCATCTCAATAAGATATACCAAAAGCATGTTGGCTAGTAGAAAATAATGGCTAGGATGCTACCCCATCTGCTATCATTACCACTTGCTGCAACAAGAATCAGCCACCTGATGGCTGTTCTTCATGGTAAAAGCCACCCCTGCTGGAGAATGTCTTCTTCCTATGAGGAATTAAATGAAAGGATGTGTCCCATTCCTCTTCTCAGGAAGTTGTTATTGTGCCTTAAGATCATTTCTCACTTTAGGCCACCTTAACAAGATTCCCAGAGTCCATGAGATGTCAAAGTACTGGTGGACAATTGTTGTCTTGCACTGAGTTTTCCTGGCTGAGCAGGAATCCTGCTCCGATACTATCTACTATGAGGGTGCAGGGTCTCTAGAGACTATGAGTACCCACCTTGATCCCTGAGCTTGGGTCATACAAACAGTTTTGTCTTCTCTCTTTAAGAACCTGCTTTAAGAACCTCTGCTGAAATAGAGAGTATGCTAATTACATTTGCAGATTATACCAAATTAGGAGGGGATTGATAATTCCCTAGAGGATAGGATGAAAATCTAAAAGGACCTTGACAGATTAGATGGCTGGGCCAAAGCTAACAGAATGGATTTCAACAGAGGGAAATGCAGGGTGCTACATCTAGGTAAAAATAATGAATCACACAGATATAGGATGTACCTCTGAAAGGGATCTGGGAGACTGATAGTACCACTCTATTCTGCTCTGGTCAGACCCCACCTGGAGTACTGTGTCCAGTTCTGTGCACCTCAATTTAAAAAGGATGTTGACAACCTCAAGCGGGTGCAGAGGAGGGCGACCAGGATGGTTGAAGAACTGGAAGAAATGTCTTATGAGGAATGGCTTAGGGAGCTGGGAATGTTGAGCCTCTCAAAAGGAAGGCTGAGAGGGGATATGATAGCTATGTTTAAATATCTGAAAGGATGTCACATTGAAGAAGGGACTGGTTTGTTTTCCATGGCTTCAGAGACTAGGACGCGGGACAATGATTTCAAACTACAGGAAAAGAGATTCCATTTGAACATTCGAAAGAACTTCATGATGGTTAGAGCTGTTATGCAGTGGAATATGCTGCCATGGTGGGTGGTGGAGTCTCCTTCTTTGGAGGTTTTTAAGCAGAGGCTGGATGGCCATCTGTCGGAAATACAGTGATGGGGGTTCCTGCATGGTGGGGGGTTGGACAAGATGGCCCTTGAGGTCTCTTCCAACTCTATGATTCTATGAAATACTCAACATGTTTCCCATCAATTCTCCCCAGCAGCTCAGAAAGACCAAGGCCAGGAATGATTCCTGCCACACTCCTTATATTTTCAGGAGCTTTTTGCCACCTTCCTTCCTTCCTTCCTAGAGTATGACTTCCGTGGTAACAGGAAACTGGAAGAGGATGTACACCTCAGCCTGGTATGCACCATCCACCTAGGCAATTTTGCTATATTTAATAAGTTTCAGAGTACAGCATAAAACTGGTTTGAACAGTACAATATCTATTCACTGCTACCTCTGGGAACAGGACCTTATTATTAGATTACACTATACAAGATTAGACTAGTCAATAAGGGAGTTGTTATACACTGCCTGCCATTTGAAATACCTGGTTGCTGATGTGGGTTTTGTCTCCCCTGTGCAATTCCTCCAGGGCTACCTTTTGTAGGAAGCTTTGGTTAAATATGTCCACAGATCATAAAGCTGACAAGCGATTCTGCAGTGTAGTTTCCTAGTTTCCGTGTTAGAGGCGCAGGGACTTGAGATAAGGTGATCTACTATTCTGCCATGACAGGCATGAATTAGAGATAAACAGGACTTATTGAGTCAAAAGTGGTTTGTGCTCCCGTACATTTCAAATAACATCTCGTACTACCTTGAGACCAGGAGCTGATTCTTAAATTACTTGAGGCTGGAATTTTGTGAGGCTTCCATCTTTCTAAATACTCTTTTAAAGGCAAACTTCTCAGATGAACTGATCAGAACTCATTGAAGTAAAAAACATGGGGGGGAGCTCTGTGGCCATTACAAAATAAAAATGCAAGACTAGGCAGTATAGGTGATATCTATAGGTCAGGGCTGTCCAACTTTGAACAGGCCGAGGTCTACTTTTTCCAGACGAAAGTGCCTGAGGGCTACTACACTAAAACCTCTACTTATGAATTTTATCTGTTCCAAGCATATGCTCATAAGTAAATAATATTGTAAGTAGAGCAGTGGTTTCCCATAGGAACGCATTGAAAATCAATTAATGCTTTCTGGAGGGAACATATTTCATTGCATTCCTATGGTAAGGCTGACCATGCACACGCTTCCCTTATACCAACTCAAGCCAGTGTGGACGGGTGCAAGGGAGGCGCATGCATGCTTGCGCTGATCGTCCCCTTCTGCTTGCCCAGGCTGCTGGAAGACTTTTTTTTTTAAAAGTGCACTTTCCCTCCCAACCCGCCCAGGGCCTGACTTGACTCTACTTCTCTTCCTTTTTCCCCCCTTCTCCCTTCCAGCCCCCTCGCTGCCAGTGCTGCTGCCACCGCCCATAGCTCTCACTCACCTCTGCCATGTTCGCAGTGCAGCTGGGATGGGCCAAGCCAGCAGTGGGGCAATCACATCACCACAGCAACGCAAGGAGGAGGGAATGGTTCAGAAGGGAAGCAGGAGGAGCAGCAGGTCACAGACTCTGTGAGGCAGCTGTGGGGCTGGGAGGAGGAGGAGGAGATGGATGGAAGGGTGGGAGGAAGGAATTCTCTGGGGGGGGGAATCGAAGAGGAGGATGTCACCATGCAAAGGAGGTGGGCAGTCTCATGACCCCACCCTTCGCGCTCTCCTCCACTTCCCTTCCTCTGCTCTGCACCAACAAAATTGATCATGGGATAGTGGCACGCCGATCATCTGGCTGGTAGAGAGAGCAGGGGACGGTGCCATGGCCCTTGAGCTGCTCCGCTCGGCTGAGACAGTGGGCTGGCAGACCCAGATCTTTGATGGGGCAGTGGTGGTCCTTGGGGTGGGGGAGGTAGATGTGGAGAACTTATCCCCTCACATTTTTTATTGATGGCTGGCGGGCTACTTTTGAACCCTTCATGGGCTACTGGTAGCCTCAGGTCTACCTGTTGGACAGGCCTGCTATAGGTGATCAGAACTCAGCTGTCCAACAGGTTTTGCATATATTAGTTCATGGGGCAGTTCACAGAAGTTTTAATACACTGAAACAGAGTAAAACACTTAGGGGTGGGGGAATAGATATTTAAATATATTAAAACAGTATTCAAATACATTCCAATATGCAGTAAATATGTATGTGAGGAAACAAACCCACAACAACAACAATTTATTTCAAAAGGTAATCTGTGTACAAATTTTCCTTTCAGGGCACTCAAGTTGGTAGAAAATATTTCTTTAAATACTTTTGAAGATCGTATTTAAAGTTTTTTTTTTTTCATTTCAAATTAAGGCAGAAAGCATACCTAAGTATTGATTTAGAAAACACAGGGTTCACCCATTTCTCCTCCGAATGCCATAGTTTCTATTTCTGAATGGCCATAAATCAGAATTCTTGAACCCGTGACCTAATTACAGCTACTTTGAAAGAAACAAACAGACTTCGGCAAACTCATTGCTTCCCGAATGGCACTGTACCATCCTGATATTTCCAAGATAGGGAAGCCAGGTTGCTCCCCTAGTTACTTGTGTGACACAGAAGAGAATAGGACTTGAAAGGACCATATTTCAGAACAGACCTGTGTTTTGCCCACAAGGTCATTCCACCTCTTATATAAGCTCAACTTCCCCTGACTGACATTTTGAGAAAGGGGCCGAGGCAGACAGGTGAATGCAGATCAAAACAGATCTTGCCAAGCTTCCATTCTAAAGGTCAAGGTTGCTGCTCGTTCTGTCATAGGGCTTTCACTCTACCAACTCCATATATTCTCTTATGGTGTGTGTTTGTGAGTGAGCAGGGAGGGAGGGGAGGGAGGGGAAAGACACAAAGAACACATGCAATTTTGTGGGATAAAATGTCCTCTCTAGAACAGTTCCTCCACAGGGGTGTCTCTTGATTCCATAAGGATCGCTGTGTGATTGCCTCCTGTGCCACACCAAGGAGGCCCAGGCCTGTTTGCCTTCTACAAAAGGAGCTGTTTGGGCAGCAGTACCTGCCAGCTGCTGTCATAATTACAGTGGACCCTGATGAAGCTGTTTGGATGAGCAGTGAAACGTTTCTCTCTCTCAAGAAAAAGAAGTCCAGTTGCCATGACTCAACTTCCAGATAAAGTCACCTGGATGACTGAGAATCTTCACAGTGGACCCTTGTATAATAAGCGGTTTGTTTAACAGAAAATCTGCTTAAAGGAAAAAAATTCTGGAAATAGGGGGAAATCGCTTAACAGAATCACCTATGGGGCGAATCCATACAACAGAAAAACAGTTGTGATTAGGGATTAATCCATTTTCAATGCATTCCTATGGGAAATTTGTACAAAGGAAAATTTGCTTAACAGAATTTCATTTGGAATGAATTAATTCCTTTATACAAGGTACCACTGTATTTGTTGTGGGCAGACTCAGCCAGACTTGGGGGAAAGTCTAATTTCTCCTATCATTTCTGGAACCACCCAGTCAACCCATGACTATGGTGGCTGGCATTTTCTGGGAGTCTTAGTTCTAAAGAAGAAATTTCCTTCCTTTCTTCCTTCCTTGAGTTTTTACTGATATTGATTATAGAAATAAATAAACAAAAAATTAAATAATTTGTATAATCAATACAAACTCAATGAAGCAACCCAATGGATGGGCAACAAAGATGTTCTAAATGTCTGTTATTAGGTGGAGAAAAAGAATATTGGGAAATAAATTCTGGAGGGAGCAACCAGAGGACACAGGTATGTGGAATACATGGCCTGCCCTATCCTGCTCCACAGACCTTGGTCTCAGAGGGCAAGCAACCCAAGCTTATCAATGACTAGGCAACAGAGGCCAAGCTAGAGGAGAAGGTTCCATGTCAATCCAGTCCATGGGAGTGAAGAAAGCCAAAGTCATAAGGTCAGTTTCAAATTCTACGTTGAAGTCTTTTGGTTGCAGGGAGAGAGAGAGCATACTCAGAACTGGGGGGGGGGTCTCCTTTTAATGACATTTTCTTTCTCCTCAGGGAAACCCCAAAGCCAAAGTCTCTGATAGATTTGTTCCCCTTGTTGCCCACCCTTCTGCAAATGACCACGTGGTGGGATTTCAGTAGACTATCTACAAGAGGCCCTTAAAAAGGTAAAGGTTCTCCCTGCACATGCGTGCTAGTCGTGTCTGACACTAGGGGCGGTGCTCATCTCCGTATTCAAGCCGAAGAGCCAGTGTTGTGCAAGTCCTTGGCCACATGGCCGGCATGCTGCAAGGAAACACGGTTTTACCTTCCTGCTTTTAACAGCGGTACCTATTTATCTACTTGCATTGACATGCTTTCGAACTGCTAGGTTGGCAGGAGCTGGGGTGATCAGTGGGAGCTTGCTGCGTGGCGCCTGGGATTCGAACCGCCAAGCGGTCGACTTTGCAGCTGACTGTTTTCGGAAGCCTTAGTCCACTGAGCCACCACGCCACTAAGAAGCCCTTAGTTAGGATTGAAAACTGCTGGAGAAAATATTTGCCATACCATCTTCCTCTGTGACTGGAACCCTGCTTTGGAATCCTGAACTGTGCCTTACTCCTCAACTATCTGGACTACACTTTGTCATCCTCCTTATGAATGGGGGGGTAGAGAGTGGTCTGGCTTTGTCCTTTAGAGTTATGCTGAATTATGCCTTTGTGTCTTCCTGCCTTGGTGGTCCAACTTCGCTAGGAGGTTTATGGGTACATAACCTCTTCTGCCATCTGGACAACCTTGGAGCAGTTCTGCCCAGTTTGTGTTTCTTTATGCTAGCATGGGAATGGGGCTTTTGGCTCTCTGAGCTGCTATATTTGGGTCTCAAGATTCACAATGTAGGGTCCATGCTCTACTTGGTGCCTCCGTAACTAATCCTTCATGGTTCTTCTTTCATTGTTATTGAGTTTTTCACATTGCCTAGGGGTGGGGTACATTATCCCGTACCCTTACTAACATCTATGACTCTTATGGTTGTTTCATCTCAATCTTTGGTCCGAACACTCTTTCCAGGTCCCATGGCTCAGAGGAGATAGTTGAAGGAATGGGATGCCACCAGGCGTGCATACTTAGTGGTTCTCTTGACAACTTCACAACATCTCCCAGCTTTCCTCTCCATGAATTAGGCTACCTCAGGCTGCTGGGAGTTACAGCCCAAGAACATGTCACTAACAGCCCAATTTACTAACTGTGAGAAACACTCATCATGGTAACCAAAAAGAGTGCAGTCCTTGCCTCCTAGCACTGATTTCCATCAATCTAATTATGAAGACTTAAGGTGTGCTCCTCTTCAAGTAGGATAAGGCCTACTTAGGGGTTTGGCTAAATTTCAGATCGCTGGCGAAAGGTCAGGGAGTCAGCTGGTGGGTTCTGGAGTGTAGTTGAATTCCTTCTTCATAATTAAAGCAATAATTTCTGACAGCAGTGGAATCCCTTGTGCAGATAATGATTGTCTGCTAGGGTTTTAAGCCTGCAGGCATCACTGAGGACTTTTCATCCAGCTGTTCATTAACTGGCTGGAAATGTCTGACCTAGAGGTCATTGTGTTGCTATTTTAATTCATGAAAAAGTAGCAAAACAAAAAAGAGAAAGGAATAGAGGAAAAAGAAGTCAACAGGCATTGGATAAAAATTAAATAAATGTTACCATTGAAAACAGAAAGGTAGAGGTCTTGAAGGGTGAAGAATGGACATGCACTACGCGACTTATTTTCTGTGGCATAAGCTGTAAAAATAGCAGAGATTTTATAATGTTTACATGTCGTCAAGTCAATTGTGACTTAAAGTGGTCCCTTTTTAGGGTTTCCCTGATAGAGAAAACTCAGGAGGGGTTTGCCGTTCCCTTCTTCTGGGGGAGCCGTGGAACAGGGCAGCTGGCCCCCAAGGAACACCAGCAACACAGGCTGCCTTCACTCCGGCGGTTAAGTCACGTCCTTCCTTGTTCCGAGGTTACGTTCATTTCGTGATAACGTCATTCGCGGTCATGTGGTCTTCTCCTGGTTCTGTCCCTGTTTCCATTTACCCACAGGCGTGATTGATGGTATCGTGATGACTGTTACTTCACCTCTTGTTTTGTGACAATAGCTGTACTTCCCCGCGTTCGTTTTCCCTTTTTTTTTTTGGTCCGACCTTCCGTTTTTCAATATTTCAGTTCTCTGTAACTTTGCATTTCATGTGTTAAGCAGCAAAGTTCAAGGTTTTATGTCCCCAAGCCAGCGCCAATCAGCTGGTGCACAGGGCTTGCTTCAGGGAGTAAAAGAGTTTTAAAAGCCCCCTCTTCCCCCTCCCTCCGTGCACCCAATCGGTTGGGGGAAAGTTCAGGCTTTTACAACTTTATTTTACTCCCCGAAGCAAGCATCAGTCAGCTGGTGCATGGGGCTTGCCTAGGGGACTAAAAAAAGTTTTAAAAGTCCCCGCTTTCCCCCCAATGCACCCCTTTTTAGTCCCTGAAGCAAGCCCCATGCACCAGCTGATCGGCACTTGCTTTAGGGACTAATAAAAAGTTTTAAAAACCCACACTTCCCCCCAGTCCCTGAAACACATAAAACAAAGGTAAAAAGCATAAAAACCACATAAACACAAAAACACAAAAACACAGTAGTTTTATAACACACGTACATAAAACACATAAAACACATAAAAATGAAAAATGAAACAAAACCAAAAATGAAACATTTTTTTAAAAAAAAATCATTTCAAATGAAACAAAATGAAACAAAGATAAACAAAATGAAAAACAAAACAAAATGTCATTTTGGCGTTTAGTGCCCATCTCTATATCTGACTATGGAGCCAGAGGTTGAGAGATCAATTTTCTACCAGGACTCATTTATTATTTGTTTGTTTGTTTGTTTGTTTGTTTGTTTGTTTCACTTTTATACCGCACCATCTTCCGTAAGGAACTCTGGGCGGTTTACAGATTTAAAAAAACTTCAGGTAAAACTACAATACAAGAAAACATCAGGTAAAACAGCAACAAAGCGAAATAGAGGGAGAACCCACAGCAAGATGCAGCAGACACAGAGATGAAAAAAAAATTAAGTAGAAATAAGGTCACCATATGCCTCCTTAAAAAGCATTGTTTTTAAAGCTTTTTTGAAGGTGGGAAGGGACTGTGTAAGGCGTACCTCACTCGGTAGATGGTTCCACAATGAAGGGCCAACAACAGAGAAGGCGCGGCTATGCGTTACCGACTTCCGCACCTCCCTAGGAGTGGCCACCCTGAGTGAGCATGCCTGCGACATTCGAGTGGGCCTGACCTCGGTTGACCTCTGGGAGATCCGCTCCACCAGGTATTCAGGACCCGAGCCGTGGAGGGTTTTGAAAACCAAAACCAAGACCTTGAACCTTATCCGGAGAGCCACGGGCAGCCAATGCAGGCGTGCCAGAACTGGGGTGATGTGATTGTATCATTGACAAAGGCTGGACTTGATGATCCATAGGGTCCCTTCCAGCTCAGCAGTGCTGGTTTATAGGACATGACATGACATGACATGACATGACATGCAGCATAAACTGTCATCTGTTAAAAGAGGGACAGTCAAAGGCATAAGCCTGTGGAATCTCAAAGTCATACAGACTTCTTGGGGAAATACTTGGAGCTGACTTGTCTTTCTGAGCGCTCATAATAAATACGTGGGAAAGATGGCATCAAAGAACATGGCTCCTTCCATCCATCCATTCATCCATCCAACAACATTTTCATTCATAATGAAGCACCCAGGTTTTATTCATCACTGAGTTGTGGGTGACCAAGAAGAAGAAGAAGAAGAAGAAGAAGAAGAAGAAGAAGAAGAAGAAGAAGAAGAAGAAGAAGAAGAAGAAGAAGAAGAAGAAGAAGAAGAAGAAGAAGAAGAGAATCGCAGAGCTCGATATGGATCATGAATTTATCAGATACTTAAACCACTGACTTATCCAGCTGTCCCTAAACATAGCCTACCTCACAGGGCTACTGTGAAGACAACTTGAGGAAGTGAACCATGCACAATGCCATGAGATACATTGAGGAAAGTAACTTTTCACTGCATCTGAATTATACTAGCTAATGTACACCAAGTTGCCTACAGCTCCTTCAGTTGTTGATCTGTTCTCTTCCTTCTTTTCTCTCTCACTTACTTGTCCTTTCCATGAGCAGTTCCTTGCATAATGCCTATACTTGTGATGTCTATTTTAGCCCCACTTTGCAATAACAAAAAAAGTGTCAGTATTGGTCAACATACTGTACTTTCGCCTCCCCTTCCCGCTTTTCGTATGTGGACAAAGAAGGTGACATGGATTAGGTCCTCCTGCATCCTCTTGGATATCCTGCTACACAATCCTTCTCTTAGCATCATTACAACTGAGTAAGTACATGATTGTCATATGAGTGATATAACCACTCAGAATGCAAGGAGGCATTCATATGCACACTCAGATGTAGTAGTGTTATGATTTATTCCAGCAACCTTAAAAGGAAAAGGGGTGGGGGAAGATAACATTTAAGAATGCAAGGCTGTTAGTCACGCCAGCACAAATGCTTCCCTTAGGAGTGGGGTAAGCCAAGTTTCCACAGGGGAATATACATCCTAGTGACCCTAGTGACCACACTTAGAGACTGTGTGACACCTTCTCAATGATTAGGCTATGACACAGAGTTTTTAAGCTCTGTAAAGATAGGAGGCTCTTGTCTCCTATGTTGGTATCAGTTTATCATGTCCTCCTGGGCAGAGGATGTCTGGTATCTCATCCACTCATTCTTTTCTGCAGGCCATGCTTCAATCAGTGGCCTGGCCATAAAAAAAAACACTGGCCATAAAAAAAAACACCCAGTCCTTCCTATACGTTTAATTCTCAGGCACCGATTTTGGTGAAGAGATTCACGGAAGGATAGAAGGCCCAACAAGAGCTGATCATTGTGACTGCAATGACATAAGAACATAAGAAGAACCCTGCTGGATCAGGCCGAAGGCCCATCTAGTCCAGCTTCCTGTATCTCACAGTGGCCCCACCAGATGTGTGTGGGAGTGCACAAGACTAGATATCTGTCTCCTGATACCACTCCCCTGCATCTGGCCCCTGATTTACCCTGGTTTTAAGCCTGGAGATTACACATCTCCATCATGGTTTGTAACCTGTGATGGAGTTTTCCACCAGGAATCTGTCCAATCCCCTTTTGAAGGCATCCAGGCCAGATGCCATCACCACATCCTGTGGCAGGGAGTTCCACAGACTAACAACGTGCTGGTTGAAATAATATTTTCTTTTGTCTGTTCTTACTCTCCCAGCCCTCAATTTGAGTGTATGTCCCCTAGTTCTGGTATTTTGTGAGAGGGAGAAGAGTGTCCCTCTATCCACTTTACTCATGCCCGGCATTATTTTGTACGTCTTACAGAGGGGTGCTATTTGTATGATTGTTCCAAATCTACCTTGTGTCCCTCACAAACTGCACAAAAGGAATCACAACCATCAAAAGAAAGAAAGAAAAAGTCCTCCTTTTTGTAAAAGAGCACCAGCGCAACCTTCTTTTTTCATCTCATTCCCACTCATCCTGTGTCCCGTTTTGAGCACAGATGTCACAACGGATGGAAAACATGACCCGCTTCTGCTGGCGGAAAGGGACGACGGGCTCTGCCAGCCGGCTACAAGGGAGGAAGATGCGTGATGGAGAGAAGCTTTATTTCAACCTGAATGAGAAGCCTTGTGATCGTTTAGATATCTTTCCTCTGATCCCCAACAGCCTCTTCCCACTCCTCTCTCCAGCTTTCCCCCTCTTGTTGTTTTCCTAAAAGAGACATATGTCTCCATTGTAAGTTCAGTTTCCTGTGTTTAACTCTTGATATATCTCTCCTGATTATGGCTAATAAAGCTTGACAGTCGGAGGGTTAATCCAGCCGTTGGTCGCCTGATTTCTTCTCAGGAAGCCGGCTGTCCCTGAGGGCTTTCTGGCCTGCTGCAAGACTATATCCCCCCAGGGTGCCATTGGAGCTGAGTACCTCTCTCCTCCTTTTGTCTACCAAATGGGCACCAATTAAGTCAACTGTTCTCCAATTAGAATTTGAAGGAATTTATCTTGTTTCCCTTGTATTTGGAACTCCCCAGCCAAAAAGGGGCCATTTATTGGAGTCGGTTATGCAGACGCGAGCCCACCAAGCGGGGAATTGGGGGGGGGGAGGGTGGAGAGGCGAAATAAATAAATAGAAGACTTCTCTTGCAATGCGATACTCCTGGGTTTTTCCGGCTGTCCATTCACACGGCTTAATTCAGGGACGTGGCTCGCCAGGCCTCTAGGGAGCTTTTATCGGCAAATGGATTTGCACAGGATACCCGATGCGCAGCAGCTTTAGGTGTGTTCCGTTTAGTGGGAATAAAAAGCAACAACAACCTCAGCACTGCTAGACAAACTGTCCCATCAAGGGCGAGTGAATTAAAACAAGTCACAAAATCTTCTGAAAATGCAATTGATCTGATATTTGCATCTGTCTTTGAAAATTGGACATCTTCCTCTCTTTCTTGGCATTGGGGGAGAGGACCACATTCAAAGCAAAGTAACAGCACTGAATAAGTATAAATTAGGTTGGTTTGCAAATAAACTCAAGCTTGTTTTCCAGCTGATTCCTCTGCTACTTTGGGGCTAAGTGAAAAATATTTGCCATGTTATAGTCTGAATGATGGTTTGTATAAACTCAAGTGGATAGTAAACATAGGCAGTTATTTGGAACAATGCAATAAAGGTCCCAGGGCAAGAGCCGAAGACAATTGAAATAAATATTCCAATCACATACATTTGTAGGGTTTTCACAATTTTTTATGTGCATAGAAATTTATACAAGGTGGATACATCTGTATTTCACTCCTGGTCATTTCCTATCACCATGTGATTTTCTGACTTCTATATTGTCTGCTGCCAAATTGTTGTTGACTTATGGTGGCTCTAATAGGATTTTCAACATGTAACTCAAGCGCCTCCTTTTCAACATGTCAACGAATGCCTCCTTAGTGAAGTGCCCATGGTAGAGGAAGGATTTGAACCCTGGTCTTTGGCGCTTTAGCCCAACACTCAATCTACTAACTACAGTGGCTACCAATGTTACCTACAGAGGAGCTCTAACCATATTTCTGGATAAATTAGTGGGTTGGGTGAAGAATGTGGGGAGTTTGATTCTCTGCTGTTCCTCTCAGAAGAGTGCTAGCCTGGGTAGCCTTGGGCAAGCTGCACAGACCCAAAGTGCTCCCAGAAGAAGACAACAGTTAGCCACTTGAGAATAGATGATGCCTAAGAAACTCCAAGAAGGGTTATCATAAGTTCGAACCAACCTGATTGTAGACGATTATTATATATTAACTGAACTCCAAAGCACTGTGGCAGGGCACCTCTTTGGAAGCAGAATGCCTAACATTCCGTTCAAGGCTACCTTACTCTTGAAGTAGGTATAGTAGATCTGATGCTACTTCCTGTTACTCTGGCCATTTTGTAACTACCAGTAGGCTGGAAGCAAAAGTGAGGAGATGGGAATCAGGGACAAGAGGACAACAGTGGACCTCACCGTGGGCCCTGTGAGAGTGACTTCCAGTTTGCTGCTCCTTTTCATCTGATTGGAGTTTAAGACGGGAATTACCAAGTGGCTAAGCCCATGCTAACTCTGTGATTTTAACTCTCCAAACAGGCTGCTAAACTGGCTTCCTTCAATTCAGTAAAACGATTAACAGAGAGAAAATAGTTCCCCAGGCAACAGCTTTTAGGAGGTTTACAAGATGGGATTTACTCCACTGCAACCACCAAAAGAAGCTAAGTAGCATATTAGAAATAAATAGAGCAAGACCCATCCGAAATGGCTTACACCTCACCACAACTCTACAATAGCAGGGCTATTTATCTGGCATAGGAGGTACTTCTTAAAAACAAAAAAGAAACAAAAAGCTGCACATAATTTTACTTCTAGGACATCCAGACATGTGGGAATTCTCATGCTTCTCAGGCAGCTCTCTGAGATGGCTGATGGCACAGGCATTTGGAAGAATATGGGTTTATATCCAGAATGTATAACATGAGTGTATATCTCAGAAGTAACTTGAATAGTAACTTACAGTTATATTTTTTTAAACACACCCAAATGCTATACAAACTGCAAGCTGGTGAACAAAACACATGCTCACTCTGTCTCACTGCCACCACCACCAAGACACCAGGAGGCAACACCATGATCCAATAAATTAAACATGTGCCACTTTTGAACACCATGCTCATGAGGTCTCCTTCATTCAGATTTACCTCCATGATGCGGAAGTCCATAGTAGGCAAAACATCAGCTTTTGTTAAACAACACTCTCAACTTTGAATACTATCAACTTGTAACAATGCATCTCCACCAATATGTTTTCCGCTTTGTAATTCTCTGTTTGATTGGACCTGGAACACCTTCTTAATCTTAGGGCATTTATACACGACCCCTAAGCTCCGCCGCAAATGGCTGCAAGGTCCGGACCTTAAAAATGTTTACCCACCAGCTCCGGACTTTGCAGACAATTAAGTGCGACCCCGCCCACTTTAGTGTGACCAAACAGCAGTTTTCTTCTACCTGCTTTTTGGATGTGACAAATATTTGATCCGGTGTAAGGATAGTGAGTGCGGGGCTCTTCTGGCTTCCGTTTGTTCTTTTTTTGCGCCCCGCCCCTTTAAGAGATCTGAATGCTGCCAGGAACAAAAGGGAGGTAAACCGGCAGTCTTTTCTTTCTTTTTTCTCCCTCCCTCAGGCAGCCAGCAACCAGGAAGTGCGGAGGGGGGTGGGGACAGAGGAAGCGCAAGGAACCCCTAAGATCTCTGGTCCGAATTTAAGTGGCCAGCGGATCTTAGGGGTCATGTAAAAAGGCCCTTAGTGAAATCCCATTTTCCCTTGGGGTACAGCACTGGTTGCCCATGTGCTAGGAAGGAGTGCTACAACAGAGATAGCTTATACAGCCCCACTGAATAAAGGCTGACATCTCCTCCCTTTTCCTCACTGAACTTTCCAGGGTGTGATGCTTTTGGTAGCCTCTTCTCTCAAGAATTAGCTTCCAGAACTCGACACCTCCTCTCTCTTCCTGCCTGTTCTCCCTAGTAGGAGGGCTTGTGAAGGGGCCGAGTTGACCTTGTCCCTGATGCCTCCTTTCTGGGAATTCTAAACAATACTGGTTTTCCTGTCCAAGCATCTCCCTTAACTATTTTGCCCTCCACTAGTCTAGCTGTTTATTTTCCTCCAGCACCCCTATCTCCACTAAGTTGGCTTCCCCCACCTGCTCTTGTTACCACATCATTACAGACCTTTCCCTAGTCTATTCCATCCTTTCCTTTCTCTGCTTCTTTTCCAAGCTTTTCCCTTTTGATGATGATGGTGGTGGTGGTGGTGGTAGTTGTTTTATAGGTTGCCTTTAAATAAATGGACTCAAGGTGGCTCACAATATTAAAAGGATAGAATTAGAAACATAACTAAGTTAAGCATTCTTTCATTTATATCCTTCCCCATTCTTCCCTTCTCTTCTTCTAGAACAGTGATCTAGGTCCCCAGATGTTGTTGGACGATGGCCCGCAGAAATCCTGGCCATCACAGCTAATGGTGAAGGCTTCTGGGCGTTTTAGTCCAAGAACACCTGGGGACCCAAGCTTGAGAACCACTGCTCAAGGGGACTGCCTTTCCCCATCTCATTTACCCCACAATACATCCTATTTTCTTTCCAGCTGTCTTCTTCCCTTGTTATTTCCTCCCAGATGAATAGGACTTCTCCCCAATCAACTGGCGAGCTTGATGTCACAAATTGTCATGGTTTTGGAAAGAGGCAAGATAAAACAGCTTAATAATACTGCCATTGTTGAAAAGGAGGAACAGCATGGAAGAAAACTAGTTATGTGTAACTCATACGAGTGCACTGTGGGGGGTCTGTGTAGCACCATCATGACTATTTGCCTTCCTTTGCTATGATATTCCTCCTTATTGAAACCATCTTGGGGACTCAGCTGTTATGTGATATCAAGTCACATCCGACTTCCAGTGACCATGTAAGGGAAAGAAATATGAAGCTTTTTCAATGTATGGGAGAGATTTAAGAAGTGGTTTTACCAATGCCATCTCCCTTGGCTAAGTGGGGATTTGAACGCTGTTCTCCAGAGTCCAAGTCCATCACTTTATCCACTATACCAAATTGGCTCTCACATAAGGAAATAGTTTTTAAAAAAAAATCTATGGACACATGGCTGCCTCTATACACTATTACTCTACACTCGGCAGCTGCACAAATTCTACTGTGGGGATAAGGTGTCACCAATGACTTCAGAGTCAGCTGCAGCTAAGGAGATGAAAATGAGGTCCAGTTCAAGAGGTCAGAGCAAAAGAGAAGAAGGGTCCTGTGATGGAGGGTGGAAGGAGTGCCAACTAGAGATGGGCACAAAATGAAAATATTGATGATGATGATGATGATGATGATGATGATGATGATGATGATGACGATGATGATGATGATGATGGTGATGATGATGATGATGGCGGCTCCAAAATTGCCCCTTTGTACTCTTTGATGACTTCACATGAGTGACTTCAAGGGGAGCATAGACTGTACAGTTGCTTCTCATGACAAAGTCACAAATTCCCTCCCTGGGGAAAGGGGGTGGGTGGGAAGATTATTTGGGGCAAAGACATAACATTCAAACTAGTATTAAACCCATGAGGAATGTAGAGCTATGTACTCAGAGAGCCAGTAAAGTGGGTTTCGTTCCAAAACATGCTGTGACATTTGAGAAATACAAAACTCTTTGGGGAATCGGGCGTGAGCTAGTGTGTTTATGGAAACAATCTTCCTCAAACAGCACAGTATCCCACTTATTAATTTGGCTCTTTGCTGGGGGCTTCCCTAAGTGTATTTAATTTCGGTCTTTAAGCAAATATACCATAATGAGGCTCAGGATAGCTTTTTGATGCAGCAGGACTACCCAGGAGGAGATATATAGGAGCAATTTAGGCAGTTGCCAAAGGAAGCAAAGCCATCCAGGGATGGGACTCAGAACTCTGGAGTCCCTTGCCTGTCCTTCCTGCCTTGAAAAATGCCCAATCATCTGAGACTGGGGATGCTCGGTGCCCTTCAGGAGTGGCGGCACAAATAGGCGCCCCTTTTCATCTGCCTCAACAGTTTTAGTGCTTCAATTTCTCAGCAGAATAATTACCACCTGTTGAGCGTGCAGATGTCAGAGCACACACAGGAGGCCCTTCCTCTGCCTTAAGACTAGCGGAGAGCTTCAGTCTGTTTTGTAAACCTGTCAAGATTTATCACTTAGTCATGTTCTCATGTGCTGGGCCTGCATTGACAATGCAGCTCCCGGCACGGGGGTCCAGCAGCTCTCGGATTTCCCTATTCAGGTGGTCGGCTAAATCAGCTTTAGTAAAACCAAACTTCTTGTGAGACAGGGAGAGAAACATGAGCTTCAATGTGGAGGATGAAACTGGCTACCCTTTTAGGCTGTCCCTACAAAGAAGGATATTAGTGTCTTGAGACACTTCCTACACATTTCTAACAGAAGAAAATGAATTTTAAAAAAATCTCGGAAAGCTAGTTAAAAAGCTGGCTCTTTAAGATAGCTTTCCCAGAACCTTAATCTTGGTCCTTCTAACCCATGAAAATCTTTTCTCCAACTCTTGTTTTGTATAATTTGGTTTTAATTTATTTGCATAATTTAATCATACTTTATTAAAACTGAAATTGAGTACAGTGGACTCTTGTATAACAAGCGGTTTGTTTAAGAGAAAATCTGCTTAAAGGAAAAAAATTTCGGAGATAGGGGGAAATTACTTAACAGAATCACCTATGTGGTGAATCCATACAGGAGAAAAATGGTCACAATTAGGGATTAATCCTTTTTCGTTGCATTCCCTATGGGAAATTTGTACAAAGGAAAATTTGCTTAACAGAAATTGTGAAAGCCGCTGGCACAGTCTCAAGGTTAGGTCAGCTTCCTTATCGTTGTTGACGAGATGAACCCAACAACAGGAGCTGAAGCTGGAGCAAAAAGGAACAAAATAAAATGTGCCACACCAACGGCAGAGGTAGCAGTAATGCTCCCGTGGCTTGTTGAGAATGTATAAAAGATAAAAATTTTAATAAATAATAGTAGAGAGGAATAAACAAGGAGCGGCAGAGACGCCGCCGCGCCTACCGGCTTGCTTGCTGGAGGGGAAGCTTGAAATTAACAGAATTTCATTTAGAACAAATTTAATTCCTTTATACAAGGTACCAGTGTATTTTATTTTTTAAGGTTATAGGTTTTATTTAAACCTGATTAATTTGTCCTTTGTTTGGTTGTTGTTTATAATTTCTATTTTTTTTTAATATTGTAAACCCCCCAGAGTAGCCCTTCAGCTAGGGGAGCAGCATAAAAATCAAATACATAAATAAATAAATAAATAAAAGAAATAAAACATGGATTCAAGAATCACCTGCTTCAACATAACATCACAAGAGTAGTCATCTTTTCAAGATAAAAATATTTATTAAAGATCTGAATCAAAGGGGATGGCTACAGCTAACAATTCTCTGGGACTGAGTTGGCCAGCTTCACAACATATAAGTCAATTAAAAGCAGTTTGGAATTTTTTTACCTCCTAATCCATTTTTATCCCTCCAGTGTGGTTTCTTTGACCTTTTGAAGACAAAACAAAAATAGGGAACACAATTTTCATCAGTTATTACTTTTGTCTTTTCTCTAAGGCTCATTGCACTCTCACACAGTTGTATTTGAGTACCTGGGAGACTAGCATGAGAGAGAGAGAGAGAGAAAAGGTGGCAAGAGGGGAAATAGGTAATCATCCCTTGCTTGCAGCTACACCCCCAGCAGATCTGGATGGCTACAGCAGAAATTGCCATATCAAGCTGCCAAGAAGGGCTGATTGCCAGTTCCTTGTCTGCTGAATCCTGTCTGGTCATCTAAAGCAAATTCATCTGGAGAAACCTGGCTTCCCAGGTGTGAATGCACACAGTGGATCAATTTGTGTTTTTTCTTGCTGTGTTGTTGCACCCCAACAAAGAGCAACACATTCCATTTGGGATGGAGTCCCATACATCACCAAGTCAATATGGGAACACTCCCAATAGTTGACCAACCTGGAACATTTTGCAGACACCATTAGCAATTCTCCTCTGATCTAGCTAGTTTGCAGTGCTTTCAGACGGTGCTTCACATACTGGTCCTTGCTAATGTGGAACTTTTGCCCTGGCATACAAGATGATAGCCATCTACAACCTTTCCCAAAGTCACCTTCTTGCCTACTACATCAGGACACGGGTGAATCCCTAAAAACAGAACAGGACCGTCAGAATCCGTGTTTTGTCAGCATGTAGTATTGGAAGCGAAGAGGAATATTCCTTTTGGGGGATGAAAATAGGCTAAGTTTAAAAAGTCTTTTCAAATACCCTCCTCCATTCCCTTATTCAAGGGAGGTAAACTGGCAGGACAGACAGTGGAATTCCCCAGTACCTCAAGAAATCTCAGTGGTCTCTGGCTGCAGATCCAGAGGTCAGGAGTTCAAATCCCCAATGGCCCTCCTTAGCAGGGTTTGGAGTCAGTGATCCAGAGGGTCCCTTCCAGTTCTAAGATTGTTGTTGTTGGTTTGTTAAAGGAAAGAACACTCTCCCTTGATATGTACTATTGTTTTATGTGTCATGAAGTTGCTTCTGACTTACACTTTCGGTTGGGTTTCTGATATTCAAAAAGTGGTTTAATATTACCACCCCCAGATAATTTCCACTGGCAAGAAAGGGTCTGAAGCCAGCTCTTCTAAGTCCTAGTCTTACACTCTATCTACTCCATCATCACAGCAGCCATGATCTGTGTTACTACTGCTGATACTGGATGCAGCTATATTTATTCTGGTGGATAATGGTGGTCTACGGTGTAATCATAGATGGGTGGGCACTGCATTGTGTAACATTGAAGTTAAGCAAGGCCCCTCCCTAGTGTTCTAGTTAACAGAGTAAAAATAACATAAAGCAATGGGTGAAATCGCTGTTGAGCTCCTTGCTTCTGCTTTGTTGGCTAGCATTGGAACCAGCTAAATATTCCTCAAGAAACAGGGGAAAGGAAGACAGCAAAATCCTTCAATTTTTATCTTAAAAAAATTCTTAGAAGATTTATCAGATATTGCTTGAAGGGGAGAATGTTGGTTGTAAATTTCAGGCCAGCTAATAATGATTTTTGGGATGATTCATGTTGAACAGTTTCTTACTAGTGTTTAGACCAGTGGTTCTCAACCTGTGGGTATCCAGATGTTCCTGGACTGCAAATCCCAGGAGCCTCCACCATTCATTGTGCTGGATGGGATTTCTGGGAGTTGCAGTCCAGGAATATCTGGGGACACACAGTTTGACAACCACTGGTCTAGACTCATAGAGATTAAAGGGCTCATAAAATTATTCCCAGAATTTAAAACACACACACAAATAATTACTCTTTTGGGGTCTTTGATACCTCATAGGTTCATTCTGACCAAATTTAGACCATTTTAACCAGATTAACTACCCTGGCTTTGTCATAAAACATAGGGCAGGATCCTATATTTATTTAATGTACAGAACTTATTATATTTCTATACCACCGCCATCTAGTTGTCTTGCCACTGCACTGGGAAGTTCCTAATAGTGAAATATAAGCATCAGGAACATAACCCCGCCATACCCAACCCACATATATAAACTAATAAGAACTTGCACAGCTAAACAGTCAAGATGGTGGAGAGAAACTCTCTCTCAACAGGTATCAGCACTACGCAGTTAAAGCAGTCGGACACTGCTTTCGCTCTCATGGCTTCATCCCAAGGAATCTTAGGATTTTTTTTGTTACTTTGATGAAGGACATGGAAGTGGCAACTCTAGTTTCAGGGTAGGCATAAGAGCTGGGAATCCCATGATTTGGCAGGCTGGTGTTGTGGCACTAAAAGCGGTATCAATCTGTTTTCCCTATAGCTGCCATGTGGATGCACACTCCAGAGCCACACTTTCTGGGATTCCCTCTGATGATCTGACAGAGATTTCAAGCCTGCAGGGGAGAAATGTTCATAGGGCCTTTTCTTTGTCACCCAGCCATTAAATCCCTGCAGAAATGCATTGAGAAGGTACTAAGATTAATATTGATATAATGTCTCTATATTTCTACTTGGCACTTGTTGAATTGTTGTACTTGCCCATTAGGACTCCATTTAACACCAGAAGCCAGTTCATAAATTCTTCCTTGCTGCATAGGAAATTGACTAAAAGACACAAAATTAGCTTTTAAATTTTAAAGAATTAAGATCTTTACAATGGTCGCCCTCCCCTCTCTCTTTTCCTCCCCTTTTAAAAAAATTATATTACCTTGGAAATGAATATGGTCCTTGCTTTCTCAGCATTGATACACATTCCTGAGATCTCTCAATCGTTCCACCCTGGAGCATTGGGTGGGGTGGGGGGGGGGGTTTAAGAACAATACTTACCCTTTTTCCAGTCTTCTCTCTAAGAGCAGTTCTCAAGGAGGAGAAGGAGGGGGACTCCGGCTCATAACAGTTGCATTTGGCCTGTTTGGGCTCCGAGGTCAAAAAGTTCAAGCTTTTGTACTGCCATGTTTCTAGGTTTTCTTTGCACTCTTTGTCTGGTAACAGATAAATAACTGTGGGCTTTTGTGCTCCCTCTGTGGAAATTCAAAGGCCTGAATAAGACACAGTGCAAAATTTGGTGATCCTTGGGTGGGTGGGTGGGTGCCATTTTGGACTTTTTATGAAATGATTCCCACATTTTGGCTCCTTGGAGATGTTGTGGAAAGCCCAGAGTTTTGTAAGAGACTCTTGAACATCCAGGAAAAAAAATATTATCTTAGAAATTTCTGCACAAACCTGATGAGGTAGGGCAGTAATGCCAACTGCAAATGGCCATGTGTGACCCACCATGTTGAATTGATCCATCAACCTTGTCTTGTCACCTCTGTTACATGTCTGTCATTCTTCCTGTAATAATTTTTAAATTCCCAGAGCTTGGGAGGAAAAGGAATATATTTAGCAAGTATTCTGGGATCATTGATAACAGCTGGTGGGATATATTTGGTGCTTTATAAAGCCTGTTCTCAGCCTTGGAGAAAAATGGGGGTAGTTGACAGTGAGAGTGTCATTTCATTTATTTCAGTGATACTGTTGTAGTAATGTTGTGATGGTCCATATGGCCCAGCTTTCCAGAGATCCTTGAAAAATGCAGGCAGATAGATTAATGTATTTCAGCAAACACGTTTCCATAAAGAGCTGCTCTTTTGGAAACCTAATGGCTCTTGATAACCTATTCTGGATGAGATCACTCTCAGGTACATTGTGTTACAACAGGGGCAGCTTGTAAACATGCACTGTTCTTGGGGAAAGAAACATTATTCTGTATGCTAGTGTGAGAATTGTCAGTATATTCAAATAGGAAAGTCCAAACAAGGCGACTGATGAGTAAGATTGGCAAGTGCAAGATGACTGGAAGGTGGCACAGAAGGATTCAAAACTGTCCCAGAAGCCTAAATTCTGTTGTAGTTGTTGTTATTGTTGTCGCTTCTCAGCCTTTTGGCTAAGATCAAGTGTTGTTGTTGTTGTTGTCGTCGTCGTCGTCGTCGTTGTCCTTGGCCCAAAGTCAATAATTTTGAATTGAGTTGAATACGATGATAACAAGGAGAAACTGCAAAACTTCACCAGGCCCTTCATTATGCATTTGTAAGGATGTTTATGACACTAGTTCTCCACTGCCTTTTTTTTTCTTGAGTCATGTTTTTGTATATCTGGAAACATCTATTATCATAAGACCTTTTTTGTAGTTATTGTGTGTTTTAAGTGTTCATTTTCTTAACCACACAGACTAGTATTTGCAATAACAGGACCGTATATGAATCAACCAACCAACCAACCAACCAACCAATCAATCAATAAATTAATGTCACAGTGCCTCTTAATCATAAACCTTCATCCCTATGAACTCTGGCATCACTTTGTTAACTGAAGTACTTAAAAACATTTTTTGTAATGACAAAAGAATTATGAAGCAAACATGCAAAAGGATAAAGTAAATACAGCTTGGAAACATACTTTTTGAAAAGCAGTCAGTTAAGACTTAATTGATTGCAATTAGAAACGGGCATGAACCCCTGGTTCGGAGGTTTGTGCCTGTTCGTTTATTGGCCAAATAAGGTGTTTGGTGCTTCAAAGCCCCACCTTCTCTGGCAAGCACTGACTTCCACACCCTTCATCCTCCAGGCACTACCTCCGATTCAGTGCCTACCAGGGTGGGTAGGGGATTTGAAGCACCAAACACCTATTTGGCTAATAAGCGAACTGGTATGAACTACTGAATGAGTGGTTTGTGCCCATCTCTAATTACAATTAGTATTCCAAAGCATCCTCAGAAATTAGTCATTATTATTTGTGTTAGTTTTTAAAAATTAACTTCTTGCCTTAAACCCTTTATTTTATTTCGCTGCTCAGCAGGATCCTTGTTAAACAGCAAAACAAAATGTACCACATCATTTAAAACACACACAAACACACACTCAATCTATCAGATAGGTAAAGTGTATAGAAAATTGAATAGACTTCACCTTAATAAAGTCTTTAACTCTGTATCTTGCCCCTCCCCTTCAGTTCACAGTTTTTGAATGAAAATAGCAAAATGTACAACTCAATGTGGAAATCCTGAGAACTACCAGTAGTTGCTATAGGCGGGAATGAGGAAATTGAGGAAATATGCATGTGGCTCTCAGTGGAGGAGAAACTTCACTTGAGAAAGAAGTGACGTCAGATTTCATGCCTTTTTAAATATATCCAACAGCTCATTCTGCACATCTAAATATTTAAAATACTTCAGCGCTACTTTTCGTGTTTCCCCACTGGAAGTTCCCATAACTTCTAGCTGTTCCCATAATTATATTGTAAACTGAGTTCATAAAAAAAAAAATCCTCAGAGAAAGAAAGAGAGGGAGAGAGATTTACAAGCAATACACAACCTATCTTCTGCCATTTTCATTTCTCACCAGAAGCCTCATGTAAAATAAACAGAACAGCATCAACAGCTTAAGACAATAATGGGGCAATGGTTTCAAACTACAGGAAAAGAGATTCCATTTGAACATTAGGAAGAACTTCATGACAGTCAGAGCTGTTCGGCAGTGGAATATGCTGCCACGGAGGGTGGTTGAGTCTCCTTCTTTGGAGGTTTTTAAGGAGAAGCTGGATGGCCATCTGTTGGAAATATTGTGATGGGGTTCGTGCATGGCAGGGGGTTGGACTGGATGGCCCTTGAGGTCTCTTCCAACTCTATGATTCTATGATTCCAATGCTTTTCCTTGCTTGCCTGGCCTAGAGATTCCAGATGCAACCAAGACAAGAAATTTTAAGTGGCTTGGATCCCAAGGTTTTCCAGTTTTGTTGCAATGGAAAAGGCCTTATACACTTTTAGCAGTGTTAGCCTGCCTGAATTAGGGTGTCCAGATCAGCAGAGTTAGGTTCCTTGATATTTCAAGGGCCTAGCCACCACCAGCATCACCACCATCAGCTTAAAACAGAAGAGCTAGAAAGGGCCCTATGGATCATCAAGTGCAACCCCTGTCAAGGAGGGGAATCAAACTCCCAGCCTCCCACCACCCTCACATGTACGTCTCATGGGAACATGGCTGCTGCGCTCAGACTCTGGAACTCCCTCCCACTAGAGGCCAGGACTGCCCCATCTCTGAAGTCTTTCTGGAAACAGGTAAAGACCTTTATCTTTAAGGAAGCTTTCCTTGAGTGATAGAGCACCTACTGTGTCTTTTTATGAATCTGCCATACATGCCTACACAGACTTTGTGTTTATGAGCAGTTATAACCTTGTGTGATTGCACTGATACTATGTTTTCAATGTTAGCCTCCATCCCCCATAACTGTTGGATGGTCTACCGTGCATGATTACATGGGATTTTTACTCCTTCTTCAACTGCTCACGTTCTCGTGTAGCTTTAATGTCATCTTTTAAATGCTGTAAAAGATGTCCCTCAATTCCCTGTTCTCAAACTTGAATATGTTTTAATTGTACTTGGCCGTACATTGTCCCTCACTACTGTAAGCTGCCTTGAGTCCTTTTCCAAGGAGAAAGGTGGGGTGAAAATACTCTAAACCAACCAACCAACCAACCAACCAACCAACCAACCAACCAACCAACCAACTAACTTCTGGCTCCATAGCCAGAGACCTAAACCACTGAGCTAATCAAGATCTGAGATGGGAACCTGTGACATTTTAGGAAAAGCTCTTGTGATGACCTAAAACAGAGATAAGTTAACCATGCCTTTTGCATCATATGCAGGTCCCAGGGCATTTTTGAATTCCCAAGGGGACACCAGCCCAAACAATTCTACATGTCATTAGTAATATTTGGGTCAAAATTGTTGAAGGAACACTTCCTTTCCTAGACCTAAGGGGGCATCCCCTTCCCCCTTCCCAAGAACCCCTAAAAAGTACAAGAGCCTATCTAAGCACTTCCTGTTCAAATTTAACTCCAAGCCATGTTCATTCATTTCTGGGCTGGCTGCAGCCCATTGGAGAATGAGGAAGTGTATTTGGGCTCCTTGTCCAAAGGCTTCCCATGCTTCTGCATATATTCAGGGCAGCAGATGTTTTGGAGAGGAGGTCCTCTCCTTCCCCAGCTTCAACTGCTTTAGGCAGGACTTGTGTAACAAAAAGGCTCATCAGCCATGACGCTGGTGCTCCATCTCTCGCTCCACTTGGCATGATGAGATCCAATGTGGGCATGCCGAAAAAGCCAGGAGCAAGCCAGTGATGGTACCACCTCAAGCCATTTGAAGCAGCACATATTCAAGTTGAGAACGAGCAGACACAGGTACTAAGACTTCAAGGCTGTCTGTACGTAGCATGCATCCACATGCACATGCATGCGTGTGTACACATACACAAACAGCCAAATCCAATATGCCAAGCTCAGTAGATACGAGTGACTCTGAAGTTGGGAAAGAGAAGATTCAATTCTTTTCCTGGTATAGTTTTAGCATAGGGTTGAACATCGTCAATAGATCCTCTGAAGTCTTAATTAAACCACAGTAGCACACAAGGTGGATTTGCCAGCCTACTGATATTGGAGTCATCAGTCTCCATTTTCTAAACTGCAATTCATCCCAGCTTCTTATGGGTCAACATTTTGCTGTGTTTTACTGTCATGGATGGCAATCCCAGAATCGTTTCCCAGAATCACCAACCATCTAATATAATGGAATCACATCAAAAGGAGAGACTACCAGCTTTGTTTTATCTCTGTCTAGAAAAAAATGTCATGCTCTTTTCCCTTGAAAATTGGGTCTTGAATGCAACCTAATAATCAGATTTGGAAGTCTTCATTTCATTCTAAATGTTCATTTGTATGTCAAGTACTGATGCAGAAAAGCTGGGTTAGAAACGTTACTTGTCAAAAACCTGATCACATTCATTATATGATGAAAAATAATTATTGACATGATGGCCATTTTTAGTAACTAGGGAGGGAGGGAGGGAGGGAGGGAGGCTGTGCAAAAGAGGCAGAGGAAGAAAGCAGGACACAGTTTTGCTTCTGACAGAGCCTGTAACAATGATTCCCAATAGGGATGGGCACCATAACAAAAATGACACACTGTTTCGTCGTTTTGAAATGAAACAAAATGGGGAGGCAGCATTTTGTTACAAATGAAACAAAACACAATTCTGCCCTCCTAGAACAAAATGGTTTGTTCTAGAGGAAATGGTGGGGGACCTTCCTCAAGCTCTTCCCTGAAAGGCCCCAAAATTTGGAAAGATTTGTAGTGTAGTAATAGAGTAATGTAGCTCCAAAGGGGGTGCCCCTAGGAAAAAACCTTCTAATTGGAATAGTGAGCTGATCAGGCCAGTGATAGCACTGCCACTGCTTCCCATATGATTCCAATTAGAAGTTCTTTTTCCCTAGGGGCACCCCCTTTGGAACTTCATAACTCAGCCCCCTTATCACCAAAATATTTCCAAATTTCAGGGGGTTCTCTAAAATCACTTTCTGAAGGTACCCCTGCTACTTTAGTGCCCCAGAGTAATTTTTGAATTATTTTAAAAATATGAAATGGAAATTTACTTACCTTGGGGCTCCAAAGTATCAGGGGTACCTTCCCGAAGCAATTATAGGGAACCACCTGAAATCTGGAAAGATTTGGGGAGGGTAAGGGGACTTAATTATGACGCTCTAAAGGGGCTGAAGTAGTTAATTGACAAAGTGTGCTGGGAGCGTGGAGGCAATCAGGGAGTTTACCTATGGCTTTAACTCCCTAATTGCCTCCACGCTCCCAGCACAGGAGCGGGGGGAGAACACTCCTTTCTGCGTTCCTCCTCTCACCCTGACTTCCAGCTGGGAGAACGGAGCATGGAGGGGGGAGGAAAACCTGCTCTTCTCAGACTTTCACCTCTTCCCCACCTTCCTGCTGGGACTTTATGACAGGTTGGAGTGGGGTGGGAGGGGATACTCCCTCTCCAATCCCCAACCTGTCAAAAAGCCCCAAGTGGTAGGTGGGGATCGCAAGGAAGAAGGAAGGAAGCAGTGGTAAATTGAAACTCGGTTTGAATTTACCTCTGCCTCCTTCCTTCTCCTGTGTTCCCCCCTCCTCCCAGGGGGATTTTCTGGACAGGGAGGGCAGTGTGCAGTGGGTGCTGGCCCCACTGCCCACAGCCCTCCCCGTCCAAAACACCCCTCTGGGAGGAGGGGATGGCAGGGGAGAAAGAAGCAGTCAGGCAGGAAATTTACTTCTGCCTGGCTGTTCCTTTCCTCCTACCCACCTGTCTCCCAGCTGGAATTGAGCTGTCAAAATCAGCTGGGAGGCAGTGTGGAGGAGGCTTTTGAATCCCCCATGGCACCAGCTAGAGCACTGGTTTGGTTTGGTTTCATTATGTTTTTGTAAGTAATATTTTTTTTTTGGCAAAATTGTTACTTAGGATATGAAACGAAACATGGGGGGACAAAACAGAATGAAACAAAACACAGCTTTTCCACTTGATGCCCATCCCTAATTACCAACCTTGGGTCCCCAGATGTTCTGGGACTAAAATTCCCAGAAGATTTTGCCACTAGTTGTGTTGGCCAGGATTTCTGGAAGTTGTTGCCTAAGAACATCTGGGGTCCCAAGATTGGGATGCACTGGCCTTTAAGCTCCTCAGTGTCCTTAGGCCAAAAGAAAGATTGAGTCAAATGCTAAAATGAATAAGAAATGAGAAATCAGAAATACACGGGACACACACATACTTCAAAGCTCCTCTGCTTATGTTTCACTCATGTTTTCTCTAAAGTCTGACCTAATGGCTCCTCACCCTCATCCCCTCATCCCGTATTTCTGAGTTCTTTAAGAGAACATCTGACTTTTTTTTCTCATCCTGATTCTTCCCACGGACAATTGCCAATGAAGCCAGGGTAACATGCCAAACTGGGACTGTTTCCAGGCTTGAATTAACTTGTTAAAACACTATGATTTCCCTAAGACTAGCAGCAAACATTGCTCACGTCCACATTCAGGCCTTTCTGATGCACCAGGGGAATGGGTTCTATATTTAGAGACACAGCTAGATTTTCAGGAAACACTTATTCTTGTACTTTTTTCTGTCCCCTGGAATTCTCTGATCCTGATACATCTGTGGAAAAAATAGGACTTTAAAAATTGGCAGAACTGGGTGTGTATAAATGCGATCCCATTTAATTTGTATCTGAATATTTGCTGACCCCCCCTCCCCTTGAGCTCCTTTTGATGAGACTGCTTTGTTCTTGCCATATGGAGGTATTTGTAGGCCCTTTAATGTATCTAGATTGGGAAGGAAAAAAATGAATGGAAATAAAATGAAAGGTTATGGGAGGTACTATGCAATTCCATCAGTCTTGGGAGTGCAGCAGGCCCTGACTCTGTTGTTGTTGTTGTTGTTATAAAAGACCACACAGGAGAGTCATATGACTTAGGTTACCCTCTGAAAGTATGGCTCAAAACTACACATGTTTCCATCTCCATTTCTGCCCAACCAAACAGAGAGAAAGATAAAGAACTGGGATGGAATGGGATGCAGAATATGAGAAAGAAGAAGATCTGTACAAGTGAACTTCACATCTCAGTCCGTCCGTACCATCAGCCTTTTTTCCTAGCAGATATGTATAGGGTTGCAGTATTAGTCTCATTATCAAAACTTGCACAAATATTTGCCTTCCAGACTGATATAGTTTATATTCATAGTGTCCCTGAGGAAGAACATCTGTTCAAAACATACTGGGATTCAATAAATAAATAACAACCCCCACACCTGGTTCCCTTGCTTCCTCTGCTGTCAGTGCTGCCTTGCTTTATTTCTGACATCTTTGTCTTAGTAGGGATGCAGAAATTTTTAACTGTTGTTAACCGCCCAGAGTAGCCTCTCTGCCAGATGGTCAGTATAAAAATCTAATCAATCAATCAATCAATCAAATAAATAAATAAATAAATTGGTACCTTGTATAAAGGAATTAATTCATTCTAAATGAAATTATGTTAAGCTAATTTTCCTTTAAACAAATTTATCATAGGAATTCATTGAAAACAGAGTAATCCCTATTCACGACCATTTTTATGTTGTACGGATTTGCCCCATGGATGATTCTGTTAAGCCAATTTCCTCTATCTCTGGATTTTTTTAATGTTGTACAGATTTTATGTTATACAAACTGTTTGTTATATGAGAGTCCACTGTAAATAAATAAATAAATGGACGGGGAGTTGAGTAAGTAAAAAAATACTATTGTTCACCCAACGAGCCTGTTCAGGCCATTGTTCCTCTTATGGGCCTATTTCAGACCAGGGTGACATGAGGTCCAAGTGAACTATAAAATCAGGGACTTGCAACTAGCTTTCCTCAGACTAATGAAGCTGTTTGGATGAGGAGCGAAACATTTCAGTCTCTCAAAAAAGAACTCCAGTTGCCATGACTCAACTTCCAGATAAACTCACCTGCATGACTGAGAATCTTCACAGACATAAGTAAAAGAAGCTGTTCAGGTGAATACCTTGTGGTGTTAATTGTATCTATGCCACACATCTATTGCAGTTTTGAATCCTCTTCCAAGCTGTGAAGTATTAGGATACTTGTATATTGAGGCACTTGGAATTCTCTGCTGAGGAGTTCTAGTATCCTCTCCTGAACTACAGCAGAGGATTCTGAGCATCCCACCAAACTACAAGTCCCATAATTGCCATTGTATAGATTGAAGTGTAGATACACTCACTCTCACCTTTGCAGTCTGGGCAGAGAAAATGGAATCAGGACAATCAGTGCTTTTGTCTCAGAAGCTGGACCAGGCTTCCCATTCCTACCAGCTACCACCTGCCCATCCAACCTACAGCATAACTGCAACACTTAGAAACAATTACTATTGATTAAATAGCAATAAAGTACATCCTTCCATAGTGGGGAGACTCTTCTGGTTCAGCCTGCAGCCCAGCTGCTCGTGGTTTATGGGGAGCATCAAAGCCCCTGCAGTCAAGGCTTCTTGGAGAACTTCAAACTGGATTTAGCCTGTAAAGCCATTTAAACACAGGACTATCCTTGGTAAAGTAGAATACTTGACCACCCAGAAGAGACACCCACTGTCTTCTGCACTGAAATGTTGGTTCAGCATAATTGCCCCCTCCCAGTTTTGTGAGTCTGCATCTTTTATCCCCAAATTATTTACACATTTGGTTCACTTCCTGAATCTCGCAGAAAAGCCACCCCAGCCACCTAGTCTTCTCATAGCACTTCGGTACTGGTGAAGAAATTTACAGACACTTTGAAACACTTGCAGGGGGAACCTCCTCTTTTTGGAAAACCAGCCAACCTTTGGGTCACTGTTTGCTTCTCAAGTGGTTACACTACCGCAAGCACAACAAAACAACAACAGCAAAACACATTTAATCTCCCAGGAATGAAATTCCCAGTTATGCAAGGCATTTTCTTCTGCTATTCAAAAAAGTTAGGGCAGCGGCTCTTTGACTTTCTGCAGCACAGAAACACATCATAGGCTGCTTTCACACAACCACTAACATCCACAGCAAACTTTGCGCCTTTTTACACGACCCCTAAGATCCGCTGGCCACTTAAATTCGGACCAGAGATCTTAGGGGTTCCTCGCTCTTCCTCTGTCTTCCTCTGTCCCCACCCCCCTCCGCACTTCCTGGTTGCTGGCTGCCTGAGGGAGGGAGAAAAAAGAAAGAAAAGAATGCCAGTTTACCTCCGTTTTGTTCCCGGCAGCATACAGATCTCTTAAAGGGGCGGGGCTCGAAAAAAGAACAAACGGAAGCCAGGAATGCCCCGCACTCACTATCCTTACACCGGATCAAATATTTGTCACCTCCAAAAAGCAGGTACAAGAAAACTGCTGTTTGGTCCCGCTAAAGTGGGCGGGGTCGCACTTAATTGTCTGCAAACTCCGGAGCTGGTGGGTAAACATTTTTAAGGTCCGGACCTTGCAGCCATTTGCGGCGGAGCTTAGGGGTCGTGTATAAACGCCCTTTGATCCAGATCACCACCTGGAATGGTCATGTGGTTGATGTCATGGTTTGGGTGTTCCCATGGTTGTGGTTTGAAAATCCTCAACCATTTTGATCCCACGATGGAGAACCGCAGAAAAGAAACTGTAACAGGGGCAAAAAGGATTTGGTGCAGATTTTCCAAGCGCCCACCAATATGAGTAACGGTTTTAAAAACCCACATCAGAACAACGACAAGGATTTTACCACCTCGAGACCAGGTACTTGTAAAATGCCCTGGGTTGCGCTTAAGTGGGCATGGTCGTACTTTATTTTTTTAAAAGACCACTGCTCATGGGAAACAATTTTATGGTCTGCATCTGCAAGCACTTTGATAGTCTCCTACATCAACCTATGAATTATTTTTATCTCGCTTGCCGGAGCAGCTGCCTTGCCAAGTTCTGTGTTTAAATAAATAATTTCTTATGTCATGAGAACGAAAATCAGGTACATGGGCGCTCAAGGCAAGCAAAATAGATATGCAATTGTGCCATCAACAGATGCACCATCAGACACTCCGGCTCGCTTTAATTTGGCCATTGTCATCTTTGTGCTACTTCTGTCAAACCGAATCAAACGGAGCATTAATTTTTGAAGCAAAACCTCTATGATTATTTCAGTTGTGATTTAATCCAGTGCTAACCCCAGGGTGCAGAAAGGTCAGATGTCAATGAATCAGTTTAGCCTGCTATCCAACCCCCCAATTGGATGGGTTGCTTTGTTTCGCCTTCCCTTTGTATACGGGTAGTCTTCTCTTCTCCTCTGTGGTTCATTCAGCAATTTCAACAATTTTCTGCCTTCCCCATGCAGCGTTTTTCAAGGTGGGGGGCAAACGTGGGAGAGGAGAAAACACCAACAGGTGCTCTGATGCCAAGGGTGTAAAACTCTCTTCTTCAAGGACAAACAGGTGTGTCCAAAATAAAAAAAATACAAATGATGATTATTTGATTCGTATCATTTGGTTTGACCACCTAGCCCCAGACAGTTTGACACCATCACATTGGGCAAATATATTAAACTCCAGACTACATTATTTGAAGACATGAAGAAGACACAAGGACCAGGGTCATCTTGCAGAAATCTACATGCACAAGGGAGGTCATGGAGTGGTTCTCATCTCATTGAATCCATGACATTGGAAGTGATTTTGGAAGCTTTGCTGCACCACACCTGGCTACTACTTGGAAGGAAGACCCAATATCTCCAGTAGTCGCAAGGAAGGAAGCTGGCCTGAAACTTCAGACCTGTTAGTCAGAGCTCACAATAGTCAGCAAGATGGATCAATAGTCCACTTGTATAAGGTTTTCTATATGTCTGTGAGCTTATGGGCAACAAGGGAGTAAATGAGACTGATGAAGCAGTTTGGATGAGCAGTGAAATGTTTCTATCTCTCAAGAAAAAGAAGTCCAGTAGCCATGACTCAACTTCCAGATAATCTTAATATATGTTTAATTGGTTTTTAAAATATAATATTTACATAGTGTCTTTAAATCTATTGTTTTATTTGTCATAAGCTGCCTTCGATCCCCTATGGGGAGAATGACAGTACATAAATAATGTAACTAACTAGCTAGCTGAATAAACAAGCAATCAAGCAAACAAACAAACATGTGGTACCAAGATCTGTCTCCATTTTCTCTGTCCCATCCAACTCCATTTCATCCTTGTTTCATATGCCATTAAAGAATTTTTATTTTCTTAAAAAAGAAAATCTAATACATTTGTGCGATTTGTTTTCCTGCATGGAACAAGGGGATGGACTCAATGGTCTTATAGGCTTCTTCCAAACTCATAATTCTATAATTTTGCCCCTCCCCTAACATGCACATTTATTCCCATGCTTCTTGTAAAATGCACATTAATTTCTACATGCAATATGAAAGGTGCATTTTTCCATTGACTAAAACATGCTGGGGTGTTCTTTAAAATTGTGCACCTTTTGGCAGCTTGTGTTGCTAGTGTGTGTATGTGTGTTCTGCATGTTTCTCATTTATCTGTAATGCCCTGTGGATAGAGAGGGGCCTGAATTAAAACATGAATTGCAAAACCTGTCAAAATTTGATTCACATTTTTAGGAATCTGCCCCCCCCATGGATACAAATCAATGATTTTTAGTGATTTTTGTTTGGTCAATTTGTTGGATTATAAAATAGTCCCCAAGGCACCTTGGGGCTCCTGAACTGCAAGAAGGGTTCCCCTCTGCAACTCCTCCAAGTTTTCATTCCTGTTGTTGTTGTTGTTGTTATTGTTGTTGTTGTTGTTGTTGTTGTTGTATGATTACAGTTGTGACTGACCCTTCATGACCCCATGCCCATGGAGTTTTCTTGGCAGGAATACTGGAGTGGCTTGCCAGTTCCTACTCCAAGCAATTACAGTACAAGTGGTACCTTGTATAAAGGAATTAATTCATTCCAAATGAAATTATGTTGAGCAAAATTTCCTTTATACAAATTCCCATAGGAATGCATTTTTATGTTGTACAGATTTGCCCCATAGGCAATTATGTTAAGCAAATTTCCCCATCTCCGGAATTTTTTATGCTGTACAAATTTTAAATTATACAAACCATTTGTTATATAAGGGTCCATTATATTTGGTATTCCCTTATGGTTGCCCATCCAAGTACTAGCCAGGCCCACCCCTGCTTAGCTTCCGAGGTCAGGCGAGACCGGATGTGCTCAGGGCAAGTTATGTTCACCAACAAAAAGCATTTCCCTGGAAAATTCTCCTCAGGGCAACTAATCGCCACCACAAAATGGAGGCAAGCCATGTGATGGGATCATGTTCAACCAATAGCATGCCCAGGTTGCAGACTGGGCAGATCTGGCAGCCACAGAGGGCATAAAAAGCTCTGGCAGCTCCCATCCTCCTTGCAGTCTCCGATGGGAGTTAGGGTGGGATTGCTGTCTCTGCAACTCTAGCTTCAGTCCTGCAGTCTCCCTGTGTGCGTGCGTGCTGCGTACCTGTCAGTGAGTGCCCTCCCCTGCCCCGCAGTGCAGTCACTCTGCGTCTGCCTTGCACCCTGGGCAACACCCGCCACTGCCTTTGCAGCCTCCCTGCATACCTAGTCTATACTGCGTCTCTGCCAGCATCAACTTTTTTTAGTGTTTTCTCTCTGGTCTGGGGTGTTGGGGGACACCCACGCATGAAAATGCTTTAAAAATCGCGCAAAAAGCGGGTAGAAACGAAAAATGAAAAACAAAAATTGATTTTTTTTCCAAAAATTCATGAAAAACAGTAATGAACTGAAATGGACCTCTCAACGAAAAATGAAAAACCAAAACACCATTTTTTTTATTCGTGCCCATCTCTAACCCCCAGCTTCCTCTAATGTTCCTCTACAATCCCTCCATGTCTGGTGAAGATTAGGTTTCCCCAACCCGGTTGCTAAAGGGCACGTTCCTGGGGGGGGCACTTTTTGGGTCTATAACTCAGATGCCTGAAGCCAAATTTTTACCAAACTTAAAGGATTATAGAATCAAGTTGGGAGAAGCATCTCTGCAATTTTGGTGTCTCCTGGTGCCTGGGGGGAGTTCCTGGGGGCACCTATTTGTGGGGTACATAACTCACACATCTGAACCCAAACTTCATCAGTCTTGGGGGGATTGTAGAGTAGAGTCAGTAAAAGCTTTCCTGCACTTTAGTATATCTAGGTGCCTTGGGGACCATTTCACAGGGTTTAAAATCAAAAGCAAATTTAGAATTGACTCAATGAGCTGTCAGGAAAAAAGTAACTTTGTTATTTGTGGTTCATGGACCTTGACAACTGCAAATCAAAATGAATCTCCAGTTTTCTGATTTGGGCCCATCTCTACCTGTCAGTGTGTGACTTATCAAGACAAATGTGTGTTTATTCTCTCAATGAATCTTAGGAGGAAGAGGAAGAAAATATCCAATGCGCACTCACCACAGATCTGAACATTAAAAGGAGGTCAAGAAAATCTATCTCTGTTTTTTTCTAGCATGTTTCTCTTCCAATGTTGCTGCTTTCAGGGAACAAGGAACCCCACCCACTACAGAGGCCTGTGATTGATATTTCTGGGCAAATTTGGCCTTTTCCCTGGCACAACTCCTTGCCACAAGGGGATTGGACAGATTTCTGGAGGAAAAGTCCATCACAGTTTAGAAATCATGATGGAGATGTGTCATCTCCAGGCTTAAACCAGGGTACTTCAAGGACCAAATGCAGGGGAGTGCTTGCAGGAGACAGATATCTAGTCTTGTGCACTCCCAGACACATTTGGTGGGGAAGCTGGACTAGATGGGCCTTTGGCCTGATCCAGCATGGCTCTTCCTATGGTCTTATGTTATGTTCACTTGAGCTGCCATTCTCCTAGTTTGTGCTTTCTGTTCTTCTGATCCAGCATCACTTTTGGGTTATTAGTGAGTGTTTATGATTAAAAAAATCCAGTTTCTTAAGCACACAAAGCATCAAAGCAATTATTTAAATTCTAGGTCATTTAATTCCATTCAAATGGTGGTTTGGGCTTCATGTCTTCCCTTCAAGCCAGTTCAAAACTGACAAATAAGTTCCCAAGCCAAATGTGTGGCCCAATTAGATGCCTTCATGGACCCGAACAAGGATTGGGTTGGATTGAGATCAAAAGGGCACAGAATCTCTGAGGCACCTCTTTGTGTGTCCTTGTTCAAGTATGGCCACGATGACAAACTGTGTCATGGAAGTGTGAGGCATAATTACAATTAGACATGGGCACGACTTGGCGAAATCCTCGTTTCCGTTTCCGTTCCTCGTTTCTGTTACGTAACGAAACGAAGAACGACAATTACTCTGCCAGAACTCGAACTCGAACAGACTAAAGAAAAATTGGGTCTGATTTCTCGTGGTCATTCCTGGTGCATCACAGCGATCGCGCGATGCCAAGCGGCACAAGAAAAAAGTTTTAAAAATAAAAAAACCCCGATTCCCGGCCAAAAAAGCAGGCGAAAATATGCCTGCCTGAGGGCACCTACCAGAGGGGTGGTTTCTGGGGGGGGGGTCCCCGGCCTCCCCCCTCTCCTGGGCTGTGCATCCTCGTTGTCTCGCCAACTCGCCAAGCTGCGTGGCACAGGAAAAAAGTTTTAAAATTAAAAAAACCCGATTCCCAGCCAAAAAAGCAGGTGAAAATATGCCTGCCTGAGGGCACCTACCAGAGGGGTGGTTTCTGGGGGGGTCCCCGGCCTCCCCCCCTCTCCTGGGCTGCGCATCCTCGTCATCTCGCCAACTCGCCAAGTGGCGCGGCACAGGAAAAAAGTTTTAAAATAAAAACCCGATTCCCGGCCAAAAAAGCAGGCGAAAATATGCCTGCCTGAGTGAGGGCACCTAACAGAGGGGTGGTTTCTGGGGGGGGTCCCCGTCCTCCCCCCCTCTCCTGTCCTGGGCTGCTCTGGTGGGGGGCATCCTCATCGTCTCGCCAACTCACTCGCCATGCCATGCGATGCGGGCGGGGGATCCAAAATGGGGCGACCTCAATATTTATTTTGAAATTGTGGTCCAAAAACACACCAAAGCACCACAGAAACATGCGAAAATAGCTATTTTAAAACTGCCTGAATGTTTACAGTAGCAGCAGTGGGTTTTTCTTGCAACAAAATGTCTCCATTGATTTTATTTTATTTTATTTTTATTTTTATTTTTATTTTTTTACACCTGCGCAATGATGGGCCGGCCATGGGATTGGACCATGCAATTTTTTTGAGCCATTCCACCAATTGCATGGCCACTTGGCCAGGTTTTGACCGAGACTTCTGGGATGTGCCAGTCGGGCATAAAAAGCCCACTAACCCTAGCCCGAACCCGAACCCGAACCCGAACCCAAATGCAGGTACACTGTCCTTCTCAGTGGGTCAGAGAGGCACCCAGAGGTTCACCCCACTAACTCACCTTAACCTTACCCGTAACCCTAAGCCTAGCCCTTGCGCTAAACCCTAACCCTAAGCCAGATCTGTGTACTCGCATTGCACTACATACAGCAAGTACACTTCCCTTCTTAGTGAGCCAGAGGGCGCCCATAGGGGTCCTCTCTCACTTTGTTCCTCCTCCCCATCCCCAGCCCAAGTGCACCGTATGCCAGGCAGTGAGTCACAGTAGAGGCACCCAAAAGAAAGAGAGGTGCCTCTGCCTGCCACTGCAACTTGGTATGCATATCCATATAATAGCAGAGAGTGAGGAAGAATTAAAGAACCTCTTAATGAGGGTGAAAGAGGAGAGTGGAAAAAATGGGCTGAAGCTCAACATCAAAAAAACTAAGATCATGGCCACTGGTCCCATCACCTCCTGGCAAATAGAAGGGGAAGAAATGGAGGCAATGACAGAGTTTATTTTCTTGGGCTCCTTGATCACTTCAGATGGCGACTGCAGCAATGAAATAAAAAGACGCCTGCTTCTTGGGAGGAAAGCAATGGCAAACCTAGATAGCATACTAAAGAGCAGAGACATCAGTTTGCCAACTAAGGTCAGGATGGTTAAAGCTATGGTTTTTCCAGTAGTGATGTATGGAAGTGAGAGCTGGACTATAAAGAAGGCTGATCGCCGCAGAATTGATGCTTTTGAGCTGTGGTGCTGGAGGAGAGTCTTGAGAGTCCCCTGGACTGCAAAGAGATCAAACCTATCCATTCTGAAAGAAATCAACCCCGAATGTTCACTGGAAGGACAGATTTTGAAGCTGAGGCTCCAGTACTTTGGCCACCTCATGAGAAGAGAGGACTCCCTGGAAAAGTCCCTGATGCTGGGAAAAATTGAAGGCAAAAGGAAAAGAGGACGACAGAGAATGAGATGGTTGGACAGTGTCATCGATGCAACCAAAATGAATTTGACAAAACTCCGGGAGGCAGTGGAGGATAGGAAGGCCTGGCGAGCTCTGGTCCATGGGGTCACGAAGAGTCGGAGACGACTGAACGACTGAACAACAACAACATGCATGCCATTTTGTAGCGGGCCAGAGGAAGCACCCACCCCAGAGAGGTGCCTCCAGGAGCCCACTTTCCCTTTATAGCGGGCCAGAGGCGGCACCCACCCCAGAGAGGTGCCTCCAGGAGCCCGCTCCCCCCCAAAACCAGTACTAACGACAGGCGAAAAAACAACAAACGAAACGACAAATTTTTGAAAAATTTCGCGACAAACGGAAACGAGCCGAAACGGGCCGGCTCCGACAAACAACAACTCAAAACGTAATTTTCCTGGTCATGCCCATCTCTAATTACAATAAGTAATCTCGAATCATTCATATCACAGATGTGAATAACCAAACTCAGCAGTTTGTATGTTTGGTTATTTCTTATGGCATAAGTCCTGATGTGTATAAGGCCAAATACTTGTGATGGAACAGTTGTCCATAACACCTTAATCTCTCCTGCGCCACCAGCACCAGCCGGCTCCTGGGCCTGCCGACAAATTCATGGACAAAAACATCAGCCTCCAACTGAAACTGTAAGCCTAGAAGTGAGGCGGCTGTGACATCGCCTAAAACACAAAAGTGCCTGTCATTTTCTCATGCTCACAGCTTGTTGATTACTATCAGGCCAGCTCCCAACAAGGACACTGATTGAATGATCATTCTTGGAAGATACATGTATTGTAGCCCACAGGCAGGTTCATAGGTCTGACCTTGGGTCACTGGGTGGAGAGTTTGCTTCTGTTGCCATTTGTCACCCTGGGGTCAAGTGGCACATCAAGAGAGAAAGTGAAGGGACAGGCAGATGGCTCCCTGTCTCATTGTCTTGATGTCACTCCACCTGTGGCTGGTTATGCACATGCAGTATGTCAGGCACTGGGACGACACATGTCATAGGCTGGTACACCTTGCACAAGAAGATGCAGCCATGATTTGTGCATAATGGCAAAACTTCCCTGAGATTTCAACTTGAGAAGCCTGATCTTACACACTCAGTTTTAAGACCCATGTCATGGTAGGAACGAAACATAATTTTGAGCACTACTTTAACAGACATAGTTTTTTGCATGAACCCCACAACTCCTTGGGAAAATGTGAGAAATTTATCTCAGGCCAGGAAAATTCCCATTTGTGAAGCTGTTGGTCATTGTGGAAAAATAACATGCATGACAATGTTATGGGCAGATTTTTACACAAGAATAATAAGACTGCAGAAATCTCGTGGGCAGGGCACTATCACAGACTAAGGCAGGAGAAATACAGAATGTGTATTAAAAATGAATGTAGAAAATAAACATGCAAGTTTCAAAGTAGAAAGGAAATACAGTTTCAGAACCTGATAAGAAACAAGAACTGGGAGGAAAATATAGGTGAAATGGGAGATATCCAATTCACTTGAACCTAAGAGATTTTCACACATTGAAGCCATGTAAGCGTGCACTTAAAAACAACAAATCTTGTGGAGACCCTGAGAGTCCCAAGATTTTTCTGCATATACTTTATTTTATTATTTATTATTTTATTTATTAGACTTATATACCACACCATCTAGCAACAAGGCCACTCTGGGCAATGTACAAATAATTCAACAAACAAAACAAGAACAATATACAATGTAAAATGTGGCTATTAAGTAAAATGAACATAACTAAATTGACAACATCATAAAAATCACTCAAAAAAAAAAGCAGAGGGATAACTGCTTTGCTGCTTCTGTTGCTATAATTGTTGAGAACTGCCCAGAGTTTCATTGGAAGATGGGCAGAACAGAAATATAAAAATAAATAAATATAATAAATATAAATAAATAACTAAAACAGAAAGGGCAGATTAAAGATCAGCGAATCAAGAAAGGACGAATTAATAGCCAGGGAAAACCTTTCTATAAAGCCATGTCTTGGTTACTTTGTATACTTTGTATACTAAAACCTCATAGTGTTGGTAGACTATTTGAGAGCCCTCTGGCACAGTGGTTTAAGGGCAGTACTGCAGTCAAGCCTCCGATCATGGCCTGAGTCTGATCCTGACAGGCTCAGGTAGCAGGCTCAAGGTTGTCTAAAACTTCCACCTGTGTTCATTGAGTTGAGTAGAGAGAAGGTGATGTTCCTTGCATAATTGCACTGTAAAACACCCAGAGAGTCCTTTAGCGCTAAGGGATGGTATATCCATCAAAACATGAAAAGCAACAATAACAGAATAAAACCAAAAACTTCCATTTAAACTGGCCAGGTTCAAATAAATCATCATTTTTTCATGTTATTGACTTCCTAAGAACCACTTTCCTGGGAGAACCTGCTGTTTTATTGGGGGACATAAACCCAATCTTTGCTAACCTTACTGTAGATAGGGTGGGGAGGAAACTCATCTAAATACATTTTGTGAGTTTGGTGCCTCTAACTCCTGCAAGAGCATTTCTACCACTTCTCAAAATCCCAAATCGCACAAACACACAAGCACACAGATTGACATCACCAATACTTGTTTATCATTTCCTTTTTTTTGGGGGAGTCCGTTTCCCCAAGTCACCTTGAAATGTACCACAAAACAGCCTGTCTCGTGTGTGTGTGTGTGTGTGTGTGTGTGTGTGTGTGTGTGTGTGTGTGTTTTCATTTTGTACCCATTCTCTCTCTCTCTCTCTCTCTCTCTCTCTCTCTCTCTCTCTCTGTTGTTTTGTTTTGTTTTGTTTTAACCCACACCTCTAATTGATTTTGATGGGGCTTTTACTTGGTTTCAAGATGCCAAAAATAGGGTTTGACATTGTCAAAAAATATTCATTTATCAAGATTACTCATACCCTGAGCACTACTATGTAGTGAAATGATGAGACAGAAATATAAGAAAGGAATAAATAATTGTAATATTAAAACAAACAAATCCCTATTTTTTTTTTTTAAAGATACTTGGCCAGACAGTAAGACATCTCTGCAAGGAACGCTCGAGACATTAAAGCTAGGACACTTTATCTCATGCTATTCCTGAAAACAACTGTATTGCCTGATGAATGTCAGGTGTAATCACTTTGTATAACATTATGAGTTTTGTGGGATGTCTGTGTGAGAGAGGGAGAGAGAGAGAAATGCCAAAACTATTTGTTCAGTTACTTTCAGTCAGTGGCTGGGAAAGATGTCTTTTTAGTCCGTTCACCCCCCCCAGTCCCCCTTCCCCCGTCACCCCATTTTGCTGCCCCATCCAATGACTTGGAGGGTCACGTCCCTGGCAAGTTCATTTCTGGGCCAAGTCTGCCAAATTATATGATGGGAATTAATGTCCACTTGAGCTTCCAGCAGCCAAACCTGATTTAAGCTCTTAGGTTGAACTTGTCTACAATTGTCAAGGTGAAAGGCCAGTTCCTAACCATTAATTAACCTAATCCATCCCAATCTCCTTTATTTTATACTTTTTCTCAGGTTTGTGACTCTGAGAAATATATTTAGGGGACAAGGCACAGGCTGCTTTAGTGGAGGGGGAGGGGGAAGTGGAGGGGAGAAATAATTTTAACCTGCTCACCATCTTAGTAATTAAACAGTTGGTGATATATTGTACATATCTCTGTGATTCAACATTATTGCAAAGGATTGAGTGGTGGAACAATGTGATAGATAGATAGATAGATAGATAGGTAGATAGATAGACAAACAAACGTACATACTTATGTACGTACACACTCACTCACTCAGTTAAAATATTTTAACCTGCCTTTCTCATTAAAAAGGACTTAAGGCAGTTTACGTCATGAACAGACAATATTTGAAGAACAGCAAATATAAAATACTGAAATACCACTCTAAGAACAGGTAAACAAAGGCAATACTAAAAACACATTCAAAGCAACAAGGCACAACAATCAATCAGCCAATCAACCAGTCAATCAGTCAGTTAATCAATCAATCAAGTCTTTATTGGAATACAAAAAATAGAATAGCACAGTTAGATTGCCCCCCCCACGCCGGAATAACCACGCGAGACAGGTGTTTTGGGTACCACTCTGGGCCACACTTTATTAATCACTTCAACTTTAAACAGAACTTCAAACCTGGGGCCTGCTGTAGTGCGGGTTGCAAGTTGTTACTTTGGGGTCTCCCCGGACCCCCTCCAACTGACAGCGTATTGGGCAAGTCAATAGCCCCAAAGTCGCCCTGTCAGAGAACAGGGCGTCCCCGGCCAGCAAGTCCCCTTTCCCCAGCTGGGCAACCCAGGCTCGCCACTTGTGCCTGCCTGCCCGCTGGGCCCTCCAGGTACATCCACCCCCCCCGATGTTGTGACCTCGGGTCCGCAACACCGTGAGGCTGGACGATCCCACAGGGAAATTGAGACCAGACTCACCAACTGCCCCTCCGTGATCCGCACTACTGCCACGAGAGGGGCCTAGCCTTGCTATGGCCCCTACCAACCCCATCAGCCAGACAATATCTCCAGCAGGCCCCTCTTTAAATCATTGAGGAATATCTCCATCCCTCGGTTGGATAGGTGCACTCTGTCCTCCCGGTATAACTCGGCCATAGCTGCTGGAATCCTTGGATGGCCCACCACTGTACCCAGCCCATGCATCATTGCTCTACATACATCCCTATTGATTTCTCTACGTACTTTATTCATCACCTGCACCTCACACCGTGCCCTCCACTGGCGCCATGGTATGATATTCGACCAAACCAATTTTGACTCTGGGGCAGCTTCCTTCCACGCCATGAGGTCCCTCACAATATCCTGTGCGAGGGATTTACCTGTCTGGAATCCCACATTGTTGCCCCCCAAATGAACCAGCATAACATAAGGTGGTCGCCACATAGATGCCAACCGGGCAGTCTGCTCGAACTGGCACCACCGCATGCCTCGCAGGCCCTTCCACTCTATAACTGCCCTCGCCCCCATCCCCAAATTAACACCCCAAGCCGTTCTAGCAGCATACTTTTCCGCCCAGTAAATATAACTGTGGCCCAGGATGAGGATGCGGCTCCTCGGACGGCCCATCCCGGGCCCTGCAAAGGAATAAAACCAAACTGTTAACACTGAGGCAGGGGGCGGACGTAGGTCTTGTAACAGGCGGAGGCCCACCGCCCCAGGGACTTTATCCTTTGCGGCTCGTAACCCAGCGCCGCCGCCATTGAAGCCACCCCGATTCTGAATGAATGGGTGCCAAACTTCATTCCCACCAAACCCAGCTTCTCTAGCGCCCTCTGTGATAAGGCCCAGAACTGGAATTTGGTCAAAGGGTCCCCCTTCTTATGGCAAAAGAGGTAGCCCTCCCCTTCCCCACATAGGGCCACGTATTCATCCATGGCGCAAACCGGGCAGACCTCCTTGACTGAGCAAGGCCCCAATACCACCCTCTGCCCCCTGGCACCCTGGTCCGTCTTCGACCCGCACAGCATAAGTACCACCTTACCGTGTTGGTGGTGGAAGTCTGCCCAGAGGAGCGCTATCCAAGAAGGGTCCCTTTTCTGGCGGCGACCAGCTCGCTCACCTGGAACGCCCCCCAAAAGGCCACCAGGGCTGTCGCCCTCATCAAGGCAGCCTCATAATCATCCCTACACAGCTGGGCCCACTGCTTGGACATGCGGGCTAAAATATCCGGTGTCAAGGGGAAGCGATGGTCATCCACCCGGCCCCTGGCCTTGCTCCACCCTTCCAACATTTTCCGCACCCGAAAATCTCGTGCTGAATCGTCGCACCCCAGAGCCTTGGCGTGGAATGCCAGGGCCGCCAAGCGGGCCTGCATTGTACCTGGCATAACCTTTCTGTGCAGGAATACCAAATATTGGCGGATATGATCAAATGGGGCAGGCCAGACCGGGGGAACTCCATCAGTTCCCAGAAGGTGCCAAAGTCCTTGACCACTGTGTCATAAGCTCGCCTAGTTCTTGGCGCAAGCGCCAACTCGAGGGCCCCATCAGCCTCCTCCCGCCAATCTGCCATACCTCCTCTGGCAGCTGCTCCGGAAGATCGGCCTCCTCCAGCGCCAATGTCCTGAAGCGATCGAGTTGCTGGCGGGAGAGAGCATCGGCGATGGCGTTATCCAACCCCGGCACATGGCGGGCGCGTACCACGATGTTGTATTGGAGCACGCGCAGCATCATGGCCCTGACCAATCCCATAACCCTCTCTTTCCTGGATGTTAAGTCATTAATGGTGTATATGACAGCCATTTTGTCGCACCAAACTGCACTACGGAGTTGGCCCAGTCTCGGGACCAGAGCCATAGTGCACCGACTATGGGGAACAGTTCCAAGAATGTCAAGTCCCTGGTGATGCCTGCAGCTGCCCACCTAGGTGGCCAGGTGCCCCGGCACCACTTACCTTTCCAGTATATACCGAAACCATGGGCCCCAGCCACGTCGGTTTGTACCTGGAAGTCGGCCCCCAGTCGTAGCTCCTCCCGCCAGAAGGAAACCCCGTTAAATCCCTGCGAGGTCTAGCCATATGCACAGGTCCTCCCGCATCCCGCTGGTGATCTTAGTCCTATGGGCTGGCTTCTTGAGTCCCTGCATAGCCTGGCAAAAATGCTGTATAAACGGCCTCCTGGGTGCAACCACTCAACACGCAAAGTTCAGGTGCCCCACAAGCTGGGAGTAGTGCCACCACCCGTGCTGTTAGGTCCCACAACTTGTCCTCCGGCAGCCGGCACGACTGGTTCCAGGTGCCCAGTTCCACCCCTAAAAATGTCATGCAGCTTGCGGGGCCCTCTGTCTTGTCTGCCGCCAAGGGCAGGCCTAGTTCCCTAGCCATGCCCTGAAAGGTCTTGAGGATGAATACACATGCACCCGATCCCCTCCGCCCACAAAATAGGCAATCATCCAGGTACTGCCCATACCCGTCATGTGCCTTAACTGCCATACAATAAACAAACTAAACTTCTCAAGGATGGCACATGAGATGGAGCAGCCAAAAGGCAGTGCCCTATCTAAGTAAAACTTACCCTGGAACTGGAATCCCAACAGATCAAAGTCATCCGGGTGCACTGGCAGGAGCCGGAATGCTGACTGAATGTCACACTTTGCCATTTCGGCTCCCGCCCTGCACACCCATACCATGGCCACCGCAGCATCGAAGGAGGTGTACCTCACCGAACATAGGTCCGGGGGATCCCATCATTGACCGACTCCCCCTCCGGGTATGATAGATGGTGAATGAGTCGGTACTCTCCTGGCGCCTTCTTTGGCACCAGCCCCAGGGGTGAAACCCTAAAGTTGGGTAGCGGTGGGTTGTCAAAGGGGCCTAGGCCCTTTTACCACCTACTTCTGGATCTTTTCTCCGGTCACGTGCTCCATACCCCTTAACGATCCCAGGTTGGGTGCTGCGAATGCCCTTCTAGTGCCCGTAAACTGAATTCTAAAACCAACGGCAAAACCTTGTGCCAGAAACTGTGCTCCATCCCTGTCAGGGTAGAGACTTAACCATCACCCCAGGACCTCACAGTTGATTGGGCTGGGGCCCTTTAGCCTGATTAGGGGCTTCCCCCTGTGGATGCCTCCTCTGTTGCCCCCGCCCCGGGCTTACTAAACGCTCCCCTGGCCCTTGTGCAGTTAACTGCAGGATGTTGGGCCCTGCAGATGGAGCATTCTTACTTAAAACGGCATGGGGTGCAATTACAGGACCCCTGTCTGTTGTAATCCCAGCAGAGCAGCCGGGGTTGAACCTGCTGGCCCGCCACAGGGCGGGCTGCTGCTGCAGGGGCCGCCTTCCTCACAATGTGCCCACTGTCAAATCTTTCGCCCAGAACCGGGCGTGAGGGGGTCATGTACTGGAGCCACAAGGGTGGGTACGGTTCATCCCATCTGAGGTGAGGCTGCGTAGCTGCTTTCATCCGAAAGTGTTCATCATACGCCAGCCATGCATATCAGGGGAAGTCCATGAATGCCCTGTAAATCATGTCCTGATATTTGATCAGCGACTGCGCCCTCCAGGGGTGGACGTGCAGGACCATGGACATGTAGATGCTAAAGGTCGGCAACCAGTTAGCCCAGGAGCTCTCCGGCTTGCACCACAGCCAGCGTTCTTCATCCTTAGCATCCTCCTTCTCAAGCTCCTTGGAGTCCAACTCCCTGTTGAGGAGGCTGAACAAGTCCACATAATCCCCTCGCCAGATCTTCTCCTTCGTGGCCTGCGCCAGGTGCTCACCCAGCGGGGATGCGTAATCTGTGTAAGGCAGGGCTGCATACAGGACCCCCGCATAGACTGGGCAGGCTGCCCAGTTGTTCGGGTATCCATGGGGTTGACCCACTCCCAGAAACCCACCCAGCTGTGGCAGCGGCGGTCCGGGGTACACTGCCCCCGTACTGACTGCCCCCTGCACCCATCTAGGTGTACTCATAGATGGAGACTTTTTTCAGATAGCTTGGATCAACCACATTTAGATATACATATATGATATATACATATATATGCATATGTGTATATGTGATATATAGAGATGGGCACGACTCAAAAAATGGTGTTTCGTTTGTCGTTTGGTCGTTTAGGGGTCCGTTTTGGTTCGTTTTTGTTTTTGTGATGTTTTTTGCAAAAAATTTCATTTTTGTTTCGTTAGGTAACGAAACGAAAAAACGAAAACGAAAACGAAAAATTGCTGTTTCGTTAGCATTCTTTTTAGTTCAATGCATTTGCTGCAATGAAAACGAAAAACACGGCAAGTTTGGTCATTTTGTTTCGTTTTCGTTTTGTTTTTTAAAAATTCATTTCATTTTTGTTGCGTAATGAAATGAAAAAATGAAAACGAAAATGAAAAATCACTCATTTCGTGCCCATCTCTAGTGATATATAGTGTGGTGGCTCAGCAGGCTAGAGCACTGAAAAATGTTGGCTGCAAAGTCAGCAGCTCAGCAGTTCAAATCCTAGGCGCAACACAGCGGAGCGAGCGCCTGCTGTTAACCCCAGCTCCTGCTAACCTAGCAGTTCAAAAGCATGTTAATGCAAGTAGATAGATAGGTACCACCATAAAGAGCAAGAAGGTAAACCAGTGTTTCCATGCCGGCCACATGGACATGGACTTGCACAACACTATGATTCTATGATTCTTTGACTGGCTGTTTGGCTTGAATACGGAGATGAACACCAGCCCTAGAGTTGGATATGACTAGCATGCATGTGCGGGGGGGAATCTTTACCTTGACATATATGATATATGTATGCATGGCATATGTATATAAATGTTGAGGTATACAACACTAGGGAAAAGATGGTATTGGCAGTGTATTATTCTGCATTCAGAGGTGTTTATTTTAAGCAACAATCTAGTATGCAATCCCACTCAACTCCAAGATATGGGTCTTCCAAAGTAAATTGTAGACAAGTTCAACCTAAGAGCTTAAATCAGGTTTGGCTGCTGGAAGCTCAAGTGGACATTAATTCCCATCATATAATTTGGCAGACTTGGCCCAGAAATGAACTTGCCAGGGACATGACCCTCTGAGTCATTGGATGGGGCAGCAAATAGAGTGACAGAAGAAAGGGTGAAGGGGTAAAGGGATGGGAGCTAAAAAGCCATAATTCCCAGCCTTTTTTTCTAAGAAAAGTATAGGAATATACATGTATGTTTGTGTATTCCTATAATTTACTTATAGAAATAGAACCTTTTTTAAAAATAAATGAGGAGGATTTACATGCAAGTTTCTTACTTAAAATGAACAGACATCCTGAATATAGAATAATGCACGAGAAGATCACATTTTCCCAACCAAGCAACTTCAAAGTGTGTTCTACAATGCTTCCAAATATCCCCAACTAATTGCCAACTTGTCCAGGAATTATAGTAACAGTAACTTAACACAACAGGAACGTGTTAGACAAAGGAAGGCTGGACTAGACCAAAGGTGGGTGGCCTTTGTATTTTTAAGTGATACCTGTTCATTGCAAATAAAGAGACACTGGAAATTGGATACTCCCTGTATAAATTTTCCAGAATTGGATCAGACTTTTAACCTGACTTGAAAGGAGTTTTCAGAGTTTTTGGACCTCATCTGTCATTCTCCAGTTTGGAAGCTCTATCTACTTTGCAAACACCTGACAAACACCTCATTGAGATATGCCTGGGAGAAGGAAATGAATTAGAAGATTTGGGGGCTTAGTGTAAGGGTTCAAACTCCTCTATTTTCAGTTCTGACCCACAAGAAGGTTCAACCACGTTATTTGTAGAAATAGTCAATAAACTTTTATTAATCACTTCCATGTTTATGTAATTTTTGTACAATATTGTTAATACACAGTGGAGAAAACTTTTTTGTTTAGCTCTTCATAAACTAAACTTTTGTAAGGTGATATTACTTGTACTTCTTCTTTTACTAGGTTTCTCACATATCAAAGTGGGAAAACCCTTCCCAAAGCACTGAGTCCCACAACAAGGGTGTTTGGTCCACAGAGCCACTGGGTTTTCCAGTTTCCCCCTCTTCCATTCTGGTTTCAATCTATCTAAATATCCTGGCCAGCGAACAGCTTTTACTTCTACAGACCAGTTATAAGTTTCCAGTTTCTCGACTCTAAATCTAGGTGGCTCATTTTTTCCTTGCCTCTCCTTTGGTCTGGGTACCAACATCCCGCAATGGTTCCTTCCAACCCTCATCACTCCCCTCCTCTTCCACTCATAGCTCTTCCATACTGCCCATCACCCAAAAGGACTCCCTCATTTTCTCTCCATCCTTAGCTTCCACTTCACCTGATATCTTATATTTTCCTTTCAATCCCAATTCACCCATATTTAACATCATAACATTATAATTTTCTTTCTTGTCCTCCTTTTCATATTTTCCACACAGAACACCATAACTCTCCTTTTACATACGAACATAAGAACATATGAAGAGCCATGCTGGATTAGGCCAAAGACCCATCTAGTTCAGCTTCCTGTATCTCACAGTGGCCCCACCAAATGTGTCCAGGAGCACACGAGACTAGATATCTGTCTCTTGATACCACTCCCCTGCATCTGGTCCTTGAAGTACCCTGGTTTAAAGCCTGGAGATTACACATCTCCATCATGGCTTGTAACCTGTGATGGACTTTTCCTCCAGAAATCTGTCCAATCCCCTTTTGAAGGCATCCAGGCCAGATGCCATCACCACCTCCTGTGGCAGGGAGTTCCACAGACTAAAAATACGCTGGGTAAAAAAATATTTTTGTTTGTCTGTTCTCACTCTCCTAGCCCTCAGTTTGAATGTATGTCCCCTAGTTCTGGTATTTTGTGAGACGGAGAAGAGTGTCCATCTATCCACATTACTCATGCCCTGCATCTCAATCATATCCCCCCTCAGGTGCCTTTTTTCCAGACTAAAGAGCCCCAAATGTTTTAGCCTTTCCTCATAAGTGAGGTTCCCCAGCCCAGTAATCATTTTAGTTGCTTTCTTTTGCACCTTTTCCAGTTCCACTATGTCTTTTCTTCAGTTGTCTCACTCTCACACTTAGGACAAGTTCAACAAAGTTTCCTGTTGTCCCCTGGTTTTCGCTGAGAGGTTTCTTTCTTAGTACAATAGTTGAGGCAGTTGGACAGATCCATGCCAGCAAACATATTCTGTCAAAATTCATTTCCACTAGGACTGGACTTGTAGAAAGTTACTGGGTTATATGTTGCTAATTAGAGATGGGCACGGCCAGGAAAAATGACGTTTTGAGTTTTCGATTGTCGGGATGGGTCCGTTTCGGTTCATTTCCGTTTGTCGCGGAAATTTTCAAAAATTTGTCGTTTCCGTTTGTCGTTTGTCGTTTGTGTTGGGGTTGGGGTTGGGGTAAGTGGGCTCTGGGAGGCACCTCTCTGGGTGCCTCTCTGACGTCTGACCCACTAAGAAGGGAAGCAAGGGAAGCGTTTCGCGGAGCTGGCGCGTACCATACATTTACATTACATTATGTTAGGGTGGGGTGACAGAGGCACCTCTCTGGGTGCCTCTGACTCAGTAAGAAGGGAAGCATAGTAGCGTACTGCCGTACAGGTTACGGAATGGGATAGGGGATAGTGGGCTCTGCGAGGCACCTCTCTGGGGGCCTCACTTTGACTCATTAAGAAGGGGAGCGTACTAGCGTACTAACGTACAGGTTAGGGAATGGGGTAGGGGATAGTGGGCTGTGGGAGGCACCTCTCCGGGTGCCTGGGACCCACTAAGAAGGAAAGTGTACTTGCATACGGATCTGGGTTAGGGTTGGGGTTAGGGTAAGGGCTAGGCTTAGGGTTACGGTTAAGGTTAGGGTGGGTTAGTGGGCTGCACCTCTGGGTGCCTCTGACCCACTAAGAAGGACAGCGTACTGGCATATGGTTAGGGTTGGGTTTGGGTTAGGGTTAGGGTTAGGATTTGTGGGCTTTTAATGCCCTCTCTGGCACACCCAGAAGTCTGTCAAAACCTGGCCATGCGATTGGTGGAATGGCTCCAAAAATTTGCATGGTCCCATCCCATGGCCAGCCCATCACTGTGCATGCGCAGGTGTAAAAAAATAAAAATAAAAATAAAATAAAATAAAATAAAATCAATGGAGACGTTTTATTGCAAGAAAAACCCACTGCTGCTACTATAAAAATTCTGGCAGTTAAAATACATAATTTTCAAATGTTTCTGTGGTGCTTTGATGGGTTTTTGGACCACAATTTAAAAATAAATATTGCAGTTGCCATTTTGGATCCCCCACCCACCGCATGGCAAATGGAGACGACGAGGATGCCCCCCCCCCAGCCTGGTACCAGCAGCCCAGGACAGGAGAGGGGGGGAGGCCGGGGACCCCCCCAGAAACCACCCCTCTCTGGTAGGTGCCCTCATTGAGGCAGGCATATTTTCGCCTGCTTTTATGGCCGGGAATCGGGGTTTTTTATTTTTAAACTTTTTTCTGTGCTGCTTGCTTGGCATCGCGCGATCGCCGCGATGCCATGAACAACAACGACAAATCAGACCCAATTTATCTTTATCGGGTCGGGTTCAAGCTGGAGCGGAGTAATTATTGTTACCGTTCCTCGTTAGGTAACGGAAACGACGAACGGAAACAGAAATGAGGATTTCGCCGAGTCGTGCCCATGTTTATTGCTAATCATTGATGTTCATCCCTGTCCAAAATACACCTCACCACCAAGAAAGAACAGAAGTGGGAAACTACTTTTATTTCTATTAGTGAGAGCAGATGATGTTGTCATCCATTTTCAACATGGGAACAAGATAGATCAACCTAAGAATCAACTTGAAGTTCCAATTTCTAGCCCTAACTGGAATAATCAGATTGAATTGACCTTTGAAAGGTAAGTCAAGCTGTTGACCTTGTGTAATCCTATTAATTTAGAAGGCCAGCATCTTGTTGCCAAAAGCAAAGTGAAAGTCCCTGCCATACTCCAGGGAATGAGCTCTTTGTCATTGCTCCATTCTCGTTCTGTTTGTGAAATCAGTTGCACAACTTGGAACACAATAGCAAACCTGACAAAATCAGGGAAGGATGCTTACACCTCATTTTGTTCTGATACTATTTCCATGGGTTTGAGATCTTACTAGAGTTTGGAGTGAAGGAGCCTCAAAATGCAGGGGTTAAATTTCAGTGTGTGTGTGTTGTGTCGTTACAGTCATGACCGACCCTTCGTGATTCCATGTCCATGGAGTTTTCTTGGCAGGAATACTGGAGCGGTTTGCCAGTTCCTATTCCAGGCACCTACAGCACCTGGCATTCCCTGGTGGTCTCCCATCCAAGTACTATCCAGGGCCAACCCTGCTTAGCTTCTGAAATCAGGTGAGATTGGATGTGCTTAGGGCATCTTGTAGCGCACTGGATACCTTCCTCATGACCTGTATTCAATCACCATGGGCTCTGTTAATTGGCTGAAGGTAGACTCAGCCTTCCATTCTTCTGAGACTGGCAAATTAACCACCCATCTCACTGGTGGGGTGAGGAGCAAGGCATAGCCTTCATTATTAAATTGTAAACCACCTAGAGAGAGCTATAGGTGTGGTGGGGCAAGATATAAAACAGCCCATTTTAGAAAGTGAAAATGGAGAAAGGGCTTATCTAATTGCATAGAAAATTTTGGAGTGCTTTCATAGCCTCACTGATTTGATAGACAGCCTGATGAAGTCAAGTTATAGCCTTTTTCTTAACAACTGCCTTTGACTTTTACCTTCATCTGTGCATGTTCTACAGCCTGTTTCACTAAGAGAACAAGATGCTGAAAATCTTTCCCCAGAACATTTATGTTGCAGAAGAAACACGGTTAATGTTAAACATTTGTAATGAATGCACACTCCAAGAAACATATTTACATCAAAATTTGTTTAGTAAACCAACTTAAGCTCCAGAAGTAGGACAAACAGTTGCTTTGATAATTTAATAATCTACAAAGACCTGATCCGTGCGGGAAAGACCAAGAGATATGCCCTTCACTTACGGATGCAAAGTCACGCTGCCTTAAATTGAATCAAATACGAATAATGAGGCGAGATCCACAGGTCAACAAGGAAGGTGCTTTTAGCTCTGAATGCAACCTAGGACTGAATGAGCAACAGCAGCCAGTCAGCTTGGGTTCCTAAACAAAGTAGTTTCACTCCATCAATTGTCTTTGTTCCAAGAGCTTGGGGGCAGGAAGGGCATTTCCACACACACACACCCTCTTAACCATGGTGCATTTGGCACTCTTGCTGAAGCCATCTATAACGTCAGATCAAGCATTCTTATTTTATAAATTGCCCAAACCACTTTCTAGAAAGAAGTATTTCCTGTGGAGGGTTTGAGCTTCTAAGCATCTTCGTTAAGTCTGGAAGGGAGTTATCTCCTTCCCAATTTCCTGGGATGAAATTTTGTGAACAGTCTACAAAGTGGATTTGAACTTTCCCTGTTCTGCTGGGCTCTGGTGTGTGATGAACTGTAGAAGTTTGCCAAGATTCCTGGGCACTGACAAAGATGAGAATTGGGAACCATCGAGGTGGAATTAGGAACCTTTCAGCTTCCCCTCATTGGTGAGCTGTTCAGATCTATTCTACCAAAAGGTCCCCAGGGTGAGGGACAGATGAGAATTCCAGTCTTTATGTAATTTTATAAAAGATCAGAATGTTCTTCACATTTATATTGGAAAGAACTTCAGCATGAAAGGAGACTGATATGCAGGAGTGAGTGAATGAGAGAGAGAGATGAGAGAGAGAGAGAGAGAGAGAGAGAGAGAGAGAGAGAAATCAGACAGGCTCATCCTTTCATCCTTGTAAGCCCGAGGGTATGAGTGCCTGGTCCTTAAATGGTGGGATCAATCTGGTCACATGGCTGAAATGACGGTCCAGGACTCTGGAGAGCAGGGTTCATATCCCTGTTCAGCCATGGGATCAGATTGAGGGAGTGGAATTGGTGAAACCACTCCTTAAACTTGCCCTGAAAACCCCATTAGGGTGGCTATAAGTCAGTTCTGACTGGATATTCCAAAAACACAAACATCTTCCACATAAATAAATATATTTGTTTGATTTCTTTTGATTTAGGCTGTCTCAGATCAATGGGACACCAGAATAAGCCCTGCAAGATTCCCCATTCCCATTATTTCCTTTTCTGGATGATGTCTACATATAAGCCCACCAGGGTGTTAAAATCTTCAGGGGAGGCCTTTCTTTCACTCCCACCAACTTCACAGGTGTGTTTGGTAGGGTCAAAGGACAGGGTCTTCTCTGTCACTGCTCTCAGACTCTGGACCTCTCTCCTTCCCACATCTTCAGATATACCCTCAGATCTGTCTTCTGGTTGTAGTTAGTTACTCTCTGCAGCCTCTCCTCTGTATTTCAATCCATTTTTAGGGAGCGCTGCCAAAGAATTATCTCACACTGCACATTGTGGTGTCATAGGCCGGCACTCTCTAAAGGAAATCACAGGCTTGAGTTTACAAGGGCACAATAGGGTCACTTGTGGACAGGACACTTTGAACATAGCTGACTCATAGTGTCACTATGAGTGGTATAGCTCAGTGGACTTGGTGGTACATAACAACTACAACAAGGCAGAAGAACCAATCAGGCATGGATATTTGCTAATGTCTCTGAGCTCATTTGAAGTACTGATCAAGCTTGCCATGAAAGTTGGACTGTCAGGCTTAGCTAGGCAGAGATTTCAAAACCAATTAAAATCAAACCAATCAGGAGATATAAAATAAATAGTAGAGAACCAGCAATTCAAGATGTGAATAAAAGGCTTCACATTTAGGAATGGGCTTTTCATTTCAGAATGGGCCTAGTTCTTAAACAAATCACAGCAGCACAGCTGCCATTTGGAGCCAAGACCCACCCTCTGAAATGAAATCACCCCTAGACTTACCTTGGTTTACCTTGTGCGGGGCAATACTCCAACATGGAAGTACCTTCAATGCATCATTGTTCCTTCTCCCTGATGCTGGCCAATCAAACAGGGAGATGGGATGTTGCATGACTTTGCCAGCTCTTGATTGGCCAGCACCAGTGAGAAGGAACAATGATGCATCGGAAGGTACTTCCTGATTGGAGTATCGCCCCGTGCAAGGTAAACCAAGGTAAGTCTAGGGGTGAGTTCATTTTGGAGGGTGGGTCCCAGTTCTGAGTGGTAGCTATGCTGCCGTGATTCATTTTGGAACCGGACCCATTCCTAAATGAAAGGGCCATCTCTATTCACAATAGATAGTTTCATGTGATTGTCAAACTCACATGTTGTATTCCAGTGAACATATGTTAATATTAGACATATGCTTAGAAAAATGTATGGGTGATAGACCTTAAACAGTTACTTGTAAAGCTGTTATTTACAGAATACTTGGGCAAGATCTAAGCTATTGCTTTCTCACAATTTTTTGTTCCCACTGGTGACTGGCTTTGTGTTTCTAATATGTCTTGTTCTTCCACTCTGCACCTCTCCCTTACTCTGATTCCCTCTCCCCATATGTGCCATGGGAAAATTCACTTTTAAAAGCACTTTTGAAGCAGCATCACAATTGGTATAGGGCATTACATGACTCTGTAACCTTTTTTCCCTTCCAGAAAACCACCCTTTATGAATAAAACATACGTGACCTTTAAAAACTTAGCGGTTGTACTGGGGGGATTGCATATTAACAAGCTTTTTGAAGAGCCAGGACAGCCATGGTACATTTCAGTTAAGGACAGATAATAGAACAATTCAAATAATTTAGTATTTTGCAGCACAATATGAGGAAAACGGGAGGAAACGGACTCAATTGGAGACTTGCTTAGAATGTTGCTGCTATTAATGTCTGTCCTCTCCCTCATTTGCCTAAATCACATGTTTGTTTTCAACCAACAGTTCTCCCCTTTGAAACGCCAGCCCTGACACACCACGCTCAGAGATTTACTCTGTGGTCACCCAAACCACCACACAGAGGAGATCCATGTTGCTCTGATGGATGTGTTGGAAGATTACAGCTGAGCTGTGGGTAGACCACCTTATGCTAGTGAGCTCTGAAGGAGTGGAATTAATATCCTAATGTGCGTATGTTTCTTATGTTGTAGAAGTGTGATTAAGGGTGCATTAAGAAGCATTAAGTAGCATCCTAAAGAGCAGAGTCATCACTTTGCCAACTAAGGTCAGGATGGTTAAAGCTATGGTTTTTCCAGTAGTGATGTATGGAAGAGAAAGTTGGACTATAAAGAAGGCTGATTGCCGCAGAATCGATGCTTTTGAGCTGTGGTGCTGGAGGAGAGACTTGAGAGTCGCCTGGTCTGCGAGGAGATCAAACCTATCCATCCTGAAAGAAATCAAGCCTGAATGTTCACTGGAAGGACAGATTTTGAAGCTGAGGCTCCAGTACTTTGGCCACCTCATGAGGAGAGAGGAGTCCCTAGAAAAGTCCCTGATGTTGGGAAAGATTGAAGACAAAAGGAAAAGAGGATGGCAGAGAATGAGATGGTTGGACGGTGTCATCGATGCAACCAACATGGATTTGACCAAACTCCGGGAGGCAGTGGAAGATAGGAAGGCCTGGCGAGCTCTGGTCCATGGGGTCATGAAGAGTTGGACACAACTGAACAATTGAACAACAACAACAACAACAACAACAAAAGAAGCAGTTGGGGCTGGGATGAGTTCAATGGGGAGAAAGGTACAAACAGGCACTAGAATTTAGGGAAAGCCCAAACAGCAAAGCACCTGCAGAGGGAGAACGAGAAAGCAAGAGGTTAGGTTTAAAAAAGTATTGAGCAAACAGTCAGATATTGGGGAGGGGTCGATCATGATAATGATAATGATAATGGATGTGAGTCATTCGGAGAAGCAGGAGGTTCTGTTCTCAATCATCTCAGAGTGCAGAGCATATAATAATGGGCTCAAGACCCAGGAAGCCAGATTCAGCCCTAATGTCAAGAAAAAGGTCTTAACTGTTATTGCTGTATAACAACGGAACGAATGGCCTCAAAAAGTGAGGAGCATTCCAATCCTGGAAGCATTCTAGAAAAAAAAACTGAACAGACCTCCATCAGATCAGCCTTGATTTGGATTCCTGCCTTAAGGAGGGAGTTAGTACAGATAGACTTATATGTCCCTTCCAACTCTATGATTCTATGATTTTATGATAAAAGAGAAATAGAGATTTATTTGGGACAAAAATGAAAAAAATGAAGCCAATTGAAGATGTGAATAGCTCTGCTTTGTCCCCCCCCCCAAGAAAAAGTTTGAAGCTCCTAACACCCTGTACAAAATCATCTATCTATCTATCTATCTATCTATCTATCTATCTATCTATCTATCTATCTATCTATCTATCTATCTATCTATCTATCTATCTATCTATCTCCATTCCTTTGTTTATCTTTGTTCTGCTGCCACAGAAAATTATCAGTTTTTCCTTTTGTTTCTGTTTATCCAATTACTTTCTAACAACAACAAAGGTGGCAAAGATAAACAAAGGAATGGAGATAGTAATCGGTGGGAAAGTCCAATAATAAAAAAAAGAAATTTAAACATTCAAATATAAGAGGAAGAACATCTGTGAGCTTGTTGCATCTGTAAAAATGAACAGCTTCAACGAAGCTTAGCAGTTGTCTATTTCCTTTGATATTTGACTAAACTCAAATTCCAACTAACCTCACTATTGAACTATGAATTCTTATCCACTGGGCAGTTACATCAGCTGCCTTTTCTATCCCCATAACTTCCTCCACATAATTATGGCTAGGGATGGGCACAAAATGAAACACGAAATGCTGTTTCATCGTGTCATTAGGGAATGAAATTAAACAAAATGAAATGGCATGAGGAAGCAGCCTTTTGTTACAGACAAAATGAAATTGTGGGGATTGTTTTGTTGAAATGAACCATTTTGTTCTGTCTGTAAGCTGCTTGGGGGAGGAAAAAAAAAAAAAAAAAGCTCTGGGATTTAAAAAAAAACTTTTTGTCCCTCCGCCACTTCCCAGCCCTGCCACATGAACCACTTTGTTAGTGGTTCGTTTTGTACATACATTTTTTGAAACATTCGTATGAAACAAAATAAAAAAAATGTTGGGGGAAGGAAAGGAAACAAAATGAAATGTAATATTTTCGTTTTGGGTCCATCCCTAATTATAGTTGTCTTACTGCCAGTTGTCAGCAAAATCATATGTGAAGCCACCTGTGGTGACAGTCTTCTCCATATTTACCTATATGTGGCTGCTGTATGGCCTGGTTGTAGAAGTCTTGATAACATCTTCCTGGTTTGGTAAGAAGTGGTACCAGTACTTGTGCTTCATCATCAAAGCCGTTGGAAACCAAGTTCACACCATAATGGTGAATTACGGTAGCATAAAACATTGCGGTGGAACACATCATACTGGGGCATTTAAACCACAATGTCAAGTTTCTTCCCTGAGTCTAAACCACACTTCCTTCTCATCCTTGTTTCACCTGCAGGCATGAAACACTGATTTTGTCTGCTGAGAAGGTAGCCATGTTAGTCTATGAAAGAATTCCAGGCACAAGTCAAAGAAAAACAAAACAAAACAAAAGATAAAAGACATGTGGCACCATAAAGACTAACTTTCATATTTTAATGTAATGTAATGAGGTGTAACATGTCTTTTATTTATTTATTTATTTATTTACTTATTTATTTATTTATTTATTTATTTATTTATTTATTTATTTATTTATTTATTTATTTATTTATTTTAAGACTTGTATACTGTCCGTCTTCCCGAAGGAACTCCAGGCGGTTCACAGCAGACAAAAATATAACAAAAGTCAAAGAACAATTTAAATATATAACAATTTAAAACAATTGAACGAACAGTAAAACGCAGAAAACAAAAGCAGATGGTAGATGGCGGGTGGGAAAAAAAATTAGATTAAGTCACCGAACGCCTCTTGGAAAAGCATGGTCTTCAATGCCTTCCTAAAGGCTGGCAGGGACTGTGCAAGGCGCACTTCACTAGGGAGATGGTTCCTCAGGGTAGGGCCAGCCACAGAGAAGGCTCGAGTCTGGGTGGACGTTTTTCAAGCCTCCCTGGGTGTGGCCACCCGCAGTGTGTGCGCCCGCAACAACCTGGCCAGTCGGGCCAATGTTGATTGCTGGGAGATCTGCTCTGCCAGGTAGTCAGGTCCCAGGCCATGGAAGGTTTTATAAATTAAAACCAAGACCTTGAATCTGATTTGGGACGCACGGGCAACCAATGCAGATGAGCCAGAACTGGGGTAATGTGGTCGAACCGGTGCACACCCGCCACCAGTCTGGCCGCCGCATTCTGTACCCGCTGCAATCGCCGAAGGAGAGTCAAGGGCAGCCCCATGTAGAGAATGTTGCAATAGTCTAACCTTGTTTTGTTTTTCTTTGAATTTTGTCTTCCTGCATGAAAGGGTATGTGCATTTTGGCCCACAGGTTTCCTACTGATCATGCTTTGTACACATTGTCCAAACATACATCATTTAATGTACATTTTTATCATTGACTTAATTAAGCTTACCTACTTATTTTAGAGGGACACAATTTTTCATAAACACATAATTCATAATTTCTGGCACATAATCCAGAACAGCGGTTGGGGGAGTCAAAGACTGACACAGCTTCCTCCCAATGAAAATACGATATGTGTGCCATTTTATTAATATTCTCACATGGAGGTGAGAAATTCTCCCCTCCCTTTTTTAAAAAGACTATAGATTCCAGAATACCCCCAAAAGCACAGTCAGTGGCCATGTTGGCTAAGGTACATGAAGAAATAACTGGCCTTAACTTATTTCTGAGCAAAACCAGTTTCAATTAATTTTAAAAACCTTGGTTTGTGTGACCCCCCACCCACCCTCCATTCCAACCACATAATGTTGCTTGGCCCTTAATGTGGCTTGCAAACATTAGGCCCACAAAGGTCAGCTTCTTAAAGGTCTCCTTTGGTGTTCTGAGTGAGAGTTCTCTTTTATTCATAATATTCTGTTTGGATCTCAGCAGGACATCTTTCTTCCAGCTTCAGAGGCCACATTTCAGTATAATTCCTACCTTTTATGTAAAGGAAACCATCATTAATTTCCGGTGTTTTGTCAGACGGTTCCACATGGAATTCAAGTTTGGGCATCTGTGGTACTGCTTGAACTGTTCCTGAGGTGTTGATGCAAAAAGCAATGGGAATACCCACAAAGGTGTCCAAATTTTATCAAGGCAAAAGGGGGAAAAAAAGGGGGGCTATTGGTTTCTCTTTTTTGTGACAACAGAGAGAAGGAAGTAGGAAAGTGTTCCATAGGGCCAACCTGATGGGTTTTCTCCAATGTGTCATTAAGGTGCTTCAGAGCATCTGTGTTGCTGCCATATGAACTGAATGGGAACACGAGGTAATCAATTTCAGTTGAGAGCACTAATTTATCACCTTCCCATCTTTTATTGCAGGCTAGAGCATCTCTCTCTCTCTCTTTTTTTCCTTCCTTTCTTCTTCCCTCCCTCCTTCCTTCCATCTGTTTTTCTTTCTCTGTCCCTAAATTCAAAATAAGGGGGAAAATAGATTTCCCTGCCTTTCCAATCACTTGAGAAGAACTCACACACCATCTACCTCCACACCCACACTCTCTTACTCAGATAATGTCATACAGTAAACAGGCACATATACATCATCCTAATGTATATGTGATTACTCATATCCCTCAGCAGATATAGATGTGCATATATGCACATCTGTGTATTTAAAAGGAAGCAAAAAGAAGTAAATTTCATTAATAATTTGGTAGCTTGATCCCACCAACCCATATCAAAAGCACTAAGGACTAGAAATGGGCATGAAATGCCAAAATGGTGTTTCGTGGTTGTTATTCGGGCCCTGGGTTCTGCTTCGTTCCGTTTCTCTTTTTCGGGGGCCGGGGGCCCACTTCGTTTCCATTTCTTTGTTTTTCGGGTGCGGCAAGCTGCAGCCGCAGGGAGTCCTCCCAGGACGGGGAGCCACCGGAGCCGGTGGCATGCAGGCTGGGAGAGCGTTCCCGCAGCCGCAGGGAGCGCTCCCGGGGCCAGGCCAAGCCTCCTGGGAGACCCATTCCTGCAACCACAGGGAGTCCTCCCAGGGCTGGGCGCCACCGGAGCCAGTGGCAAGCCTGCCAGGAGAGCGATCCCATGGCCACGGGGAGTCCTCCCGGAGCCAGGCGCTGCTCCGATCACCACCACCAACAGGCTGCCACCCCCGGAGCACCGACGAGCGCTGCCCTCCCTTGGGCCCCCTCCCCAAGGACCAATCGGCCATGCTGTCCACCACGCCCATCGGGTCACTACCCCCGGAGCTCCGCGCAGCTCCGCCCTAACTGGGGCCCTTCTCCCCGGGAACCACTCCACCCCGGGAGCCACTGCCCCAGCAGACCGCCGCCCCACACCCAGCCCCGGCCTAGACCCAGGAAACCTGTGGGGGGTGCTGCTGCACTCCCCCCGTGCTCCAACGACGCCCTCCGCTCCAGCTTCCGAGCCAGCTGCACCATCGCTGCTTCACCATGTGGCCGAGATCCCAGAGCCCAGCCCATAAGGGCTCGGATCCCGCCTGTTCTCGCGAGACCAGCAAAGTCTCACGTCGGCTCCAGCGGGGAGTGGGCAAAGAGGCTCCACCAGGCCCAGCCTCCTCTCGCTGCCCTCTGCAAGCAGCACGATGCCAGTAATGGAAACAAACAGAACCAAAGAAAATTTTCTTGGTTCTGTTCAGTTTGAGCCTGCCCCCTCGCAACAGTCGTTATTTGTACCATTACGTAACGGAATGAATAACGGAGAATGGTAATGAAATAATGGTCGTTTCGTGCCCATCTCTACTAAGGACTACCTGTCAAGTTTAATGGCAACAAGCTTGAGTCTTCCAGTGGTACCTTCCCAGTTTATACAGTGACAAACCTGGTCTTGCTACCCAGAGTAGAGAAGGGTTTTTTTCAGGATCCCTGGAAGGAGGAAAGCAACAAGATGGTTCCGTCCAGTTATACAGGCTTTTTCCTCCTCTTTGCACCTCTGTGTTTATCCAGTGCAAATTCCGTACACACACACACACACACACACACACACACACACACACACACACACACACACACACACACACATTTAAAAACTGAAGTTGCAGGGGGGTTGCTATCTTTATGCATTTTTGTGTCCATTTTTCAAATAGACACTTTAATGGATGCCTGTCCCATTCACTTCAGGAACCTTTGGCCCTCCAGATGTCTTGGCCTACATCTGCCACAATGTTCACCTTGATTGTGGGGAGGGAGATGGGGAGAGAGAGAGAGAAACTGCAGCAGAGGGAACACAATTCATATCCATTCATTCTGAGGGAATCGGACAAAAACCACAACCTCTACAACTGTAGGTGCTTAGGAGGTTTTTAATGTTTGTTTTGGTGCTTTCTTGGGGGGGAGGGTCTGTGTCTATGTGCCTATGAACTATGCTTTTTCAAGGCCCCTGATCCTACTGAAAGGGAATATTACCCCTATACAATTTAATATAATAGTTAGCCATTCATAAAATTATAGAATCATAGAATAGTGAAGTTGGAAGTTCAGGCAAAAATCAAAGAAAAGCAAAACAAAACAAAAGACACAAACATGTGGCACCTTAAAGACTAACGTTCATATTTTAATGTAACATTTTGCAGACTACACATCCACTTCTTCAGACATATAGCAGTAGAATGAGGTGTGCAATATAATATTTCATATCAGATATTCATTGGCTGTAGTATATTGAGTGGGGTGGATAGGGGAGGGGGGAGAGGAGGAGGAGGAAGAAGAGGAGGGGGAGGAGGAGGAAGAAGAGGAGGGATAGTTGATTAGTAGAAATGGTGAGAAGATTAGGGTCTATAGAGTTGTATAGCTTTATGGCTCTGAGGATAGGATCTGTTTATATGTTTAAGGATGGTATTATGGCCCAGAGGTAAATTCCTCAAGAAACAGGAACCAGATCAGATCAGAGAGGGTGAGGATCTGGGTGGAAGGGCAGGGGGGATGGGAATTTTTACCTTAGAGTCCATGAAAAAATGGCAATGTAGAGTATTATCTTAGAGGTCATGAAAAAAGTGGCAATATGGTAATATTACATTTGATAATGACTCAAGAAACCCCGACTTATGTTTAATCCCTTCTTGTGTTCGTCCACCATGCATATGAATCTTATTTCAGCTGTTTCCCTTTGTGTTCTTGATCTGTAATGATTCTGTTCCAAAACAGAGACCTTCAAGTCTGTCAAGGAGGGTCCAGGTAAATTGAAGTGATTTGAGATAGGTTTTTGTGTATCGTAGTTTCTTATGTCAAACTTGTGTCCATTGATGAGTTTTCTTAGAGATTGTCCTGTTTGTCCAATGTAGAGTGCAGATGGGCATTGTTGGCAAAAGATGGCATAGATCACATTGTTGAAAATTGTTGAAAGTTGGAAGGGGCCTGCAAGGCCATAAAATCTAACCCCTTGCTTCACGCAGGAGTACAAATCAAAGGATTATGTGTATCAGGTTGCTTCCATCTTAACAGTGACCCTTTCAAGGGTTTTCTAGGTAGAGAATACTAAGGAGAGGTTTAGTGTTTCATTACTTGAGTGACTGGGGGGCATGGGGGTTGCCCTGAGTTGGTGCAGGTTGCCCAAGGCCACAGAGGCTAGTTCTTCTCCAGAGTGACACATTGGGGAATTGGACTCTCAGTCTCTGAGATACCTAAACTACTGAATGATCTAACCACCTAAAGTTCAATGTACATGCATGGCCACTAATTGCATATTTATACTTCACCATGTGTACAGAGGGAGTTAACATCTTCCAGGTACTGGATGGGTGATAACAATCTCACTCAAAAAATACCTGCCATTCTCCTCCTTTCTACTGATACTTAGACTACTCAGAATGTAATACCTGCCATTCTCCTCCTTTCTACTGATACTTAGACTACTCTTCAACGCCCTCTGGGTTTTCTATTCAGTGTAGAAAACCCTCTTGAGACTGGATTTAGAAATACGTCAATGTTACTTTCACCCTTGCTAAAGCAATCCAAACTGTTTCCCATTTTCAAACATCCTCCAGGACTCAACTGGTAGCTACTCAAGGCATGTCAATGTCTTGCCCTTTGAGCCCATCTTCTGTGCAATTGTTGAAAGTCAGGAGCTTGTCAAAAAGGGGAAATGGCCAAATGCACAAGGATTCTAATCCGGGGGGGGGGGGGGGACCAACAATTTTAATTTTCGTAAAAACCTCAAGTTCTGTCCTTCCATCTCGGGAAGAAATGTGCAAATTTCTCTCTGATACAAACTGCTTTTGGAGGGAAAAAGACAAGAGTGCTGATATAGTTTTAGAAGAGTTAACCCATGTGTTTCTCTTCTTGCATATCATGTCAAAAGCAACATTTTGAAAAAGGCCAAAACATTGTGGCACTTTAAAGACTAGCACTGCCATTGCCCCGGTTTCATATTAAGAAAGCAGGTTGATCATTTCAACAATAGCATTGAAACTGGTAGCATCTCCATCAGATAGGAGGCTATTTACTCTGACGAAAGCAGTTGCTGGATGGTGGTGAGTGACAGAGGTTAAACATTTGGGGGGATGATGTTCCTGCCCCCCTCCATCATGTGTTGCCTGATATCCCCATCTCACACAGAGGTTGACCATGTTAGTGGGACCATAACCTTCTCAGTACTTTTAATTCTGGCCACTACAATCCAGAATTAGCCCCTGTCAACCTTTGGTCTCACTGTACCATCCAGGGGGGCCTTGCAGATCCTTACAAAAACAACAACAAAAGAGACCAAACTGAACCAATTTCTCACCCATCTTTCTCTTCAAGTGTCTTCTTTTAAAGTAAAAATCTGTAATTGTGTGTGTGTGTGTGTGCGTGTGTGTGCGCATGAGAGACAAAGATGGCATGAATGAAGAGGGAGGGAAAGAGGCGGAGGGAGGAGGAGGGGAAGGAGAAGGAAGGGGAGGTAAAAATAATCCTCCACCATTTCCACTATCTCTCCCCAGACCCCAATTTCCTAACCAAACCACATTACGAATCTGATGCTTTTCCACAACCTGGTAACACATCAATAAACTAAAGATTATTGTGCTTTGTCAGGCTTTATTTTGTAACATTATGGGAAATTCTTGGCGGCTCTGGATGAGTGCGTAAACTCTTACTGCTTGACAATTAACAGAGCTAGTAATAGAAAGCGCAATGTAATTTACCTTCGTACAAGGGATTTTGTTTAGCAAAAATTAAACTATTGAACTCTTCTCTTGCAGAGGAAGGGCACTGCCTGATTATGTCTACTGGCGGTTGTTGGGATTCGAGGTTGTCCTCCCTCCCTGTTGAATCAATCCGAAGGGAAGAAGACTGCAGACCTTGGATGACTTTATTGTGAAGACTTTTATTCTCACCAGTTCAGGATGGACTTGCTTTAGACTGGGATGCAATGCTCAGCTGCTCAATAGCCATGCTTGATTCTCTGAAAGGCAGAAAGCTCATGTAGATAAATTTCCCCAAGAAAAGGGAACTTATTTATTTTATTTATTTATTTGAAAAAAATTTATCCCACCTTTCTCCTTTAAAGAGACTCGAGGTGGCTTATATAATTAAAAATAGTTTTAAATCTAACAACAAAATTGAGTATACAAAATACAAATACTCAAAAAGGGTCAAGTAAACACCACACTAAAAATGATAAAACCAAAGCAGTTTGGACACATTCAACTGTGTAAGTGTTTAAATGCCTATACTGCAGCTAAAACTGTGTTCATGTCATGGGGTTCAATCTCAGGTAGCAGGCTCATGGTTGACCCAGGCTTCCATTCTTCCAATGTCAGTAAAATGAGTACCCAGCTTGCTGGGGTGGCTGGGTGGGGGTGGAATGTGTAGCCTGCATACTGTAATTAAACTGGAAACTGCCAGTTCTGCAACACCCAGTTCTGATTGGTGTAAATAACAAAGTGGATTTTACTGCCCATGTTTCAACAGTGGCTCTTGAGCTCTATCACAGTTTCCCCAGGAAAGAGAATGATGGACAGCGTGGATTGGTGAATTAGGATTTGAAAGTCCCTGTCTGCTTCCTGGCTCACACAAATAAAGGAACAAAGTGTTTAGCAGTGGAATGTTAGACCAGGGTGGTGAAAAAGCTCCCCAACCTCTTCCTAGAGAGAGTCCGCATAGCCTGCATCAAGAGCACGGAAATCTCCTACTTGACCCTTACCTAACCTTCAATCTAGATGATACCAAATAGGACATCACTAATCCTTACAAGTAGGTTTTAAGCAAACAGGCTGAGAATCACATGCTCCTGCCCTGTCCAGCCTTCTTTGGGGGAACACGCACACATGTATGCAGACTGACATACACAGACATACTTCCACCAAGAAGGAAGTCTGCTTAAAAAGGAGATAATGCTCGACCAAAATAAATGGCAAAGAAGAAAGGAGTTTTTAGAAGACAATTTTCATTTCTCCCTCTCAGACCTTTTTTCCCTTGTTGGCATATTTACGGAGCTAATAACCCCACTGACCTTGGGTTAAATGTTTGTAATGCCCTACAGGAATCTTTGGCTGTTGTGATTTCTTTCTGGATGCTTCCAAGCTATAGCCCTAAAACATTATTTTTTCAAGGCTGTTGATTTAAGCACTAAGGACCACAAGTTACATCCTTCTAGAATATGTCTCAAGAGGAGGAGATTCATCATCAAACACAATAATTAGCAAAAGCCTTGTGGAGAAAAGGGGAGTAGGTGGAAATCTGGTTTCTTCCCCTTTAGTTTTGCATAAGGAATTATTTATGGAAGCCAAATGGGCTCATGTGTTGTGTTTATGCATATATTTTTTATCTGTTAATCTCCCATCCAGACCTGGATTCATTATTAAGCAAAGTAAGCACATGCTTAGGACACCAAGCGAAGGGGGTATACCAGTGATTTTTTTTTTTTTTTTAGTGCTGGATTTACCACAGGCCATGATGCAAATGGTGTGCCATCGTGAATAAACTACATAATATATTCCTGCAATCCCCAGGCTTGCCTTTCTCCCTCAAGAGTCCTCCCCCCCACACAAAACCACCTACCTACCTAAAGCAATTGAGTATGAACCAGTAAAAACCGAGAAGACTTGCCTAGTGAGGAAACCCATGTTTTAAATCCTCACTGCTCTTCTCATGTTTGAGGACAAGAAACCACAATGTTTTTCTACTTGCCTGTGAGATCCTCCTGATGCATTTTCTGCTGATAACAATGAGATTTACAAGACAAGTATTGGTTCCCATGTTAGAAGCACTGGATGGTTTGTTTGCATCTTTTTTTAATCCATCACTCAATCCATGTGTTTGCCCTGTTTGTGTGTGTGCTTTACTCCCCATCTCTAGTCCTGACATCAGTACAGATAGCCAAGTGGGACTGGCATAACCACAAACACCTCTCAATGCATTAATTCAAATCCAGTTACTGTATATTCAAAGCCGAGTTGTTTTGGTACAGGTAAATCACAAAACACCACTCCCCATATAAACCTACAAGAATAATGAACTGAACACCCAAAATTTTGCTGCCCTTTCATGGCATCTTAAGCTACCTTGCTTAAGAATTTCTTCACTGAGTTGAATAGTAGGGCTGACTCCTAAAGTGGCCTCAAAATTTCCTCATTGACTCTATAACCAAGATTCATCTACTCCAGAGGAGGAGGATTATTTATTTAAAGAAAATCTCTCCTTGCCAATGATGCCATCACCTTTCCTCAAGCATTAAGGCTAGTATGCATGTTATGCCCCTTTCTTGAGAAACCAGCTCTGGCCACAATGACACATGCCCTAGTGATGTCCCAGCTGGCCTGCTGTAATCCACTCTATGTGGGGCTATCAATGCAAAGTTTCAGGAAACTTCAATAGGTCCAAAATGCAGCAGCCAGACTGGTGACTGGGGCAGGGTACAGAGATCACATTACACCCCTATTAAAACAGCTCCACCAGCTGCCAATCAGCTATCGAGCACAATTCAATGTGCTGACTAGAGATGGGCACGAAACAAAAAAATTGTTCCGTTATTCGTTATTTGTTTCATTACATAATGAAATGAATAATGAAAATTGTGATGAAATTGGAACGAACCAAACGGAACCACAAAAATTAGGTTCATTACATTTTGTTTTTGTTAATGGTGACACACAATGAAATGAGCTGTTTTTAAATGTTAAAAAACATCCTGAATATCCATAAAAACCCAGCAATAATTATTTATTCTGCATGATAATACCTACCAGGGGGGTTGGGGTCCTTAAAACGTGCATTTATGTCTTTTTTCAGATTTGCTGTATTTTTTTTCCTTTAAGGGGAGTTAGGGGACATCAGCCCAAAATGGCTCCCAGATGCCTAATATTGATTTCTTGTTTATTAAAATGCCCTGGACATCCATAAAAACACAGCGATAATTATTTGAAAATATTACCTACCAGGGGGTTGGCATCCTTAAAACATTTGTTTTTGTCTTTCTCCCATCGCAATGTATTTTTCTTTTCCCTTTAAGGATGACACAAAATGGATTCCAGCCACAAGATGGATGCAAGCCATTTGATGGGATCATGTAAATTATTGGACAATTTCAACCAATAGCATGCCCAGGTTGCAGACTGGGTAGGTGTGGCAGCCACAGAGGGCATAAAAAGCTTTGGCAGCCCCCGTCCTCCTTGCAGTCTGTGGTGGGAGTTAGGGTGGGATTGCTGTCTCTGCGACTTGTTACTTTAGGCCAGCCAGGCAGGTGTGTGTCTCTGTGTTCCTGCTGGCTGCAGCCTGGCTCTTAGGGGAAAGAAAGAAGAGATTTCTCTTGCAGCCTCCCTGTGTGCATGCGTACCTCTTGGTGAGTACCCTCCCCTGCCCTGCAGTGCAGTCACTCTGTGGCTGCCTTATGCCCTGGGCAACACCCGCCACTGCCTTTGCTGTGGGTGAACAGGAGTTAACGGGTTAATGGTTTTATAACTAGATTGTACTGGCCATTATCAGCAAGGCCTGCCTGCCTCGGTCGTGTGGCAAGGAGCTTAAGTCATGGTTATAACTCTGTGCATGCTCTAGGCATAAACAGTTCTCCTATTGTTTCACTTATCTGTGTCTAAGCCAATGATAGCAGTTGAATGTGGCTTCATGCATACGTATGGGCTGACCTACTTTGTACTAAATAAAGTTCCGCCATGCACACCCCCACACTTTGCAGCCTCCCTGCGTACCTAGTCTATACTGTGTCTCTGCCAGCATCATTTTTCTTTAGTGTATTCCCTCTGGTCTGGGACGTTGGGGGAAGTCCGCACGTGGAAATGCTTTAAGTCATGCAAAAAGCAGGTAAAAATGAAAAATGAAAAATGAAAAAAAAAATAATTTTTTTCAAAAATTCTCAAAAAACAAAAACAAACCGAAATGGACTGGCAATGAAAAATGAAAAAATGAAACATCATTTTTTCGATTCATGCCCATCTCTACTGCAGACCTGGACCTACAAAGCACTATACGACCTGGGTCCTAGCTACCTCAAATATCAAATCTCACAGTATGAACCAATTCGGGTGTTAAGGTCAGCAGGAGAGGCTCTTCTCTCCATCCTGCCACCCTCACAGGTACATCTCGTGGGAACCCATGGAAGGGCCTTCTCAACTTCTGCACTGAGACTCTGGAACTCCCACCCTGAATGATGGACTACCATGTGTATTTTAACTGTGTAGCTTAAATGTAATGTTGTCTATTTATGTTGTAAGATGTTCCTCAATTCCTTGTTTTCAAATACTTGAAAATGTCTCAATTGTACTGGACTGTATACTATCCCTCATTACTGTAAGTCACCTTAGATCCTTTTCCAAGGAGAAAGGCGGGGAAAAAATACTATAAAATAATAATCTAAAATAAATAACTAAATAAAATAAATGCCTTTATACCACAAGATTTTCACCTAAGTGTGATGGCTTCTCTATGTCTTGTATCTTTCTATGATCCTGATTGCAGAATTCAAAATTGTCTTTCTTTGGAGAGATAAATGCTCAGAGTACTACCATTCCTTCAGATAACCTTACAGACACATGGATGTCAGTAGGCTCATGATTTTGCAATGTGCCATATAGTCCTACTGTTATATTTTACCACTATCCCTTTTTTCATAGAATCATAGAATCATAGAATCATAGAGTTGGAAGAGACCTCAAGGGCCATCTAGTCCAACCCCCTGCCATGCAGGAATCCCCATCACAATATTTCCAACAGATGGCCATCCAGCCTCTGCTTAAAAACCTCCAAAGAAGGAGACTCCACCCACCCTCCTTTGGGGCAGCATATTCCACTGCCGAACAGCTCTAACTGTCATGAGGTTCTTCCTAATGTTCAAATGGAATCTCTTTTTCCTGTAGTTTGAAACCATTGCCCCAAGTCCTAGTCTCTGAAGCCATGGAAAACAACCCTGTTCCCTCTTCAATATGACATCCTTTTAAGTATTTAAACATAGCTATCATATTCCCCCTCAGCCTTCTTTTTGAAAGGCTCACCATTCCCAGTTCCCTAAGCCGTTCCTCATAAGACATTTCCTCCAGACCCTCAACCATCCTGGTAGCCCTCCTCTGCACTCGCTCGAGGTTGTCAACATCATTTTTAAATTGAGGCGCACAGAACTGGACACAGTACTCCAGGTGGGGTCTGACCAGAGCAGAATAGAGTGGCACTATCACTTCCCTTGATCTAGACACTATGGTTCTGTTGATGCACCCCTCCATGAAATTACTCCCATTTCAGAACTGTTGGCTAAACATTGAGAGCTGGACTGTGTGAAGTGCCCTCTATTCAATCTGGGAGTCTGTCCAGGTTTTCTGGACCATACAGAATTAAGCTTGGGGACATTTTTGCTTCATTTGATGTAATTTTTGCTCCGAACACAGCTTAAGTTCGCTTCCCTTTGCCCTGCAGCAAATGGTGGCTACATACTTTCTGCCAGACCTTGTAATATGATTCTGAATCAGACCAATCACGTTAGTAATTTTAGACTTCTCCAAATCTGGTGCACAGCCCAAATCAAGAGTATTAAGGCTGATGGTCTGAGGTAGGAAATACTCGCTTGAAAAGATGGACAATAACATGGGCTAACATTGTTTTTGGCTTGGTGTCCTTTCACACAGCAAATGACTCTGATCAAAGGGATAATCCAGGGTGTCTTGAGATCAGATGTCACCTTACTGGCTCTGTGACATCACATGGTAACAGATGAAACTGTAGTACCACACCCTGGCCAGCTGCAGCAGTGGTGCCCAAATTCAGCCATGAATACAACAATAACTCCCTCTTCTGCACATCCTATTATAGTGGCACAAAGTGGGAACCTGCTTGAGTCTGGTTGTCATAAGGAACTGAATTCCACCCAGAAGTTCATGCCACCATTTTTTAAAAAAATATTTACTTGCATCCCTTATGCTAAGACTTGGCAATAGGAATGGTATAAATTCAGCCTACATACAGCAATACAGCCAACATTGGTCCAAAAACACTAGGTAAATGAGCCTCAGTAGAATTAGAAGATGAGGAGAGAAAGGAATTCAGAACAGAAACTTATGTCTTATCCATTTATGCCATTATATAAATGTCATTTTTGTCAAATGTCAGCATACACACAAACTTAGATACACTTGCCTAGATTCCCCCTCCCACATTCTCCAACCGGCTCACTTGCAATAAAACACCAGGAATCCCTAAAGAGTGGTAAAATTCTGACATGATTTAAGGAGGAAGACTCTGATAAGGAGATAAAAATCTAATAAACAGAGTCTAGAGAGCCTTGGTGAGTCTCAGGGACCCGCCAGAGTAAGCAAGGCCCCTCCCAATGAAAACAAAAGGAGCTCTAATCTCAGGGACATTCCACTCTCCAAACATCTGAAGAAGAAAGTGAAGGCCATGAACTCGGCAGACTGAAGTTATGAGCGTAGTGACAAGAAAATATTTGGCTTGGTTCAAGACACAAACATCTTTCTTTAATATCCCCCTCTCTCCCTCTCCCTCTCTCCCTCTCTCTCTCTCTCTCTCTCTCTCTCTCTCTCACTCACTCACTCACACACACACACACACACACACACACACACACACACACACACACACACACACACACACACACACACACACACACACACACACACACACACACAAATAAAATAAAATAAAATAAAATAGGACTCCTAGTTCTCTGACACAGCCAGGGGTTGACTCTTGTATTTCACTAAGTTCCTGTTTCAGTCTCAAGGTTAGGCCGCTGAATTTATAAACAATCCCTTCAGCCAAGCACAGGGTGTGTTTCAGTCACCACACTGCAGTGAATTTCATATAATTTCATAACGTCATGGAACAATTGAATTGGAAGAGACTTTGAAGGCTGTGGAGTCCAACCTCTGGCTCAATATAGGAATCCAAACCAAAGTAGATCTGATGAAGGGTTGGCTAGATTTTTTCCCCTTGAATGCTGCCAGCCTCATTACTTCCTGAATTAATTGGTCCCATTGTCAAACTGTTCTAACAGTTCAGATTTTTTTGTGATATTTATTTATTTATTTATTTATTTATTTATTTATTTATTGCCTGAATTTCCCATGGGAATGCAACACGGAATGTTACAACAAATTGCTCAAATAAACAACTTATCCAAAAGAACAACCCTAATAATAAATCAAATAAAAAGGGATAAAACAGAGCAACAAACAGCATACAACAAGGAGATCCGTCAAGAAGGGCTGGGACAAACAAAACAAACCAACTGAGGAACAAACATACCATTGTGCACTCAGTGATCACATTATGTGTTCCATATTTGATGTGCTTCTTTTGCATAAAGTCATCCTAGAACATTGAAGGTCATGTAATGAAAGCATTGAGACCTTTCTTCCACATCAAGCTGAAGAACATAGCATATTCCCTAATAGGCTACCCAAATACTTTCAAAAGTATGTCAAGACAATTACGATTGGATGCCTTACACACCCTGTTTCACTAACTAGCTGAAATAAATAAATTTAAGATCTGCCAGGTCATGGGAGAAAGATATCTAAAAGGCGATTTAACATATATTTCTCCTGATATGGTAGATGTGACCGAGAAACTGAGTGATGGAGAGAATGCCACCAAGCAATCTCAGAAAGGCTGCTGTCTTACAATCATAGAATCATTGAGTTGGAAGGAGACTACAAGGCCATCCCATCAAGTCCAACCTTCCTCTCAATGCAGGAATACAAATCAAAGCAGATCTTACAGATGGTTGTCCATTTTCCTCTGGAATGCCTCCAGCATCTTCATTACATGTTTGTGAACTTTCTGAAAGCATTTGGCGGGTCAGCGGTGGAGAGAGAATGGTAAGCAGACCTGCTGTATAATCAACCTTAAACGATGAACTGGTATGTAAGTTCTAATTAGAATTCAGTGTATATCCTCTGTTCTGGGACATTATCTTTCCACAATTTTCACTGAGCTTTGTAGTAGTAGTAGTAGTAGTAGTAGTAGTAGTAGTAGTAGTAGTAGTAGTAGTAGTAGTAGTAGTAGTTTGTTGTTTAATGAGCAAACATATACACTAAACTAGACTGGTGCAGAAAGAAAGAAAGAAAGAAAGAAAGAAAGAAAGAAAGAAAGAAAGAAAGAAAGAAGAGAGGAGAAGAAAGAAAGAAAGAAAGAAAGAAAGAAAGAAAGAAAGAAAGAAAGAAAGAAAGAAAGAAAGAAAGAAAGAAAGAAGGAGGGAGGGAGGGAGGGAGGGAGAGAGGAGAAGAAAGAAAGAAAGAAAGAAAGAAAGAAAGAAAGAAAGAAAGAAAGAAAGAAAGAAAGAAAGAAAGAAAGAAAGAAAGAAAGAAAGAAAGAAAGAGCATTCCCCAAAGTTTGCCTAAAGTCCAGACATTTAAAAAAGAAAGGAAGTACTACATTAGGTAGTACGTTAAAATTCCAAAATCCATGGAGGAATTTGGATAAGATAAATAATGTCTAGCTAATTGCTGTTTTAGCAAGTTTAAGTTTAACATAGATGTGATATTTTCACAGTATCTGCATGAACTTGGAACTGCAACCCCTTTCCTGCCAAGACAAACAAACTAATTATCAAAGAATGTCTCTTTCTTCATGAATGGGCAAGAGTTGATGTCAGGAAGATTAAATGCTATATTGTGTTTTAGTCTTTGCCTCTCTCTGTTCACATCCTTCTAAGGCAACATTTTCCATCTGGTATTTCAAGGGCAGAAAAGGCCTAACTGGGTCAGACCTTCATAAGACTGGTTGAAGATGTGCCAACATCACTAAGAAGGTCAGCTTGTGTTGACTTCTGTGAGGGGAGAAAAATGAAAAGAAAAATGGTGTGAATTGTCTATAAATTCTTCTCACAGCTTACCATTTATGATCACTGATAAATGGGAAACGTTTTGACGGAAAGCAAATAGATTACGGTACAAGAGTCATCCACCAAGCCAAACAAAGACCACCAGAAGCCCAGTAAAACTAATTTTTTCTCCCTTGTCAAGGGAGATTGTGAGCTAACCAAACAACCAGTGAACAAGGATGTTCACCAGATTCTTTTCTATCAGAAAGAAAGCTGCATAGTGGATTTCTAGCATGATTTGTGTGCATTGAGTGTGCCAGTACAATGCATTACATTGGTCTGTATACACTAAAATAATACAGGCAATTTCAATATGGGGGAAGGTCACTATTGTCCCCAATGGCCCATCCTTCTAAAAGGGAATGGTACAATATGGTCTGTCTGTAGAGTTACTATCTTTGCAACAGTTGCAGTTCAGTCTGGTTCAGGCTAAGGTGGGTAGAAACTGGGTCCTAGCTACCTCAAAGATCGAATCTCACAGTACCAACCGGCTTGGGTGTTCAGGTCATCAGGAGAGGCCCTTCTCTCCATCCTGCCACCCTCACAGGTAAGTCTCGTGGGAACCCATGAAAGGTCCTTAATGGTGCTGTGCCCAGACTGGAATCTCCCTCCCACTAGAGGCCAGGACTGCCCCACCTCTGATGTATTTCTGGAAACAGGCAAAGACTGTTTCTGGAAATTTGCCTGTAAAACACTTCAGGCAAGATTTCCCTGAATGACGGACTACCTATTATGTGACTTTTATATGAATCTATCATACATGAACACATTGACTTTGTGTTTATAGACTTTGTGTTTGCATTGACACTCTGTTCTCAATGTTAGTTTCCCCCATAACTTTACATGGAATTTTACTCTCTTTTTAACTGCTCACATTCTCTGCTAGCTTTAATATAATGTTGTCTTTTGATGCTGTAGGACCCTGTAGTTGTCAATACTTGAATATGTCTTAATTGTACTGGACTGTATATTATCCCTCAATACTGTAAGCTGCCTTGGGTCCATTTCAAGGAGAAAGGTGGGGTAAAATGCCCTAAAATAAATAAATAAATAAATAAATAAATAAATAAATAAATAAATAAATTGAAAGACTTTTGGATTTCACCCAGGACTTCATCCAGTAGAAGACAAACTATCCCAAATTTAATATAATTTAAAGTGAAATAGAAGAAAAACAAAAGTGATTTAGGCATCTTTCTGCATCTTGGGAGGAAGGTGAGCCTGTTTGCTCTTGGGTAAAACCATACAGTCACATATTACCCCTGGAAGAAAGGAATGGTCAATGACTTCTGAGTATTCACTACCTAGAAAAGACTGGAAACTCATCATAAGTCAAAATGGACTTGATGGCTAGTGATTATTATTAGTCTATCTAGAAAGCAAATCCCTACAATATTAGTCGGGATTTAATGTGAGTTGAATGAGAAAGGATTAAAGCCATCATCCTCAGAGAAGATGTGATGTGGACACTGAAACTTCAAGGGAGGGAAGGAGGAAGGGGGAGGGAGAGAGAGAGAGAGAGAGAGAGAGAGAGAGAGAGAGACGGGGATGAAGCAGGTTGATTTTGTTGGAGAGGTAAGCCAAAGAGACAGAATTTGGGTTCCATTTGCCATGAAACCCTACATCTGTCAAAAGCTGGCATTAATCCAAACTGAACCCTGCCCCACCAATAACCTGGCTTGTTGTCTTGTCACCCGGTGACATTTGCGGCCCTGTCGTGTAATGACTTAAGGCGCTGTAATGGCTTGCATGCTGCTAAATGTCATCAAATGTCATGAATCATAAACAATTCTGGCTTTTAAAACCAGAGATTAGGGATATTTATGAAGCTGAGCCTCCAGTTTGGGCTTTCCCAGGTCCTTGAAGTTCAGAAATGGAATGGTGTTATTTTCCTTTCCGCTGGCTCGACCCTCTTCCTTTTATTGCTGAGGCCATTTCCTGCTCCCAAGATTGACCCAGTTGCTTAGATAGGCAAATGACAGAGTGGGGATGCTAATCTATCAGGGCTTCAGCATCTCACCTGATTGTTTGTTGACAGCCACTGTAAAACTCCAAAGCCCCATCGACAGAGAGATGGGAAGATTAGATAGTAGAAAGATCTGCAGCTTTCCACTTTGCCTGAGCTGGGAGGCAGACAAATCTCTTTTGCAGGTCCCAGTCTGAGTGCCACTTTGCAAATCCCCAAATTACCCCATGCTTTCATCACCCCATGCCCAAAATGATCTTGTCCAGATGAAGACAAGGGGCACCATGTTGTATTTATCAGCATGGGCAACATTCTGACATTGATTGGTTCCAAGGACATAGTGAATCTGCTTTCAATCCAACCTCTAGGAGGATAGGGAGGATTGGCCATTTGGGGAGAACAGCTTCCCCCAAATGGTTCTAAAGGAGGCCCTTTTGTTTAAAATCTGGAGTGGCTGTACCCTGCAAGCAGCCATTCTCAAAAGGGGCCATATGGCCCCTTGGGAGCCCTGGAACACTTGAAGGGAGCCAGAGACTGGAAACAACTCTCTCCACAACACCTTATAGGAATCATTATGCAATTGAGACAGTCCTGATTCTGCCTATATTCCTTTCACATAATGTTTATGGCCATGGCCAAAAGAAAAGAAAAGAAAAGAAAAGAAAAGAAAAGAAAAGAAAAGAAAAGAAAAGAAAAGGTTTGGTATACCTGCCTTAGAGGGTTGGGTTGGGGGAAGGTCGCTACAGCTATTTGTAGATTACCTGATCAAAATTATCCATGCTCTAGTAACCTTTATATTGTATCACTAAAATAAGTATTGTGTGAAAGACCAATTCAGCATTCCGTAAGCCATGTCTCAAACAAAAAGCGATGCTTTTGAAACTGGACCATAGATCAGCACTAGATATGGGCACAAAACAAAAAAATGGTGTTTCAGTTTTTCGTTTGTCGTTGAGAGGTCTGTTTCGGTTCATTTCTGTTTGTCGTGAATTTTTGGAAAAATTTCGTTACTGTTTTTCATTTTTTTGTTTGTCGTTTCTACCCGCTTTTTGCGCGATTTTTAAAGCATTTCTGTGCGCATCCCCCAACGCCCCAGACCAGAGGGAAAACACTAAAAAAAATGGATGCTGGCAGAGACACAGTATAGACTAGGTATGCAGGGAGGCTGCAAAGGCAGCGGCGGGCGTTGCCCAGGGTGCAAGGCAGCCACAGAGTGACTGCACTGTGGGGCAAGGGAGGGTACTCACTGAGAGGTACGCAGCACGCACGCACACAGGGAGGCTGCAGGATTGAAGCTAGAGTCGCAGAGACAGCAATCCCACCCTAACTCCCACCAGAGACTGCAAGGAGGACAGGGGCTGCCAGACCTTTTTATGCCCTCTGTGGCTGCCAGACCTGCCCGCCCAGTCTGCAACCTGGGCATGCTATTGGTTGAACATGATCCCACATCACATGGCTTGCGTCCATTTTGTGGCTGGTGCGACATCCATTTTAAAGGGAAAAGAAAAATACATCGCAATGGGAGAAGACAAAAACAAATGTTTTAAGGCCCCTCTTCCTGGTAGCTATTATCAGACAATATAAATAATTATTGCTGCTTTTTTACGGATGTCCAGGGCATTTTTTAACATTTAAAACAGCTCATTTCATTGCGCGTCGCCATTAACGGAAACGAAACGTAACGACCACAATTTTCGTGGTTCTGTTCATTTTGTTGCATTTTCATTACAATTTTCGTTTGTCGTTTCGTTACGTAACAGAAACGACAAATGGTAACGGAAACGAAAAAATGTTCATTCCGTGCCCATCTCTAATCAGCACCATCTGCACACAGATGTCACATATAGCAGAAGACGGCATCATGTAGACAATCTTGACTGCTTCCATGGGCACACTTTTTTCCGACAGATGGCCATCCAGCCTCTGCTTAAAAACCTCCAAAGAAGGAGATTCCACCACCCTTCATGGCAGCATATTCCACTGCCGAACAGCTCTAACTGTCATGAAGTTCTTCCTAATGTTCAAATGGAATCTCTTTTCCTGTAGTTTGAAACCATTGCCCCGAGTCCTAGTCTCTGAAGCCACGGAAAACAAACCTGTTCCCTCTTCAATATGACATCCTTTCAAATATTTAAACATAGGTATCATATCCCCCCTCAGCCTTCTTTTACAGAGGCTAAACATTCCCAGTTCCCTAAGCCGTTCCTCATAAGACATTTCTTCCAGACCTTCAACCATCCTGATGTCACTCCTCTGTACCCACTCAAAGTTGTCAACATCCTTTTTAAATTGAGGCACACAGAACTGAACTGTGAGTATAAAACAAAAAAAGTTAAAAGAAAATATCTATGATGTTGTTCTAAGCTGGTATAAAGAATGTGTTCTCAATGTATATTCATCTTCCTGTGTGAAATCAATAAACAAATCCACTTGTTTGAACTTTAAGCACTTTGTGTCAGATCCCATTCTTAATGCATGAATATTTAAGGTAATTTTATTGGTGACAGTATTTAAAACCCAGGTCCATGACAGTTACTCTTTCCTGCCTTCTCCTAAAGACAACTCCATGGCTGTGCAGGGGAGAATCCCCATCCTGCCACCTCATCTGAGTGGTTAGCTGAAGGGGGATTCAGGAAAGTTGTGCATTTACACACAGTGGGGCAAATTAACTTGTGTCCATCTCCACTGGGGACTGAATTTGTCCATTGAATCCAATGTTCAGTCTGACGCATTGCAGGAGCTCTCCAAGGTCCTGAACTCTATTCCCCCACAGATACACATCAAATAGTTTCTGGACCTGGGAAGATACAGGTGCTGTAAAGTTCTGACTAAATCCTGGAGTGCATTCAGCACCCACTCCATGAAACTAGCCACAGAGGCTGTTTCCTTCTCTGTGTCTCACTGGTACATTATGGTAGGACCAGTCCTCTTTCCTCTGAAATGTTACTTATACAACCATGATCTCAGAGACCACCGCCATGTGTTTCAATGAGCACTGATTGGCACTCAGTTGGTAGTGGTTAACAGCAGCAGAAGAATAAATGGCCCACCTCCACATCTCTCCCTAGCATATGTAAGGTGTTTGAATGCTACTGAAAATGATGCCTGCCTCAAATGAGGAGTGGCTCACCCCTGTTCAGTGCAGTATTTTATACCTCAAGGTCTTTAAAGAAACTTGACTGCATCTGTATCTTTCCTGAGGCTGATTTCAGCACTCCAGAAATCCATATAATTCCCCTCCCACTTTTCACCCTGCAAACACTTCCTAAACTCATATTAGAAAGCCGCTGAGAGCGTCAGAGGTGGTCGCAGTCAACAAATCATCAACTGACTGAAATTTTTGGCAGCAGCCAAGAGAGCAAGGGGGAGGGAGGAAAAATTAGAAAAATTTCAATTTCAGGACCATTATTATTTTCATTAATCATAGGAGATGCTGTCACCCCTGTCCTTTTTCTTTAGAGAGAGATCTATTATACGGTCCATTTAGCCCAAGCCATATTACCTCATATGTTTTCTTGGCTGACCAAATAAGACTTAAGAGATAAAACAATTTACTGTTCATTATGATCCATGTCAGTGGAACCAATCTATTAACCTACATTAACTGCATATGTGACAATAGCTCACATGCATGCTTCTCCCATATACTTATTTATTTATTTATTTATTTTTCATTCCCTTCCCTCTCCCTCTCTCTCTCTTTTAAGGAGAAGTGAGAGAAAGAAAAAGAGAATAAAGGAGGGGAAGGCAAATGCTGTGGGAGGCATCTGAAGCCCATAAAGTGTGGCTGACGTAGAATCTGCCAACGGAATACAGCTTCATTTTCCAGTGCCCAATGTCGAGGCCTGTGGAGCCGCATGCAGTCCCTGACCTGTGGAGAATTCTAACAAATTGGCTGTATTGTGGAGCCAAAAGGTGCCATCAATGAAGGGATGGTTGGCTGGCCCTAAAGTATGATGGGAAATCACTGGCTGGAATAAAGAGCCCTGGGTTTTTTTGTTTTTTGGTTTTTGGTGTGTTTTTTTAATGATGTTAACCCCTTGGAGGTTAAATCTAAGCAGGGAGCTTGGGAGTAGAGGAGCACACTTCCAATGGCTTAATCGGCAGAGGATAATTTATTCAGATGCCTCGCCTGAACCCGGGAGTAGCATCCCTTAGCAAGGTGGAGGGGGAAGCAGGGAAGTCGGGGGAGAGAGAGACATTATCTGGTTTCTGCCTGCAGTGAAGTTTCTCCCTGCTGGGCCAAAGGGCAGGCTATTACTCTCATGTGATTTTCCTTCCCATGCTTGATGAATCATAAGCATCTTGAGGCAGGGAAGGCAATCCATAGGTGGTCTTCTTGATGGTCCCTTATATCACCAAAGTAACTTTTGAGTAAACAGTTGATAACTGGAGAGAGAAGAGAGAGAGAGAGAGAGAGAGATGCCTCTGTGCAGTTCAAACCTTTTGCGAGTGAGGACTAAGAATTTGCATAGAGAATTCCATGCTGGATGTATGTGCAGTGTGTCTGTGTGTGTGTGTGTGTGTTTGAGAGAGAGAGAGAGAGAGAGAGAGAGATTAAAATGGGGAGGAGGATTTGAAGAAAATGAGGCTTTATTCCATATATGTGTGTAGGAATAAATAGAATGTTTAGGATGTTTTTCTTCCTGACATTTCACCAGACTCTATGGCTGGCATCTTCAGAGGGTAAGGAGCTTAGGGAACTAGGAGTTCTCTCTGTGCTCTGGGGTATAGAGTGAGTGAGACTGTGTGGTTTTTAAAGTTGTGGGAAAGAAGAAACCTGTCCTATGCAGGAGAATAGGTGCTAGCCATTGTGTTATGATAAAGGGATTAAGAAGTTTCACTGTAACCAGGGGTAGCAGCGATCCTTCTCTGCAGTTGATGGGTGTTGTTAGCTGTTCTATTGTATGAACTGATCACTGGTGCTTGTGGCTGGGTGGGAATAATTTAACTTTGATCTCTTGCAGGCTGTAGTTTTCAGTACTGGAAAGCAGGTTTGTTATTTTTAGACTTTCTTCTCTCTCTTTTTTGTGCTGAAACTGTGCTTATGTTTGTTGATTTCAGTTGCTTTCCTGTGTAGTCTGACATAGTTATTGGTAGTGTTGTCCAGTACCTCTGTGTCCTGGAAGAGGATTTCATATCCAGTTTGTTTCAGGGTGTGTTCAGATACTGCTGATTTTTCAAGTTGTTTTAGCCTTCAGTGTCTTTCATGTTCTTTGATTCTGGTCTGGATGCTGCACTTTGTGGTCCCAATATATAACTGGCCACAACTGCAAGTTATCTGGTATACTTCTTCAGTGGAGAGTGGTTTCTGTTTGTCATAGCATCTGTTGTATTTTTGTGAAGGGTCTAAATAATGTTTGTAGGTTGTGTTTTTTCAACACTTTGTCCATGTGGTCCTTTCATGTATGGCAGAAATACTTTGTTAAGTTTGTTGGGGGCTGTTTTTCTTCTTCAGTTTGTTATTGTTTTTTGGTTTGATGGCTCTTTTTATTCCATTCTTGGAATAGCCATTCAGGTGGCTGAGTTCAGTGTTGAGGAATTGAGCTGATGAGTTCACACTAGAGATGGACACGGAACAAAAAAATGGTGTTTTGGTTTTTTGTTTGTTGTTGAGAGGTCTGTTTCGGTTCGTTTCCATTTGCCGTGAATTTTTTGAAAAATTTCATTACAGTTTTTTGTTTTTTTGTTTATCATTTCTACCCGCTTTTTGCGTGATTTTTAAAGCATTTCAGTGCGCAGGCATCCCCCAACACCCCAGACCAAAGAGAAAACACTAAAAAAAATGGATGCTGGCAGAGACACAGTATAGACTAGGTATGCAGGGAGGCTGCAAAGGCAGCGGCGGGCGTTGCCCAGGGTGCAAGTCAGCCGCAGAGTGACTGCACTGGGGGCAAGGGAGGGTACTCACTGAGAGGTACGCAGCACACACGCACACAGGGAGGCTGCAGGACTGAAGCTAGAGTCGCAGAGAAAGCAATCCCACCCTAACTCCCACCAGAGACTGCAAGGAGGACGGGGGCTGCCAGACCTTTTTATGTCCTCTGTGGCTGCCAGACCTGCCTGCCCAGACTGCAACCTGGGCATGCTATTGGTTGAACATGATCCCACATCACATGGCTTCCCTCCATTTTGTAGCTGGTGGCGACATCCATTTTAAAGGGAAAAGAAAAATACATCGCAATGGGAGAAGACAAAAACAAACGTTTTAAGGACCCCAACCCCCTGGTAGGTATTATCAGACAATATAAATAATTATCGCTGCATTTTTACGGATGTCCAGGGCAGTTTTTAACATTTAAAACAGCTCATTTCATTGCGCGTCACCATTAACGGAAATGAAATGTAACAACCACAATTTTCGTGGTTCTATTCGTTTCGTTGCATTTTCATCACAATTAACGGAAATGACAAACGGTAACGGAAATGAAAAAATATTCATTCCATGTCCATCTCTAGTTCACACAATAGAAGAGTTAACAACATCCATCAACTACAGAGAAGGATTGCTGCCACCCCTGTTTGCAGTGAAACTTCTTAATCCATCACAATACAATGACTAACACCTATTCTCCTGCATAGGACAAGTTTCCTCTTTCACACAACTTTTAAAACCACACAGTCTCACTAATTCTATACCCCAGAGCACAGAGAGAAACCCCTAGTTCCCTTTGCTCCTTGCCCCCTGAAAATGGCAGCCAAAGTCTGGCAAAATGTCAGGAAGAAAAACTTCCAGAACACGTCCAAGCAGCCTGAAAAACTCATAACAGCTAGCACAAATACTATTGAATCAAACCTGGGACACAAAATCAAACAATGCCTCTGACAAACAAGAAATGTATCACACCAAGTGGTGTCTCATGCAGGATGTGCCTCACACTGAAAATTAGGGTGCGGCAAGATACAACAGTTAATGCTAATTCCCCATCCGGAGAGATATTATATCATACCTGCCTGTCATGTCAATGTCAAAGCTAATGAGCTGCTGGTTTTAAACTATTAAGCCTCAAATGATTTGGGTCCAAGACACATCAAGAATGGTGTCTCCCTGTATGAGCCTGCTCAAGAGATAAGATAAGCAGGGTAGTCCTTTCCATCCATCCCACCACCTTCACAGGTGTGTTTGGTAAGGACATTGGAGAGGGCCTTCTTATAATCACAGTCATCTTAGAACTGCAGAGCTGGAAGGGACCTTGTATGGACCATGGAGTCCCTCCCTTCTGAAGGAGGCACCATGGGGAATCGAACTCCCAACCTGTGGCTGTGAAGATTCGTAGTCAACCAGCTGAGATTATCCAGAAGATGCCCAGTTGCCATGACTCAACTTCCAGAGCCCAGCCTCTGCCTTTGCAGTCAGATACCCAACCCCCTGAGCTCTCTGGCAGTCCCTTTTCTGTTGATGTTCCCAGCCTCTGGAACTCCCTCCCATGGGAGGCCAGGCTGGACATTTGAGCTGTCCTTTCACAAGCAGGCAAAGATCCTTCTCTTCAAGCAACTTGCTTGAAGGACTCACAACTAGCTTTCCTCAGCCTGACGAAGCTGCTTGGATTAGCAGTAAAACGTTTCAATCTCTCAAGAAAAAGAAGTCCAGTTGCCATGACTCATCTTCCAGATACACTCACCTGCATGACTGAGAATCTTCACAGACATTCTCTTCAAACAAGCTTTCCATTAGTGAATGGCCATCAAAGAGGGGTTTATAAGCAAACTGATGCATCTTGTTCCTTTTTAATGTATTTTAGCATTTATTTTATTTACCCTTTTAACATAACATATATTTAATTCTTCCAATATATTTGTATGCTATTATTAGCTTTTAAATACTCTATTTTAATGATGTTTTCCACCTTGGGTCCTTTCTATGGTGAAAGGTGGGGTACATATATGTTATATAAACAAATAAACTCAGGATCACCATCAGGGATGAATAAAGGAAGATCAGATTCCAGACATTTGGAGATGGAAACTCTTAAAGGTTTCTTTGGTGATAAGCGAAAAGCAGCTTCACTTTTTTAAAAACAACTTTTTCTATTTTAAGACATTTATCAAATAGGAGGAGGATGGAGAGAGGAAGGAAGAGGGAGAGGGTGTTGTACTGGATTCATTTATTACTTTGTTACTGGTGGACAGTGTCAGGAAATCCTTACTGGCATTTATGGGGGGCACTGTTTTTTTTTTCAACAGAAACAAACAATAATAAAACCCTATCCAAATGACTAAGAGGTCCCTAATATCTAATGGCCAATTACCAAAGGAAGAGAGTGGTGTGGAAGGAGAAGAGGTCATTTAATAGTTTTTTTTCCTGACCAGAAAGGAAGATCAGGGCATGGATGCCAAGGAAACAATAAAGTGCAGGCCATTATTGTATGTTGTGGAAATGCTGAAACATTTTGACTCCTCTAACACTGGGAGGGGGGGGAGTTATTGAAAGCAGTTGAGATGCTCCTAATCCACTTAAATGCTACTGTTTGTATAGTCTGTGGAGATGATTACCCTGTGAACTCCTGTGATCTCATAAGCAAAGCAACTCATCATGTATGGAACCCAGTGTGATTTTCAGAAGGGACGGCATGCGGGAACCAGATTTTTCTGTTGCTGAGATTGGGCTTCAGGGAAATATAGAAGCTTCCAAGGTACAAGATGGTACTAAACTTGCTGTTCTGACATTATGGGTCACTCCTTACATGCAGGTTTAGCTGTCGGTGCAGAAACGAAACGGGCAAATTTAAGACTGTGGAACCCCACCTGGTGATGTGATTTTTTTGCTTCCTTTGGTTTAAGCCTGTTTCATTTTTTTTCTTAATTATTGACCCAGCCCGTATTGCACTGTTTGGCTTCAAGAAGTCATAAGTCCCTGCAACTTTTCAGTGCAAGTATACTTGTATTTGGGATGTACACCCATTGGAGGATTAGCATGCTTCTTGAATAATTGAATTAGGATGGCTTCAAGAAGTCATAAGTCCCTGCAACTTTTCAGTGCAAGTATACTTGTATTTGGGATGTGCACCCATTGGAGGATTAGCATGCTTCTTGAATAATTGAATTAGGAAAAGCCACTCTGAAATACACAATTTGCCTCCCTTAGCAGGAGCAGAGCATGGCTCATTATTGTACTATGGCTTATTATTTATTTTAATTTTGTTGTATTTTTGTTACCTGTCCTTGGTCCAATGACTTTGAATGATCCTGATAATTGGGTCAGGCTGAGAAAATGGGATGCCTCCAAGCTACCCAGGGAGTTGCCCTTCTACCAATATTTCTGATTCCCATCATCAGGAGAGGCCTTTACACACCCCTTGAATTCCAACATCATCTTCACACTCTTTCCTTCCTTCTCTAACACCCAATAAATTTCTGTCTGCCTGCTCTCTCTTTCCCCAAAACCATTTAATCCCCAGAACCAAACAATATGTCAAAAGAGAGATAGGTTAGGTGTTGGGAGTTTATTGGTTGACACATGTTTTGAAAAGGCAGATTTGTTACTGTTGTTGTCATCTGGGTGTTGAGTCATGGCAACTTGACTTCTTGTACTGAGCCTCGTGGCGCAGTGGTTAAATGCCTGTACTGCAGGTGAAACTGTGCTCATGACCTGGGTTCAATCCCTGTTAGCAGGCTCAAGGTTCACTCAGACTTCCATCTTCCGAGGTCAGTAAAATGAGTATCCAGCTTGCTGGGGGGGGGCAATGTGTAGCCTGCACACTGTAATTAAAATTGTAAACCGCCCAGAGGCTACTTGTAGTGGTATGGGGCAGTATATAAGCAGAACACTTTGCTTTGCTTTGCTTTTGTGAGATTGAAACATTTCACTACTCATGCAAGTAGCTTCTTCAGTCTGAGAAAAGTTGTTGGGAAGCTTTCAATTTGTGAACCACCTGGAGTTCCTCCAGGAAGACGGGCGGTATATAAGCTCTATAAATAAATAAATAAATAAATAGATAAATAAATAAATAGTTCAAATAGTTCACCTTGGTTTCATCCCACCCTAGCCTGAATAGGCTTGTTAGCGAACAATGGCTTGAATGGGCTCATTAGATGGTATGTATAAAAGTCACACCTATGCAACCCTTCCCAATGCCAATGAGGTATGGTCCTTAGCCATGGCCTTCCTGGTAGAGGTGTTAAGTGGTTCTGGCTTGTCTGGAGATGGATGAATGGGCAGCATGATACATGGGAGATACATGCCTAAGTTTGCCAACCCTGTTGAGAGAGGGGTTTTCAATGCAAACAAATGGCTTCCTTGTCTCCTCACTTCTTGTTCTTCTTCATGTTCTTCATGTTCTTCATGTTCTTGTTCTTGTTCTTGTTCTTGTTCTTGTTCTTGTTCTTGTTCTTCTTCTTCTTGTTCTTGTTCTTGTTCTTGTTCTTGTTCTTGTTCTTGTTCTTGTTCTTCTTCTTCTTCTTCTTCTTCTTCTTCTTCTTCTTCTTCTTCTTCTTCTTCTTCTTCTTCTTCTTCTTCTTCTTCTTCTTCTTCTTCCTTGCCAAAGGAAAAAGGGAAATGACTGAGCAATTATTTACAAGCTTTCCTCTCCTATCCATTAACCATCATACTTGGGACCTCTGGCTGTCGAATTATTTGATCAGAGCAGAAAGGTATGGGAAGATCTGCAAGAAAAAAATCCTTCATGTTCTCGTGTGCCAAAGCTACTTCCAAAATACTTATAACTTGAAAGTCATGTCCATACTATGGACCAGAAGGCAGGGGGTGGGGGTAGGGAAGGAATTACTCATTTCCTCTACAATCACTTTTTACATTTCAACTACTTTGTACCCCAAATGGAAAGAAATTTGTTAATTTTGGAATAGAAAAATTCTGTCCTGTTTTCTGCAACCAAACACATGCTTGTCCAACCTTGCCGTACAGGGGAAGAAAGAAGAAACTAGAGTCAGCATACAAATCACAGTTTGACAGTTCACCCCAGCTCGGCACCATGTCCACACAGGTATTATGTTGGAAATGGGCACTCCTCTCTCCTGCCTCCTTTGCCTGCTTGCCTCTTGGGTGAGGATGTGTGCTTCCTTTACCACATCCCTAGCATGACTGTCTACTCATGGGAGGAAGTGTCCACTTGTTTGCCTCCTCTGATGGCTGTCCCCTCAGATGAGGAAGCAGGGCGGGAAAGCATGCAATGCCACCTTTGAGTGGATGGCTACCAGAGGAGGCAGAAAAGAAAATCATGTGTGACAATCGGTGAGTGGGCAGTCATGCTGGGGAGGTGGGGAGGGAAGGACACATCACCCAGACAACAGGCAAGCATGTGGAGGAGGTGAGAGAGGGGACCCGTGTGAGAATGGTGGTTCATGCCCATTTCTAGTGGCAATGCTAATTCCACATGATCAACCCCCTTGAACAGACAGGGATTCGAAAGCAGCCCTTGAAGAGTTGAGCTTTCTAAATCTTTTGAGCATTAAAGGATCCATAGACCAGTGCCTACAAAGACAAATCTGCCAGTCTTGATTTCCAAAACAATCAATTAAAAAAAAAGAAAGAAAAGTTCTGCAGTGTGGATTGCTTATCATGTCTCCTGGTACCCAAGGGTGTTGTGAATTATACTTTGCAGTGATTGTTCCTTTTCCACCCCAATTCGCTTTGCTTGTCTTTTTCGGTGCACCTTTCTGTTTTCGTGTATTTTTGTGCATGGGGAAAGGTGGTGGTAGCTTATCCGATGGAAAGGAATAAGACCTTTGCTCCAATGCCAGAGATGAACAACTTATCCTGTCCCAAGGATAGATTCATAACCGAGCACCTCTGTCTCCATGAAAAGTGGGGGGGGGGCAAGAAAAGAATTCTATACCACGAATGCAGAGCAACGAAGGCCCTTGAACCTTTTCTCATGTGAAACATCAGAAGCCAAGGCTCTACAATGAAACAGGTTGCCAGCAAGATCCAGGAAAACAAACAAACAAACAAAGGGGAACATCATAATGAAGAAAATGTAAAAGAATTTAGATGTCATTCCTTATGCATGGTATGAACAAGGCCTCTCTTTGTGTTTATCTTCCTTCCCTCAGTTGCCTTCAGGTCAGTTCATGTGCCCTTGGAAATCACTAAATTCTGCACTCCAGCAAACAGGGGTTCTAAATGCCGAAATCGGAGTGGTGGAAATGGTACCATTTGCAGTATCAAAAGAAAGAAGCAAAGTGAAAGGAAATTGACAGTGAAGCCTCATGAAAGCCAACACTTCCTCAGGAAATTCCAATTGCTGAGCCTCCGAGCACCGATCTCTCCATTTGCATCCACATGGCTGAGCTGCTATTTGTATTCAGGCATGACAAAATGAAGGCATTACTCTTCTTACTAGACAGTCCACTTCTTAGAACTTTTTTCAGTTTGCCTTTTAGTAGTTACACTAAGACTTTATTACATTATGGACTGGATGTTTCTGTGAATGTAGGTAGAGATGGGCAGTTTGTCAGTTCATGCCAGTTCATTTATCAGCCAAACAGGTGTTTGGCATTTCAAAGCCCACACCTCCTCTAGTGGGCACCCATTCAGAGGCAGCAGCCTGGTTTCCCTCCCCCCCAGGTACTCGCTCTGAGTACGTGCTCACCAAAGGAGGTGGGGTTTTGAAGCTCTGAACACTTCTTTGGCAGATAAATGAACTGGCCTAACCAGCAAACTGGCATCTCATACCCATCTCTAGCAGGAAGGATTACCAACTCCTTTGAGTGGGATTTGGTTGGATAGGTCCAATGAAGCAATCTAATTTATCCAACCTAATTGCATCCTTCCCAACAAATGCAAAGCTGGGTGTATAGTTCTCCGTGTTGGGCACCTGGCTGTAGAGTCAGAAGTTTGATTCCTCATTGAGCTTCAAAGAAGAACAAGTCCAAGTAGAGTTGGGTAAACCATAGACTTGGGTCAACTGCAGCATCCAAGAAATGGTAATCCTCTTCTGAGTGGATTATATCTAGAAAAGCATCAAAAGGGTTGCTACAAATTGAGATCCACTTGACAAAATGTAAGTCAGCAAATCCATTGCAACATGTCCCTTCATTGTTCATAAGTCAACTATTGCAACACAGTTCTGCATGGTTTTGTGTTGTTCTTTATACTCCCCCTTTTATCTAGTGAGGTCAAAATTGGCATAAATTGCCCTCTGCCTCCTACTTTATCTCCATGCTGACCCTGTAAAACAGGCTAAGCTGGGAGAAAGCTGCTGGTCCGAGCTCACCGGGTGAGTTTCACACCTTGTGGGGTCTAGGATGCCTACCTTCCAACTTTCAGTGCACCTGATCTAACTGAGACTTCACTTTGGTTATCAATATGCACAAGAGTCACATTGTTTAGGTGCAGTGTAAAGAAAAATCAGAGGACATGAGATGGCACAGCATTAGGACTGGAACTCTGCAAAGCTTCCAGTGAAGAGGAATATACCAATAATGTCCATCTCTATCCAGCAACAGAGAACTCAGCCCTTCTGCTTCTAAAAATGATGGGAGCTTGAGCAGCTGGCGAATGGAGAAGATGTGGGAGGGAGGCATGGAAGTTAATAAGGCAACAATTTCTGACATGCTGTTTCTCTTCTTATCTCCAAAGCAAATCAGGTCAGGCACTGGAAGGAGTGACCATGTGGTCAAATAAGTTCCACAACTCTTTCAACTCTTATCTGGACACCAGAGAGTCCTGAGATAGAATACAGTAAATGTGCCTAATGAATATAAGCCAATGGTCGGCATTCGTGGGTGGTCATAGACATAAGTCATTGGACTCTATAGTTGCTACGCTCTTGGCTTTTCTTTAGATTCTCCCCCATATTTCTTGTCATAGATTTTCTTCCCAGCATAACTGAACAACAGTAACCTACACAAGACAGACCTCTTGGAGCCAGCTTTCAAGAACATACTACACTCTTGTTTTATTTTAATTTGCTTTATTTTATTTTCAGCTTCCCAGTGGCTTCCCAGGCACAGGTCGAAGAGTCTCTGCGCCATTCAATCCTCTCTTCCTTTTTCAAAAGGATGTGTTAATGAAATCAGCACATTTTGCATTTCTAGAATCTAGGCTGTCCTTCAGGCACTCTGAAGCCTGAATGGCATTGCCATTGGAAATTGATGGAAACGTTTGCCTTTGGACTGGCATTCATGATGCATTGCTTTTCCTGGCTTTTGCTAGTCAAACTAACCTAAAGGCCATGTAGGATGGCACCTCAGAGATGGGCACGTAATGTACCATAAACCAAAACAACCACACGGACCTGGACAGTTTATGGTTTGTTTCATGGGCTGCTTAGGGAAATGTGCTTTCAGAAAGGCCATTGTCTCACCAGCGTTTTCTGCACATTTTTGCTGCGGTGAACTGCACAGTAAAAGATTGTGACCTAACCACGAAGGGAAGTAATTTGGTGCCCCAACCGACCATGCCCCTGGAAGCGCGCTTTCACCTAAGTTTTTTAAACCACTGCAAGGGATTGGTTTTAAAAACTTCCCTTAAAGATGTGCAGTTCTTTGCTACTCTAGCGAGGTGTGACCCCAGAAAATACGCAGTAATTAGCTTGTACCCCTTTTCCTGCCACGTCCTGCAATGGAGACTTAGAAAATCAACCCAGAAAAAAGGGAAAAGATGTGCAGTAAGTAGGGACAGGCACAGAGCAGTAAAATACTACCCTGTCAACAAGACACTAACTGGGCATCAAACACCACGTGACCGCCTGAAAAAAAACCTACGCATGAAATTAAGATGCACAGAAAACTTTAGTGAGACTGCGGCCAAAGTGAAATGAAATACCACACTTTTTCATCATTTGTGTGTTGCTCAACTTCCCCACCTCCTGAAAGCCCTCATTTGTGGGCTCCAGCACCTAACTTACCTGATCCAGGCCCCCTTCTCTCTCCCTTCCATTGCTATTGCCCAACTGAGTAGGACAGTAGGCCATCCTGGAAGGCTTAGCCTTAGGGTATTTGGGGAAGTACAGTTTTGCTGCCCATTGGAGAACCCTCAAAGAACTTGGTCACTAATGAACCATGAACGATCATGAACCACCATTGCACCAGTTTGTGCCCATCTCTACCTCATACCTGATGAGCACCTGTGTGTGTCTGGGTCTCCTCCTTACACAACATCTCAATGGGTGTTCAGACAATATGGCTGCAAAGAGATGACCTCAAGTCATCTCTTTGCTTCCCCCCCCTAAACAAGAGACCTGGATGTCTCAAACACTTACACAGAAAATGTTGTTTCCTCTTTAGTGGACTTAATTACTAATAGTCTTGTACTGTTGAGTCTGTGTATCCCTATGGAACTAAAACACAGGTATATGGTCTTTGTGCACAATTCAAAAATAGAATGGTTAATATTTTTATCAGACCCACAGAATGTAACAAACAGGAAAGCATTTGAGTCTTAGGCCCTTTGTACATGACCCCTAAACTCCGCCGCAAATGGCTCCCAGCTCTGGAGCTTAACATTGTTTCCCCACCAGCTCCGGAGTTTACAGATAATTAAGTGTGACCACGCCCACCTAAGCGCGTCCCAGCGCACTTTTCATGTACCTGCTCTTGGAGGGTGAAAATCACCAAATCTGGATGTAATCTGGTGAGTGCGGGCTCTCCTCGCTTCTTTGTTGTTGTTGTTTGCCTCCCGCCCCTTTAAGAGAAGGAATGCGGCTCCAGGTGGCTTGGACTGGCAAACGGAGGTGAGCCTGCATTCTTTTCTCCCTTTTTTTCTCCCTCCCCTCATGCAGACAGGAGCAAGGAAGTGCGGAGGGGTGGGGACACAGGAAGAGCAACGAACCCCCAAGATCTCTGGTCCAAATTTAAGTGGCCAGCGGATCTTAGGGGTCGTGTGAAAAGGCCCTTACAGGACTCTTCATCAGGCCGTGCATTGCAGGCTGTGGGACAGAGTTACTAAAAACAAATATTCCCTCCTTTTTTCCTTCCCTTTTAGTTTATTGTGATGAGAACTTAGCAAAATTAAATTATTCCATATAGAGCAAAGGAAAATAGTTTTAAAAATGAATGTGAGAAAAAGTCAAATTGACACATTTAGTCAATATGGTGTAGGAGTTAAGTTCTATCTCTGTTTTTGAATGAAATGGGTTGCAGTTTATCCATCCATCCATCCATTTCTCCTTCCTTCTTTCCTGTCCCATGTGCCTATATACACCCCAACCCCTATTTCACTCTTTCCATCTCCAAAAGCTGAGTGAGATAATTATGTCTTACAACAATTACCCTGGCTATGAAGCAAAATTAGCACAGTCCTTTCTAATTTAAATGTGTTGAAATTGCCTGTGCATGACAGCAGAAAATTACAAGGTTTATGGCACAGGCTTTGGTTAAAAGGAACAGCAGTTGCCTGCTGCCTCTTCTTGAGAGGGATGATGTCCAAAGTTACTTATAAACCCTGTGATTAAAAGAATTGGTTCCTCTCCCTAAAAAAATGTAGACAGAGAGAGCTCTCCAGAACAATGTGGTGTGATGCAGAACTTGGAATCAACTGGTCACAAGTAATACAGCAGCTTTTCAGGCAATAAATAGTATAATTATTATCTACTAAGTAATATTTAGGGGTAAGAAGGAAGACCTAGTTGCTATCCAAAGCTATGTTTTAAAGTATTTTAAAAGCATTTGTTTATGGAGGGGAATAGCATATTCCCTGGATTTTTCTCGGGGTTTAAGTCATTTTCTTATCAGTCTTAAATGCTAAGGGAAGGACGTAGTTTTGCCATTTCAATTTATCTAAAAATATTTAAACTGCAGTATCAGAGGTGGCCACTAGGGAGAACCACAGAGTATTTCTGTGGTGTTTCTGGATTTCAGGGCAATTCAATGTAATACATCAATAATATACAGTAAAACAATGGCTTGCAAAAATAACAACAGAAATAACCTAACTGACAAGAAGTAAATAGTCATGTAACATGTTCCATGTTCTGGCATGACAACTGCCTATTTAATCCTCAGTGGAAGGCAGAAAGCACCATTGTTCAAAGAAAAAACAAAAAAAATCTTAATTGTTTAGTTGTTGTGAGTTTTTCAGGCTGTTTGGCCACGTTCAGGAAGTGTTTCTTCCTGACATTTCACCAGACTCTGTGGCTGTCATCTTCAGAGGACAAAGGGCTCAGGTCAGAGGGCAAGGAGCACAGATTCCCTGAGCTCCTTGCCCTCTGAAGATGCCAGCCACAGAGTCTGGTAAAATGACAGGAAGAAAAACTTCCAGAACACAGCCAAACAGGCAAAAAAATTCACAACTACGGGATCCCGGCCATCAAAGCGTTTGAGAATACATCTTAATTGTTTACATGATTTCCTCAATGTTGTGTCAATGTTATTATGAGGACAAAAGGATACGTGAGCACAGTACAGAAGAATCTTGAATCAGTTGGTAGTTGTACATAGGAAGGTATACAGAAATAGATTTGGCCAAATAACCACAAGGCTTTTACAAATATTGATGGTCCAATCACACAGCACTGCTGCTGCATAATTCAGTGGATTAGCTCTGTGGCTATAAAGACAGAGGTTTGATTTCCCACTGTGCCTACCTTGACAGAAGTTGGTCTTAGGGATCCATAGAGTCCCATCCAGCTCTGCATTTTGATGATGACGACAACAACGACAATGACGACGACTGTCCCTTTATCACAGGGAACTGTATGCTACAGTACATAATGGAATAACATGCAAAGTGTTAGGCAAAGAGATGGAAATCTTTCTTCCATTTCTGTTCTGGCACCCCACTGCAGAAACCATCAGATCAATCACAGAACACTTGGGAGTTGGGGCTAGTCCATGCAGTTAAAATAATCTTGGTCATTACTGAGTATCAGCTACACCACAAAATAAGTGGAACAAGATGGTCTGCCGTCTCCACCCAATCAGCTGCAATGAGCAAGCCAATAACTTCCAAAAAGGAGCTCTACAAGATCAAAACATTACACAGCTTCTCAAAAGTTCCATATATCCATGCTACAAATGGCCACCATGAATGATGTATGCTACCCTCTCTTAAAGCAGCAGAACTTGATGATAGTAACAAGTTACAAATGATGCAGTTACATGTAAGATATTGGCTGTTTGGCCATCATAGGCAGAGAAGACTAAACATTTCCAAAGTAGCTTAAGGAATAGGAAGGTTTTTGTTTTGTTTTTAATTAGAAAATTTGCATCTTTCTAATTTAAAAGAAGATTTTCATAGGTTCTGAGCAGAAGTTTTCCAACTTTATGAAAGTTCATTTTCCTTTTCCTTTTTAGAGGCATGAAATAGCAACAAGCACCGTAGCAAGTATGGTAGTTTAATGAGTTTCCATTTGCTGGATTTTTGACATCAATAATCACAAATAACCACTGTAGTTTTGGTGGGCTTTGCATTGTGATTCATTATGATGGAGTTTTAAAAAATAACTTTTCAACTTTCTAAAAGGAAGTTTATTGTACTGTTTCATTTAAAAATGATCTAAGCAGTTTCATTTTATCACATGAGATGAATTCTCTGAAACCATTATTTTTAGTTTGGTACAGAAGGTCATTTTGCTGAAATACTTGCATTTATTAAATTGACTTTGCTATAAATTAGTGTTACTTTTAGTTCAGCAACTTTACAACTTGGGAGGTTTAGAAAACAAAGCTTACTTTATCTGGTCCCCTTCAGAGCTTGTTGTTGTAACCTTATAGAGTCCCCTCCCTTCAACTTCAAGAGTATTTTATCTAAGCCATATATCCTCCTCCTCGTAGCTATATTTTCCTATCTGTGCAAGTAAACGTTAACAAAAATAAAAACTGAGACAAAAAGTTCAGCATTATCCCTCAGGTGAACTCCTGAAATGTAAAACTTTTATGCATGTTAACAGTCACACTGTCTCCCTTTACCTTGAAATGTGTATCTCCTCTGCTAACAACAACAATTCAAATACCAATCAACAAAATCATAGCAAAGGAAAAAAATCAAAACCAGTCACCCACTGCTTGGATTATTGGTGGATTTTTTCTTGGGAAGGTTTATATACATAAGATCACACCACAAGAGATAGGCACAAGCTGAACTATGAACCAGAAAAACCAACCAACCATGAAGTGTCTGGCCTGTGGTTCAGTTCATGGTTGAGTTTGTACAACCCATTTTGCTGAAACAAAATGAAGCACCAAACAGCTTTCTGTCAAGCCCTTCATTTGCTTCAGGAAAATGGATGTCTGCCTACCCCTTTCCCATAACCTCCATACCTGGTCCTGCTGCCTCCTCTTATTTCAGGAGGGAAAGCCCGGCCATTGTCTCTAAAGATGGTGGTGAACACAATGGAGAAGGTGACAGGACCGGCTGGGAAGTGTTGAGTCCAAAGCTAGTCCAATTCGTACCCAATAAATATTCTGACGAGAGAGAGAGAGAGAGAGAGAGAGAGTTCTATGTCTGTATGTTTATTGGATCCAATAAAGTAAGCAGAGAGGGTTTTGGCCACAAGGGAAGGTGCTAAAAACCCACCCAGAAATTGGTGTTGGGTCTTTTTATAGATTCAGGATAGCCAGGGGAAGGGAGCAGGCTTAAGACAAGACAATGGGTTTCTGTAAAGCAATCCAGGGGAGATAAAACATTTCCTAGGCCAGGCCAGGTGAGACATTTAGGGATAACAATAGGTGAATAGGCGTGAGAGGGGATTAGAGGAAGCCCCTCATCTGTGGGTGATTGTGTATGTGACACCCAGACATGAGGGTTAACTGCCAAGGTGAGCTTGCTTAACATATTACAGGAGACAATCAAGATAGGAGGCAGCAGGGTTTTGGAATGTAAACATAACTTATAGACTCATAGAATCATAGAGTTGTAAGAGACCTCAAGGGCCATCTAGTCCAACCCCCTGCCATGCAGGAACCCCATCATAATATTTCCGACAGATGGCCATCCAGCCTCTGCTTAAAAACCTCCAAAGAAGGAGACTCCATCACCTTTTGTGGCAGCATATTCCACTGCTGAACAGCACTAACTGTCAAGAAGTTCTTCCTAATGTTTAAATGGAATCTCTTTTCCTATAGTTTGAAACCATTGCCCCAAGACCTAGTCTCTGAAGCCATGGAAAACAAACCTGTTCCCTCTTCAATATGACATCCTTTCAAATATGTAAACATAGCTATCATATCCCCCCTCAGCCTTCTTTTAGAGAGGCTAAACATTCCCAGTTCCCTAAGCTGTTCCTCATAAGACATTTCCTCCAGACCCTCAACCATCCTGGTCGCCCTCCTCTGCACCCGCTCGAGGTTGTCAACATCCGTTTTAAACTGAGGCACGCAGAACTGGACACAATACTCCAGGTGGGGTCTGACCAGGTGGTGTCTAGGCATATACAAAGGAAATGCAAACAGAGTCCAAATGGATTCCAAGTGGCTCAAACCAGTTTCTGGAGGGTTCAGGAAATGAGGATAATATGGGTTGATCCTTCATCTGGGGTGTTAATGTTGGTGTTATGGTGGTGGTGCCTCCGTGCCAGGAGCAAAGCAACAGAAAAATGGTGGAATTGGGTTGAGGGGTGGAAAGAGGATGGACACAAGACATGAGGGGGGGCATATGTGGGTGAAAGCAGAGCAGGAGTATGTAGACAGAATAAGTGGACTTCCCTTATGTGTGAGGAGTGTTCTTGTGCAACAATTTAACAGTTCTGGGGATACCTTGGGGGGCATAGGGGGTTGAATCTCCCACATGGTGAAGCAGTGGGATCCAGTAAGCAAGCTACTTTTGGAGTCCACAGCTGGCCTCTCTCTTCATTACCCCCTTTGGATTTTATGAATTGTAGTCTGCTGTAGGCTGCTACAAATGGCGCTTTTACATGACCTCTAAAAACCACTGGCCACTTAAATTCGGACCAGAGATCGTGGGGGTTTGTTCTGCTAACTGTATTCCCACCCTTCCACACTCCATTGCTCCTGTCTGCATGAGGGGAGGGAGAAAAAAGGGAGAAAAGACTGCAGGCTCACCTCTGCTCACCTCTGTCTGCCGTTGGAGCAGCCCCATAGGGATTCCAGGCTCTTAAAGGGGTGGTGGGAACAAAAAAAAGAAGAAGAAGAAGAAAGTGAGGAGAGCGTGGCATCCACAGCTTTATAATCCGCAACGGAAAATCTTTTACCTCCAGAGACCAGGTACTTGTAAAATGCACTGGGTTGCGCTTAGGTGGGTGTGGTCGTACTTAATTTTTTTTAAAGTCTGCAGCTGGTGGGAAAACAATTTTAAGCTCCACATCTGGGAGCCCTTTGCCTTGGATTTTAGAGGTCGTGTAAAAGCAGCCAAAGTAACCAGGTTCTGCCACTCAGGTTGGGAGGCCTGGCTGTGCTATTATCTACAGAAAAGCTGTAGATCTCCCACCTTTGAATGGGAGGAATGGATATTTTGAGGGCTTGGCAACAGTAAGTTGTATGGTTTTGAGGCAGTGTTCAAAAGGTGATCCCAACAGAAGGCAAAGGGGCAGTGGGAAGGGCTTAGTTGGTGGCAGAGGGGGTGGAAGAAGTAGGTTCCCCTTCTCTCAGGCAAGAATTGGAAAAATGAACTACAAACCAGTTTATTTTTTTCTGGGGGTTCAGGAGTAGTTTTATGGTTTTTGCATAGCTCATGCCCATCTGTAGTCACTGCTGTGTCCCATCTCCATGGTGCACATTATTTGAAGGATCACATTTTAATCATATGAGCCTTCTTGCCTTTTAAGATCTTGGGAGGAGTCCCGTCATTCCATTCTATCATATTTCCAAGCCTGTGCAATGGGGGCATGAGAGAGAGCCTTATCAGTGATGGTTCTTACCCGTTTATGAAGCCAGGGTGGCCCCTCCCTCTTGCTCTTCCATCATCAGATGAAGGCTGTCCCTTTCAGCCAGGCTTCTAAGCAATAAGTGTTTCAAAAATGCTATATTTATTAAACTTAAGGATTTTTAAAAAGTGTTTTGTAATGTGGTTTTACTTTTGATGTACTGTATGTTGAGTTGTTTTTTACTATGTGTTTTATGGCATTTAAAAATATTTAATTATTGTATAGCTTGAATTGTCGTGAACCTCCTTGGATCCTCATAAGGACTTTGAGTCTAACCCCCTGCTCAGCGCAGGAAGCCAAATTGTCACTACCCCCAACAGACTTTTTAAAAAGTGTCAATGAATTTCTTACCATTTGCCTTTTTTGTCCCAGATGGTGTATTGGGGGGGGGAGAGAGAGAACACTGCTAAATGCTATTTCTAATTATCCAAGGGGCAGAGATAGAAACACAAGCCACACAGTCCCCGGAGAGAATGGTGTTTTCTTCTAGAGGGTATATGTTTGATTTTGGACTAACACTCCCAACTTATGCAAAGTAACAGGGTCCAAAGTAGTTCAAAAGCACAGTTATGGGCACCTAAAGATTATTCTTTAAATAATCAAATTCTTTTCTTCTGTTGGGACCTGAAAGGTCAAGGACCACTTTACTTCTAACTATAGTCCTACTAGAATTTACACAAGGGATTGAACAAACAAAACCCCAAAGTACATTCCAGATAAATTTTGGTTAATATTGTGTTACGAGGCTTACTTAGACGGTTACTTCACCTCCTTCATCGTTCCGAGATGACGTTCCTTGTGTGATAACATCATTCGCGGTCACGTGCTCTTGTCCCGGTTCTGTCCCTGTTTCCATGCACCCACGAGCGTGATTGATGGTATTGTGACAACTGTTATTGCACATCCTTGTTTCGTGATAACAGCTGTACTTCCCTGCCTTTGTTTGCCCCCCCCTTTTTTTTGGTCCGAGCTTCCGTTTTTCCATGTTTCAAATCTCCGTAACTTTGCCTTCCATGCGTTAAAAAAACAAAGTTCGAGGTTTTATGTCTTTTTATCTCTCTGCACTGCATTGCTAACACCATAGGGAATGTAATGGCGAGTGGCACTTCGCACTCCTGCCACTAGATGGAGAATGTGTTCGTTCCGCGATGAGCCTTACTTCTCTGGCTCTTGTCTCGAAACGAGAAATGAGACAAGCTGATTCCCAAGGCCAGGAAGAGGTATGGCTCATCACGCTTAAATCCGAGTTCAGGGGGTGTGGTCGGGACGAACTCCCGTCGTCACGCAATAGACGTGCGATAACATTTCTTCGTACTGGTCCCAAGTGGGACGGCAAACAGTGATGAGAGGGACATGAAGTAACTGCCTTAGTCAGTGGTAAGAAAGAAGCTGGTGCCTGGGCTCCATTCTGCCACTTAATCTGAGAGTGAGAAAGAGAATCAGATAATATTTCAGGAGGCTGGAGGTGACAGAAGAACGAGCCACAAAGATGGGCATGAAATAAACTATGGCCGTTACTTCACGAGCCGCTTGCTTCGCGGCTAGCCTTCTTTTCTGTCCGAATCGATCGTTTTAGTCCGCACGCCCCTCCATTTTAGCTTCGGTGCTGCCCCGACCACTCCCTCTTAACCGTGCTCCAACTGGGGCAAGTGGTGCCCCTGGCTGCTGCCGGGAATCTTTTCGCTTCGCATCTTGCTTCGCTCCCAACGTGACGTGTGGTCTTGGTTTTTGGCTTTTATTTCAAGTTTTTTTAAAAAATATTCAAACAGGGATATCGATGCATCGCTATATCGTTTCATCGCTTTGCGCTGTTACTTCCTTGCTCAAGTAGTGGCGGCGGCGGCAGCGGTGGCGGCAGCGGGAGCAGGAGGAGCCGCTGCCGCCTCGCCCAGCCAGAGCAGAGCACCCGGGTCAGGCAGCGTGCAAGCGGCGGAGGGCGGGCGGCTGTGCCATGCGGGGCTCCCCCCGAGTAGCGGCGGCGGCGGCGGGGGGGGGGCCTGCCAATGATGCCAGGAAACAGTTGAAATCAGTAGAGCCATTGCAACTGACAGTCCAGCATCAGTGCATCGATACGCCGTCGGTAGGAATTTTTTTAAAGGAGGGATGGGGAATAACGAACGTTGAAAAGTGGCATGCGAATTTGAAGGGAGCACGTGAGGTTGTGCTCGAATCAGTCCTAAAACTGCAGCTCGTGAGTACTGAGAAACAGGGGCGGGAGCGAAGCGAGAACAAGTAAGGACCTATGATCCGAACCAAACAAGCAAACCAAAAAACCCACCAACCAAACTGGTTCGTGATTCGGTTCCTAGTTCAGTTTGTGCATTCCAAAAAGGAAGTGTTGACCTTCCCCCACACCATCCTATCATCCAGCTGTGCAGAGACCGCTGTCCCAGCTACCAGAAGAGAAGCCAGCTTGCTGTCCCTAAAGGTTGTGGTGGCAGAGAAGGAAGAGGAGGCAGTGGCAGGGCCAGGGAGGGAGGTTACAAGGATACTGGGAAGGGGGGAGGGGGCATTGGGTTCCCCTCTCCCATGCACAAACTGCCCATGGTCTATTTTTTTCCAGATTTCATGGGTGGTTCATCTTTCTGAGGTTTATGGTTTGCCACGAATCAGAAACCACCCTGATTTGGCATTTTTCTGGGTCATTTCCATCTCTAAGCATCATCATCAAGAGGGGTACGGCAGAAAGGGAAAAAGGGGAAAGGGTTGGGTCCTGGAAACCTCCTTTTACCCCATTCTTTCCCACATTATCGACAGAATTGCACAGGTTTTTTGTTTTTTGTTTTCAGCCTTGCTAGTGTCTAAAATAAGACCCTTTGAGAAAGGAGTGGAGTTCTCTTTTTAGTAGTCATAATTCAGAACTCAGGGAAACGTTTAGGGCTTTTGAAGAGTGATCTTGGCGGATGTGTTTCCAGTGTGATTTTTCTCTCACTCCTGTTCATTTTATCGCTGGGTTTTATGTGTGTACTTATTTAAGCTGTCTGGGAAAAAGAGCTGTATATAAAAACCGATTAGTTTTTATAGCACTCCAGGGCTGACTTAAAGGTTTCTTCTTTTCCTTCTTTTTCCTGTTAAAACTTTTTCCTATTCTTTTAAGTTTACTTGTTTCTGTTCTGGTGTGCTTTAAAAATGTTTGTGTGTGAATGGGTGCATATATATTTATTTATACATACAGAAAGAACAAAAAACAAAGTTAGAGATTTTTAATCTTCTGAAAGATTCTCCAAATAATAAAGAGGGAATCATTTCACCATGGAGACGTTGCCTGATGCATAAATAACACAGCAAACTTCTTGTGCAGTATAAAATTAGTATATCTCCATCTGACTCTGAGAGTTGGGCTAATTTTCACTATATAATAATGATGAGCACTTATATATAAGATTTTCATTCTGAAACAGAGAAAGATTGAGGGACTCTTGGAAGTGAATAAAATTGACACGTGTGTGTGTGTGTGTGTGTGTGTGTGTGTGTGTGTGTGTGTGTGTGTGTGTGTGTGTGTGTGTGTGTGTGTGTGTGTGTGTGTGTGTGTGTGTGTCTTCCTTAGCATTGGAATATTTAATTTTTAGATAAAACAGCTCTGTTTTCCAGCATGTGGCTGCTACAAATAGAAATATATATATAAATAAATGGGAAAGTGAAAAAGAAGAACGCGTCTTGAAAGAGAAGAAATGAGCAGAGGCTGACCTTTCTATGAGCAAGTAGATGAGAGAAGGTATTTGGCTAATCCTGACTGCTTCTGATTGGCCAGACAGAAACGTGCGGAAAATGTCTCCATGTGGGTCTAATCTGTTCTCAGTTGGATGAGTCGAGGCCTTCTGAGTTAACCTGACATTTAACAATAATTACCCTTTCGTATGACCCCAGTCCAATCTCCTGCTCTCTTCGAAATCTCTCTTTTCGTGTTTGTGTGTGCTTTGGAAACCCCTTGACTCCTGTGTTAGAGATAGCTGTGGAAGTGATGAGACGATAATGGTGTTGCTATACGTGCATGCGACACACACTCTCTCACACACACACTCACACACACACTCACTCACACACGCACACAATTTTAAAACTTAGCTATTGAAACACGTGGCTTATGGTCCTATGAAAATGTGTTTGGCTAGCTAGTAGACATGGGCACGACTCGACGAAATTCTCGTTTCCGTTTCCGTTCCTCGTTTCCGTTACGCAACGAAACGAAGAACGACAATTACTCTGCCAGAACTCGAACTCGAACCGAAAAAAGAAAAATTGGGTCTGATTTGTTGTGTTGTTGAATCCTGGCATCGCACGATCACGCGATGCCAACAGCACAGAAAAAAAGTTTTAAAAAGTAAAAAAAAATAAAACCTGATTCCCGGCCAAAAAAGCAGGCGAAAATATGCCTGCCTGAGTGAGGGCACCTACCAGAGGGGTGGTTTCTGGGGGGTGGTGGTCCCGGCCTCCCCCCCTCTCCTCCTGTCCTTCCTGGGCTGCTCTGGCAGAGTGGTGGCCGGCGGGCATCCTCGTCGTCCAGCCAACGTTGCTACCTCGCCGGCTCGCCGCCGCCATTCAAGCGGCACAGAAAAAAAGTTTTAAAAACCCGATTCCCGGCCAAAAAACCAGGCAGAAATATGCATGCCTGAGTGAGGGCACTTGGAGGGGTGGTTTCGGGGGGGGGGGTCCCCGGCCTTCCCCCCCTCCTGTCCTGGGCTGCTCTGGTGGGGCATCCTCATCGACGCCATGCGGTGCGGGCGGGGGATCCAAAATGGGGCGGGCAACCGCAATCTTTTTTTTGAAATTGTATCGTCGTGGTCCAAAAACACACCAAAGCACCACAGAAACGTGCGAAAATTGCTATTTTAAAACTGCCAGATTTTTTACAGTAGCAGTGGGTTTTTCTTGCAACAAAATGTCTCCTCTCCTCTGTCCTCCATTCCATTGATTTTATTTTATTTTATTTTATTTTTATTGTTTACACCTGCGCAATGATGGGCTGGTCAGGGAGTGACCATGCAAATTTTTGGAGCCATTCCACCAATCGCATGGCCACTTGGCCAGGTTGACCACAGAGACTTCTGGGATGTGCCAATCGGGCATAAAAAGCCCATAACCGTAGCCCGAACCCTAAGCCTAAGCCTAAGCCTAACCCATATGCCAGTACACTGTCCTTCTAAGTGGGTCAGAGAGGCACCCAGAGGTGCACCCCAATACTCACCCTAACCTTACCTGTAACCCTAAGCCTAGCCCCTGCGCTAACCCTAACCCTAAGCCAAACCTGTGTACTCGCATTGCACTATACACGCAAATACACTTCCCTTCTTAGTGAACCACAGAGCGGCCAGATCAGCAGTGGGCCTGTGGTCTACAGAGAGGCACCCAAAAGAGGTGCCTCTCTGCCACTCCACTTGGCTATGCATGCCATTTTGTAGTGGGTGAGGAAAGGAGGCACCCACGCGTTGCCTCCAGGAGCCCGCTTTCCCTTCATAGCGGGCCAGAGGAGGCACCCACCCCACAGAGGTGCCTCCAGGAGCCCGCTACCCCCCTAAACCAGTACTAACGACAGATGAAAAACGACACCACGAAACGACAAATCTTTGAAAAATTTTCGCGAAAAACGGAAACGAGCTGAAACGGACCCGTCCCGAAAAACGACAACTCAAAAAAAAATTTCCTGGTCGTGCCCTTCTGTACTAGCTAGCAATCATCCTTGTCATCATAGTTTTAGGAGGATTAATATTGGCCATCAGCAGTGAGGAGCTGTCTATGAAATAGAAGTGGATTGCAATCTGTTGTTGTTGCATAAAGTTTTGGTCAACTCTTGGCTCCATTATGCAACCAGACAGTCTCACATTCATGGTGAGAAGTGGTTCTCGCAAGTAAGTTCTGAGAGGGGGAAATGAGTTCAGAGGGTCACTGAGTCTAACCATAGATGAAATATGCCTACCTGAAGCAGATGTCATCTTTTCTCTGAAAAGGTCATTGTGATAAAGCAAAACAAAAAGAACTCCATATATTTGAAATGGAAGCATTCCATTCTGGCTGGGTTTCTCCTTTGGAATGTCTACATTTTTTTTGTTTATCATGTTGTTAGGCCCAAAGTGACTTTTGGGTGGGGTGCATTGGGGACTAAATATCCTCAGTATCCCAACCAATATGAGCACAGGAATTCTGGAAGCTGTAGTCCAGAAAGACTAACCGTCCCAGGCTGTGGTTAGGCCTTCTTTGTCCCCCAGTCTGGAAAGAGGTCAACAGGCAAAATGAAGGCTATGGTTTCTGCATAATGATCCTTGATGATGAAGAAGACACTCTTTAGAGATTTCTAAGATCTCTGTCTGTACATCTTCCAAAAGAAGATTCCAAGTTCCTGCTAGAGACTTAGGTTTTATTTACATACAACTCATATGTAGCATCCAATCTATCTGCAGGGAACCAGACTAGCAGCCAAGAAGCTAGTGTTAATGAATGCATTAGGAAATATTCAAAATCATAGAATCATAGGGAAAAATGGAGTTGAAAAGGACCTACAAGGCCAACCACCTGCTCAGTGCAGGCTCCCTTTTCAGGAAAATCAAACCAGAGACTAAAATTTATGAGTAGAGATGAATCTGCATATTATTTTATTTTTGTAGTTTTAGAATCATAGAATCATAGAATCATAGAGTTGGAAGAGACCTCAAGGGCCATCTAGTCCAACCCCCTGACATGCAGGAACCCCTTCACAATATTTCTGACAGATGACCATCCAGCCTCTGCTTAAAAACCACCAAAGAAGGAGACTCCACCACCCTCTGTGGCAGCATATTCCACTGCTGAACAGCTCTAACTGTCATGAAGTTCTTCCAAATGTTCAAATGGAATCTCTTTTCTTGTAGTTTGAAACCATTGCCCCGAGTCCTAGTCTCTGAAGCCATGGAAAACATACCTGTTCCCTCTTCAATATGACATCCTTTCAAATATTTAAACATAGCTATCATATCCCCCCTCAGTCTTCTTTTTGAAAGGCTAAACATTCCCAGTTCCCTAAGCCGTTCCTCATAAGACATTTCCTTCAGATCCTCAACCATCCTGGTCACCCTCCTCTGCACCCACTCGAGGTTGTCAACATCCTTTTTAAACTGAGGCGCACAGAACTGGACACAGTACTCCAGGTGGGGTCTGACCAGAGCAGAATAGAGCGGTAGTATCACTTCCCTTGATCTAGACACTATGGTTCTGTTGATGCAACCAAGAATCGCATTGGCTTTCCTGGCCGCTGCATCACACTGCTGACTCATGTTCAATTTGTGGTCCACCAAGACTCCCAAATCCCTTTCACAGGTACTATTCTCTAGCCAAGTGTTCCCCCATCCTATATCTGTGCAATTCATTCTTTTTACCTAGATTTGGCACCCTACATTTCCCTCTGTTGAAATCCATTCCGTTAGCTTTGGCCCAGCATTCTAATCTGTCTAGGTCCTTTTGGATTTTCATCCGATCCTCTAGGGAATTAGCAACCCCTCCCAATTTGGTATCATCTGAAAATTTAATTAGCATACTCTCTATTCCTTCCTCCAAGTCATTAATAAAGATATTGAACAGCACTGGACCCAGAACAGAACCCTGGGGCACCCCACTGGTCACGTCTCTCCAAGCTGATGGAGAGGCTATTTATGACCACCCTTTGGGTGCGTTCAGTCAACCAATTACAAATCCACCTAACAGTAGCACTATCTATCCCACTTTCTAATAACTTCTTAGAAAGAATACCATGGGGAACCTTATCGAAGGCCTTGCTAAAGTCCAGATAAGCAATATCCACAGCATTCCCCTCATCCACCAGGCCTGTAATTCTATCAAAGAAAGAGATCAAATTAGTCTGGCATGACTTGTTCTTAAGAAACCCGAGTTGACTTCTTGTAATGACATTATTGTTTGTTAGATAACTGCAGACTGACTGCTTTATAATCTGCTCTAGGATCTTTCCGGGAATTGAAGTCAAGCTGACTGGGCGGTAATTATTTGGAGAAGAGATAGAACTGCCAGTCTCTGTCAGCATATCAGGCTAAAAACAAAGCAAAAATAAAAATTAAGGAAGAGAAGAATGTTAAAAGATGAACTGCCCTAGTTAATGTGACTTTGTCCACAAAAGTTCACATCAAACTATAGCAGTTAGTCTTTAAGGTGACACAATGTTTTTATCTTCAATTTTTATTTTTCCATCTTCTTTCAGTTTGTCTTCCGTTGGAATTCACAAAGGCATGGGCCTAAAAATTGGGAAGGGGGAGGAATCTATTGGGGATTTTTGTTTTATTTTTCTCTGCATTCCTCACAAATGGAACAAAATGACAATTTAACTAGGCTGCATTGGTCCAATTCAATAGCTGTTCCAACAATAAGAGGGCCAAATTCTCCCAGGTGCTTTACAGGTGCCAAAGATGCTGAGCTTTTCCTGGGAAAAAAAAGGGGGTTAACAACATCAAAATTGACATTGGCACTGATGAATGCAACAGAACTGAGAGTCTTAGATATTGACTTGAGCTGAGACCTCAAACTCAGCTTTGAGAACTGAGAACTGACACCCGTATAAAACCTCGAAGTGCCCCCCCCACATCTGTGTGCAAGTCCTGTCTGACTCTAGGGGTGGTGCTCACCTCCGTATCCAAGCCATCCTTGTATTGCTAGATTAATCTATCCATGGGGGGGGGTGACACTGAGGTTTAATACAAGTGGGCAAATGGAAAAACAAGCAAACCTCAAATTCTTTGCCTTCTGAATATCAAGAAATCTGTTTGGTGAAAATCTTATGAAAAGCAATGGATCACAAAATACACCCCTTCGCGTTGCATACCTATAAGAGTTCTCTTCTCATTTGCCACCTTCTAGCCCTTTCCCCCTTTGCTTCCTAGTGCCGCTGCCTCAACTTTATATAATTAGAACACAGGTCTAACATTTCCCCCAGGGCCACATCTTCCAGCGGCCAAAAGGCTAAAATCATAAGAGGTATGCGGGGCAGCCACTTGGCTTTTGCCGGCTGTTGACCAGTTTGTCTGGGCAGGTGTGCTACTCCTTGACAATGCAATTGGGCTGTTGTTTTGCTTCAGCTGATTTCCATCCCCAGCCCGTTCGGGAGTTCAGAGGGAAGATCATCTTAAACCATTGAGTTCTCCACTTTCACAGTCAATTAGTGATGGCTGCCAAGATGGAGGAGGGCAGGGGAGAGGGCTGCCCTTGAGAAAATGTCATGCCTCCCCCCCCCTCCTGATGTCATAAAATAATAATACCATATCCCAGGCATCATTACTTTCACTACCTAGCACAGGAAGACAGCTGAGAGCTAGGGACTTACTGGCCATAGTTTATATACCTGCAGGGTCAATAAAGAAGAAGTAGGAGAGAGTTGTTCAGAATGGAAGTTGCTTTGATGAAGCTATTAGGGTAGCCAGTCTAACAGCATGGCACTGCCAGGTGAAATACTACAAATATAGGAATGGGGAGAAATCACATCGTTCAAGATCTTTCGGGTTGGAATTTCACCGGAGCTCTGGAATGAGCTCATGCATTCATCTCTGAAGGTAATATATATTCTCAACTGAATGAACAGGGAGGTGGTCCCTCTGATTCTGTGAATGAAGATGGGCATTTCTCTCCCTCTAGCATCTTTAATCCTGCCCCATTGGCTATTTAGGAAAGCATGAGGCTTGGGATATTAAAAATATCTAGAAGGCCAAGGTTACTCAACTGGCTCTCACTCTGGTCTGAAGATAGAGGAGACAGGAACCTGCTGCACAGTATCAGAATATTGTAAGTGCAGAGCCAGAAGGGACCCTATGGACCATCAAGTCCTACCCCTGTCAAGGAGGCAAAGTGGAGAACCAAACTCCCAACCTCTGGGTCTGCAGCCAAAGACCTACAGTAACACAATGAGCTCTACAGTTTACCTGGGCATTATATTCAGAGGTAGATTGCTACAAATTAAACAGGCTTTTTGGGGTGCTTGCAACTCTTGCAGAAGATAAATTCATGTGCACCCTGAAATAGAAAAGGAAGACTTTAATTAATTTCAGTGTGCCCCTGATGATGGCATTATCTCAACATGTTCCCTCCTGTAGAAAATCACCATAACAGTAAAAAAAAAAATCTTGCATCAGGACCAGTCCAGTAATGAGAGTTACTTTTTGCAGATGATTGGGGTTGTGTTGGTGAAAATGCACCGAGGTGGTATTTGTAAACTGTCTTGAAAGGATGTGTTCCATGAAATTTAGTGGCAATAATTATAGTAGACAACATAATCAGTAATACCCATTCTTTAGCTTTTGGGGCCAAAAATCCAAAAATCCTTCTTTCACTGAAAATTGGACATAGTTACAGACCAGAAAAGCAGCCTTTCTTAAACAAGGAGGAAGGTCACTTGTGGCCTGTCAGGAGTTCAGTAAGTACAACAACCCATGGAGAGGAATCTCTAAAAAAACTCCACCAGGACTTCAATAGTTTTTACCCAAACATCAACCTCACCCTGGAACAATCCACACAGCAGGTGAACTTTCTGGACACCACTGTGAAACTACAACATGGGCATCTTAGTAACACACTGTACCAAAAACCAACTGACTGGTATACCTATCTGCATTCTTCAAGCTTCCATTCTGAACACACAACAAAATCCATTATATATAGCTAAGACCTACAGGATAGAGACTCCAAACTCAAGGATCTATAAAATGCTTTCCACACACTAAAGTACCTACCTCACATGATTAAGGAACAAATCAACAAAGCAAGATGCATATCCAGAGATAATCTCCGACAAGACAGATCCAAAGGGTCAAACGACAGAACACCACTGGTGGTCACTTACAGTCCACAAGTGAGACCACTCACACCCATCATTGACAAGACGTCATTCTCCAAAGCTCTTGGTGGGAGACCCATACCTGCCTACAGACAACCTCCCAACCTCAAACAAATACTAATGCACACAAGATTAGAAAACAGCAACATGGACAAAGGAACTAAAGCTTGCCACAAACCCCAATGCCAACTCTGCCCACACATCTACTCTGGCAACACAATCTCAGGGCCCAGCAGTGTCACATACTGTGTCAAAAGCAACTACACCTGCTCCTCAACCAATGTGATCTATGCCATCTTTTGCCAACAATGCCCATCTGCACTCTACATTGGACAAACAGGACAATGTCTAAGAAAGTGCATCAATGGACACAAATTTGACATAAGGAATCATGACACACAGAAACCTGTGTCAAACAATTTCAGTTGAAGGATTTGAAGGTCACCATTTTGGAACAGAAACATTACAAGTGAAGAATACAAAGAGAAAAAGCTGAGATAAAAATCATATGCACGATGGACACACACAAGAATGGATTAAACATAAGTCAAGGTGTCTTGAGTCATTTTCAATTATAATGCTACTATATTGCCAGTTCAGGGAAGTTTATCTCCCACCAGGACTCTAAGGTAAAAAAGAATTCCCATCCTCTCCCCCCTCTCTTCCACCCCCCCCCCCCTGATCTGAGGTATGGTTTCTGTGTCTTAAGGAATTTACCACAGAGCCATAAAACAAGACCCTGGGCCAATCCTCCTCCCCATCATCTCTACAACCCCCTCCTCCTCTTCCCTCTTCCCTATCCACTATCTATAGGAACTTACAACCAGGCTGACATGCAAATACAGATACCACTGCCAATGAATATTTGGTATGGAATTATATCCCATCACATATCATATTGCACACCTGATTCTGCTGCTATATGTCTGAAGACGTGGACGTATACTCCATGAAATGTTACATTGAATATTAGTCTTTAAAGTGCCGCATGTTTTGTGTCTTTTGTTTTGTTTTGTTTTGATTTGATTTGATTTTGCCTGGAAATCCAAGTGATGGTGAACTCTCTCTGCTTTGGGTCATGAAAGAAGAAGAAGAAGAAGAAGAAGAAGAAGAAGAAGAAGAAGAAGAAGAAGAAGAAGAAGAAGAAGAAGAAGAAGAAGAAGAAGAAGAAATCTCTGAAATATCCTTCACGGTTATCCATTATCTTCATTCAATCTTATAAAAACCCTACTCTTTCCTCTACCCAAGGGAAAACTTGTCAGCGAGCTGCTGATTCCTCCTCATTATGCTATTTTCCCAGCAAGCATAATAAAAGTAATTAATTAGATTACACTCAGATGCCTATCAGTAAACGGCAATGGTGTAAGCAGTTTTCTCTTCACTACAAGATTAGAAGAACATGTGAGAAAACCCTGGAAATGCAGAACATCCTGGAATCGGCCGGGACTCAGAAATGTGTGTGTGTGTGTGTGTGTGTGTGTGTGTGTGCGCGCGCGTGTGCACTTGTGTGTGCCCACATGTGTGTGTGTGTGTCTTTAAGTCACCCAGACCTTGTCTCTCCCCTAATGTCATAATCAGCAAACTGAAGACCAGGAAACTGATAATTGTACTTTATGTTGCTCTTTGTTTAGTATCTGATTCAATACATCTATGTGGACATCATTCCATCACCTTCTTAGTTCCAGAGGTGAAGAAAATCAATGGCAATCAGATTACCTTGTTAACAGAAAGGCTAAAGGGCCAGTGTGTTAAGTTCACAGTGCATCACCTTTCATTTAAAGCTTCTCACTTATGGGGTCCTTCCCTCCCACCATCCCAGTCTTGTACCTCTCTTTTTATTATTTACCCTTTATGATTATTTATAGCCTGAAGGCCAGGGAGTTTTCTCTTCCTGCTGGTAGTGGCTGAATTATTTTTGCTCAGAAGGTCCCCTTTGAGTTCCACCTCCATTAATACTGGAGCTGTAGTGTTTTGTCAATGACGTGATTAGAGACATTGGTTCAAACCCTTTTGATTAATTAAAGGGATGCCCCTGATTAAACGGGGAACAAATTCTCCCTTCTGTTCCTTATTGGTATTTTTTCACACAAGCGAAAGTATTCACCTTTTCTCAGTGCATGACGAAACGTTTAAGAAGGTTGTCTGTTGTGACAGTCATGTGCACTGTGCAAAAGAAAAGGCACACATTTATGTAGGTCTCCTTAGCAATAATTGCTCTTCTGAGTTCCTTTCACTCTGGGGAATCATTCATAAAGCAAGGATTCATGATGGACTACTGGGCTTGTAGTTTGTACTGGGTTGTACTTTGTCTGAAGAGGTGTCCAGCACTTTTCAGAGGCCCACCTCCAGTGGTGGCCTGGCCACCCATTCAGAAGCAGTTCCCTGCATCCCTGCCCTGCTTCCTTTCATTGGTGCCTCTCAATGGGTGCCCACTGGAGGAGGTACATGTGGCAAGTGCCAAACACCTAACAGAACAAGTTACAAACAGGCATGGTGCGATGAACCAATGGTTCATGCCCATCTCTATTCACAACCTTCCTTCCTTCCTTCCTTCCTTCCTTCCTTCCTTCCTTCCTTCCTTCCTTCCTTCCTTCCTTCCTTCCTTCCTTCCTTCCTTCCTTCCTTCCTTCCTTCCTTTTTTTCTTTCTTTCATTGATATCCCACTCCCATTAGTGCCAAGTAGAGATGGGCACGACCAGGAAAAATTACGTTTCGAGTTGTCGTGTGTAGGAGCCGGCCCGTTTCGGCTCGTTTCCGTTTTTCGCGAAATTTTCCAAAAATTTATCATTTCATTTGTCAGTTTTTCGTCTGTCGTTAGTACTGGTTTTGGGGGGCTCCTGGAGGCACCTCTCTGGGGTGGGTGCCTCCTCTGGCCTGCCATGAAGGGAAAGCAGGCTCCTGGAGGCACCTCTCTGGGGTGGGTGCCTCCTCTGGCCCGCCATGAAGGGAAAGCTGGCTTCTGGAGGCACCTCTCTGGGGTGGGTGCCTCCTCTGGCCCGCTACAAAATGGCATGCATGGCCAATTGGATATGCATACCATTAAGTTGCAGTTGCAGCAGGCAGAGGCACCTCTCTTTCGGGTGCCTCTGTGACTCACTGCCTGCAGTGCACTTGGGCTGGGGAACGAAGTGACAGAGGACCTTTATGGCGCCCGCTGTGACTCACTAAGAAGGGAAGTGTACTTGCTGTAGTGCAATGCGAGTACACAGATCTGGCTTGGGGTTAGGGGTTAGCGCAAGGGCTAGGCTTAGGGTTACTGGTAAGATTAGGGTGAGTTACTGGGGTGCACCTCTGGGTGCTTCTCTGACCCACTAAGAAGGACAGTGTCCTGGCGTATGGGTTAGGGTTAGGGTTAGGGTTCGGGTTAGGGCTAGGGTTAGTGGCCTTTTATGCCCGACTGGCACATCCCAGAAGTCTCGGTCAAAACCTGGCCAAGTGGCCATGCAATTGGTGGAATAGCTCGAAAATTTGCATGGTCCACTCCCATGGACAGCCCATTGCGCAGGTGTAAAAAAATAAAAATAAAAATAAAATAAAATCAATGGTGATGTTTTGTTGCAAGAAAAACCCACTGACGCTACTGAAAAAATTCAGGCAGTTTTAAAATAGCTATTTTCACATGTTTCTGTGGTGCTTTGGTGTGTTTTTGGACCACGATTTCAAAATAAATATTGCGGTCACCCCATTTTGGATCCCCCGCCCGCACCGCATGGCATGGCGAGTTGGCGAGACGACGAGGATGCGCACAGCCCAGGAGAGGAGAGGGGGGGAGGCCGGGGACCCCCCGCCCCCCAGAAACCACCCTTCTGGTAGGTGCCCTCACTGAGGCAGGCCGCAGGCATATTTTCACCTGCTTTTTTGGCCGGGAATCGGGTTTTTTTAAAAACTTTTTTCCTGTGCCGCGCCACTTGGCGAGTTGGCGTGGGCGAGTGCGACTCGATGATGAGGATGCGCACTTTGTACAGCCCAGGAGAGGAGAGGGGGAGGCCGGGAACCCCCCCCCATAAACCACCCCTCTGGTAGGTGCCCTCACTCAGGCAGGCATATTTTCGCCTGCTTTTTTTGCCGGGAATCGGGGTTTTTTTTAATTTTAAAACTTTTTTTCTCTGCCGCGCCGCTTGGCGAGTTGCGACTCGACGAGGATGCGTACTTTGCGCAGCCCAGGAGAGGAGAGGGGGGAGGCCAGGGACCCCCCCCCCAGAAACCACCCCTCTGGTAGGTGCCCTCAGGCAGGCATATTTTCGCCTCATTTTTGGCCGGGAATCAGGTTTTTTTTTTTTATTAAAACTTTTTTCCTGTGCCACTTGGCATCGCGCGATTGCTGCAATGCCAGGAATGACAACAACAAATCAGACCCAATTTTTCTTTAGTCGGTTCGAGTTCGAGTTCTGGGGGAGTAATTGTCGTTACCGTTTCCGTTACGTAACGGAAACGAGAAACGGAAACGGAAAGGAGAATTTCGCCAAGTCGTGCCCATGTCTAGTGCCAAGGAACTACCCTGGATGGTTATAACATATACAAAACTAAAAATAAAGGTAAAAGCATTATAAGTACTATAATTAATCCTTTAAAACAGGTGGCACAAACCAATCAGATGAAACCAGAGCAGACAGAAGAAAAGCAACATCTTTTATTGCCCTCAAAATATCAACAGGGAGGGGAGCTAAACTGAGCTCCTGCAGAAGCTGGATCCATAGAGTTGGATCCACCACAAAGAAGGCCCTACCTCTTGCAGAAGACTTGCGGGCCTCCCTCAGGGTGGCCACCTGGAGAAGCCTCGACTGGGGTGATCTTGTGAGTTGGGAAGATATTAAGAAAGATTATTTGACTACCTAATAGCTTCATCTAAGAAAGTTTGAGAACCTGTCATGTTTGGGATGTCAATCCATGAGCATGGACAGTCTTACCACCACCACCACCACCACCACCACCACCACCACATCATCATCATCATCAACAACAACAACAACTACTACTACTACAGAGTAGCAAATAGGCAGAAATGTATTTTGGCCCCTGGACCAAACAGCACCCTCTGTTACGTACTCCACCCTGAGGTATGGATACAGGCCCCCAAGAACAAGGAGGAGAATGTGGTGCTTTCTCTTAGATAAAAGGAACGCTCCTGCCACCCAAGCCTTCATGTGTCTTAAGTGTAGGGTGCACTGCACATAGTACACTTACCACTTATTATCCTTGTTGGTCAGACAGCAGTGTAAAGGATAAACTTTCTTATACTTTTTGCGGGGGAGAGGCTCCTGTAGTCACAAGAGGAAGAGGGAGCGTTACTTTGTTTCTTGACTCAAAACTGAATTGCAGTTTGTTCCATGTATACAACTATATTTTTGTCTGAAATTGTTAGACTAAACATTGAGGGTCATCTTATACATGGAAATAAGCTGAGAGGAGATGTGTTTGGCTGTGAAACTATAATTTTGAGTTGGAGAAGTGTGTGTGGAGGAGGTCTTCTACATGGGGACATCTTATAGATGGAGAGAGCCACACAAAACAATGGAAGATCAACAGCAGCCCTTTTCCACAAAAAATACCCCACACAAATAAGCACAACAGGAGCCATTCTGCCCAGGTAACACCTGCCCAAATCACACACACACACACACACACACACACACACACACATGGGGGCGTGCACATACATTGTTTAAAAACCCTTTACCCTTATCAGTTTTTGTCTGCTTGCTTACCCAAGGTAAATAAAAACTAATTCTTCCCTTCCCTTTTCAATAGCGAAAGAGTACAGAATAGCTTTAATAATGGTAACCATGATGGTAATTAAATGCCCTTTGGCCCCTGGAACTTTTATTGTAACTAATGACGTTTTTACAGAAACTTTCCAAGAAATGGCCCTCAAAAGGAAAACAAAAGAGAAGCAATTCTGCATGTTTCCAGAGTGGGTTTCAGTTTGGTTGCCAGCGATTCTCCCAAGTGTAAAACAGGTACTGGGACAGTTACCAAGATTAGCTGCTTTTGCAATCGCAACTCTATCATTTGCAAAATGAATGACTCTGGATCCACAACAGCATGGATAAGGTTGCCAGCGACCCCATCGTAACTACCTCCTGGCTCATTTCATGAAAGCCGCCTTAGAAATGTGGTCTCCTTCCTAGTTAAACATCTCTAATCCCAGTGCACCAATTTAGTAAGATTAATAAAATCTCCCTCCAGGTAAAAATGAATGAGAGGGATGACAGTGTGACAAAAAAAAAGCGATTGAAACCACCTTTAATTGGAAGGCTTAGTTGGAGCACCCATGTAATCCTGAGGCTATACAAAACGCCAAGATGGTGGCTAGGGTTCCAGCCACGAAAATTGCTGAACTGTGTAAAGACCTGCTGCCAAAAGCCCACGACATATTTTTACCATTAGAGAAATCAGAGATTGGCACACTGGCTTTCTTGTTGGGATATGATAGGCATTTAAAAGATTAGATTAATAGCAGCCTCAAAACCAGCTGTGTTGTGGTGAGGATAATCTAGAGCGGTGTTATGTTAAGAATCAGCCTACCCCTTGATGTGGGCGCTCGTTTTGTCTTACACACTGAAAATATTCATAGAGCCGCTTGGAAAGCCGCAAAAGGAAACCTGGCTTGCCTTGCGGAGGATTTCAAAGACCTCACTTGCTTTATGGATTTCCTTCCCATTGTAGCAGCATTGGTGGGGTTAAGAGAGATTTCCCACTAGGATCTGGCATAGCCGCTGGGCAGAATAAGGCAGAGAAAGAAACAGCATTGTTCTTTGAAGTCCTTCTCCAGGCCATCTCTCTCTCTCTCTCTCTCTCTCTCTCTCTCTCTCTCTCTCTCTCTGTGTGTGTGTGTGTGTGTGTGTGTGTGTGTGTGTGTGTGTGTGTGTGTGTCTGTGTCTGTGTCTGTGTGTCTGTGTGTCTTGTCTAGACAGGCTCCTCTCTCTCTGTCCCCCTCCAAACTCATGACTGTGCCAAGATTACAACATCTCATCACCAACCTGTAAGGACTGCCAAGCCATGAGAGAAAGTCTCCATTGAAATGCAGGGTTGCTTTCGTTTTCACTGCCATTGAGACCCCCATTTCATAGTGTTCCAAAACATGGATGCAGGGGAGTGGTATCAGAAGACAGATATCTAGTCTCACGCGCTCCCAGATGCATCTGGTGGAGCCACTGTGAGATACAGGAAGCTGGACAAGATGGGCCTTTGGCCTGATCCAGCATGGCTCTTCTTAGGTTCTATGGAGGTCTCCGGTAGAAGATGGTGTACTGACATAAAACAATGTGAAAAGAGGCTTCATAATTACAGAGTTACAGATAGCAAATCCCTCATCGTTAATTCCTCCTCCATTGCTTTTTTTAAAAAAGTAATAGAAGTTAAATCTGGTTAAGAGGGTGTTACCAGTTTTTGTTTTGTTTTAAACTCGCTGACTGTGGAGGCACGATTTTTGGAGCCGGTTTATCAGTAAATTAGATCTGGATTTTAAAGACCGTGAGATTCCTAATAAGAATCTTATTAGGATGAAGAATAATGATGACTTTTTCAAGAGCACTAGTTGAGCTTCACGGGAGAATGAAAAGATGAAAACTGATCAATACATAGATAAATACAATCATATATTTTGTGGATACACATTTCTTCTGATGATGAAAATCTTTGCATTTTTGATAACTTATTATCTGAATTTTAATACAGCATTTAATCAGTTAATTAATTCCTCAGTCCCATACACATTTATTTTGTAGCAAGTATCATAAAACCCATCAGGACATCTGTCTGCCTTCTTATTGAATGTATGAAGCACTCCATGATAGAGAGTATAGAATGGCATGCAATGCATTAAAATGTCAACCTTCTGCCATTTAAAAAAAAAGAACTAATACATGATAAAACTATGGACAAAAAAAATCCCATTATGCCAGGATAAAAGGTAACCCACCCACCCACCCACCCCGCACATGCATGCTAGTTAAGTCTGACTGTAGGGGCAGTGCCCATCTCCATTTCCAAGTGAAAGAGCCAGTGTTGTACAAGTCCATGGCCATGTGGCCAGCATGGCTGAACATATTTCTGTGCACAGAATAATGTTACCTTAAAACTTTTTACGGTAGCACCTATTTATCTATTTTCATTTACATGCTTTCAAACTGCTAGGTTGGCAGGAGCTGGGGTTAACAGTGGAAAATCACTGCACTTTGTGGCACCCGGGATTTGAACCACTGAGCTGCCGACTTTGCAGCCATCAGTTTCCGTGCTGTAGTCCAATGAGACACCATGCCCAAGGAGAGCAATGCAAGTAAGTTATCTCTGGGAAATGCATTTTCCCAGGTTATGAAGTCAACATAGGCACCTGTTACATGCTGAATTGTTTGACATCATACAACCATATTTGTACAGAATTTGTAATTGGTTGCCCCTTGCCACCCAAAGTTATGGGCTTAGTGCTATGTTGACATAACTGCTCAGTGACTTGGGCATCTGGAGTTTGATTCTCCAATGTGCCTCCCTGAGAGAGGTTGGACTTGATTATCCATAGGGTTCCTTGCAAGCTCAGTAGTTCTAAAACTGATGATGATGATGATGATGATGATGATGATGATGATGATGATGATGATGATGATGATGATGATGATGATGATGATGATGATGATGATGCCAAGAATAGGATTTTGGTCTCCATCTGGAATTTATCAGTGAAGGATTTCTTGTTTGAAAAGGAAGGTATTCAGAAAAAGAAATAAAACAAACTTATTTGGAAGGAAGTTCTATAGATGGCAGATGATTTCAGCAGAAGACCTACATCAATTTAAATGCAAGAAAAAAGAGCACAGTTTCTTTATTGCATCATGCATTCCCTGTCACAGGAGCAGGGCCCATCGTGAAGAATCAGGCTTTCTTGACCGTGACCAAAATGTATCTGATGCTTCTACAGGAATTTGAGCTTGGCCCCAGATTGCCAAATTCTTGAAGGCATACAAACATAGTTGGGTCTTTAGTAGTGAATGTAAATAAAATAAAAAAGCATCACCTCCTGACCCTCTTTACTTTATTATGGCTTTTGATAAAAGCATAAACTTCATAAGCTTCTCTTCCTCTTTTTAACTGGAGCTCCTACGTGTCATGGTGGAAAGAGCGGCACAGTTACAGTTCTGCTTTTAAGACGATTTCTGACAATTATAACACACTTCATGTAAGCACTTGAATTGTACTAGTTTTCTTACAGTTTCCAGCCTATTTCTATTTATTCTCCTTTTCTGATTTAAAGTAAAAAAAAATTGGCCCAAATCCTGCTATACACCTTGGCTCAGCATATGAGAAATGGCATTATTGCTGCTTTAATTAAGTAGTCCCAGCTGGAATACCAGATCATGCACATGTCATGCATGTTATGAAGAATAACATGTGGAATCACAGCAAGGACTGCAATGTGCAATAAACGACCTCTGTGGCAATATCATTTCCTGTGGATTCCATAGCAGGATTTAGGGCCAATGTTGTTCATCAGTTCCTCTAACTGGACTAGGAACTTGATTATCACTTGTTTCTTTTGAATCCTCAAAACCAGGGTGGGCCAAGTCTGTACAGTCATTTTGTGCAGCAGAGTGTCATCATTTCACCTTCATCAACCCCCCCACCCCAACATGTTTCAAGTCTTCTGCACCTGGCACAAATTTTGACGGAGTTGAATGGACCCTCCAAGGCCAAGTGTGACCCCTTCTGCACAAAACCAAACCCTTGGATTGAGAACCGACTGTCCTTTTTACCAGGGCTGGATCGCCTGTAGCAACCCACTGTGAGGAACCATCAAGGAGAGAAACGGGAGTGGCAGGGTGGAAGAAGAGAGGAAAATTCAATTTTGGTGGGGGATGACGGCCTTACCTTTTTGCGCTTAATTGACCGTATTGTCTCCAAAAGTTAATTGGTTACTTAGTCCAGGTAGTTAGTAAAATGTTTAGCTGCGTCAAAAGCTCAGGCTCCCATTGTTAATGGGGCATGAAATGGAATGTTTGATACTGCAAATAAAATCAGTGATATTCAAGGCTGTTATGGTAGGTAATGCGTTCAAACTGTCATTTAATGGGTCCTGGAAGATTAGGGTAGTGTCAGCTGGAACCGCCCGGTCTCTTTTCTGACATTGTTAGTTGCCTCTTCATTTACTTAACGTCTGTCTGCACTGATTACATAGACATAAAACTCCTTACAAAAAAAACAACAGAGACACGCTCTATTAGCAGTCCAATTAGAACTATTTGCATATTACAGTTCATTTCTGCTTAAGTGAATCCCTAATACAACTTTAGAAGAGGGGGGAAAGAGAGGAAGAAGAGCTGGGGGGAAAAAACCTATTGTAATTTAAAGGAAAAAAGAAAGAAGCCAAAGCATGGAAGGAAGAAATGGGCATAAAGGTGAATGTTTCTTCTTTGTGGATTGGTTGAGATACTATGGTGTGCCATTTTTAAAAGGGGGGCAGATAAAGGGCAAATTTCGGAGTCAGTGAAAGAGAAGCAAGTTGCATGAGGGCCTTCATTGACACACAAATATTGGCATTAAAAGAACTAATACTTGTTTTATGGGCCTTCCCCTCACCGCCACCCTCACGTACAGGGGAGCCGAAGCAATATTTCGTAATGGTCTATTCTTTAAAAAGATTTGCCAGCTCAACCTGAGCTGCTGTTTCCTGGAGCAAAACAGGTAATGTCTTCCCAAATAGCCCTCGTGAGGGAGCGCACTCAGCGCTGCGTGGCTTACCTAAAACATTAGCGAGCAGCAGCAAATGTTCCAGATTCCCCTGCTGTCCCTCAAGTTCGTGACGCACGGGGCTCTGGAGCTTTCTATTGTCAGCTACTAAGCCAAAAAATCTTCTGTATATATTCTGTGTCCACAGATGCGACTGAGATGTGCTGGAGATACAACCATGATGGGCCATGTAGCCTTCACACTTGAGAAGTTAGAACCGAGTTGGGTGATTTTAAAAGAAATAAAAGAACAGGGAAGACATTGCTCTTTTGAAGGCCACTCTTTATGAGTGGAGGCATATTTCCTCTCTTAGATATCACCATCTATATTAATTTCTAGCTAGCTGCACCATACAGGGTGGGTAAACACAACAATATATTAAATCATAGCCACTTATTTGTTCACCGAAAAGTATGGGGGGGTAAACATGTTTGGACCGAATCACAGACTCTAGGAATAGAGCAGATGGAAGGGGTCTAACAAGGCTATCATGTTCAACACTTTGCTCCATGCAGGATTCCAAATCAAAGGATATCTGCCAGGTGGTTGTCCAGATTTCTCTCGAATTCCTCCAGTGTTGGAGCACTCACCACCTCTAGAGGCATTTGGTTCCATTGCCGTAATGCTCTCACAGTTTGCCCGGATAGTCAGCTGAAAGCTGGGTTCTAGTAACTTGAGACCATTGTTTTGAATCCTGCACTCAGGGATAACTGAGAATAAGATCCTGCCCTTCCTCTGTATGATAGCCTTTCAAATATTTGAAAAGTGCTATCACTGTGTTAAGATGGCGCCGCGGACGGCAGCCTTGGTAACATGCTCCTCGACTTTTTCTTTTTATCTTTTTTATTTACTTTTTTATCTACACTGCTTTGCTGTTCCTTGTGCATTTCCTCGGATTTTTTATACTAGAAATGACCTGCTAAGCATTTGTCAACATTATGAGGAACAACTATCAGAAGCTTTGCCTCCCTTGCCTCCTCCGCTGCTTGTTAATGAAGGGGAATTCCTGAGAGCTGTAAATCCCTGGGTTATCAGCAATGAAGGTCGAGGTCGGAGTTGGAGAAGAAGACGAAGGAGAAGGAGGGGTAAGAGGGCAGGAGCTCTGAATCGTCTGAGGAAAAATGGTTTGAAGTCCCCTCTCCCTTCAATTCTTCTATCGAATGTATGCTCACTAGCCAACAAAATGGATGAAATACTCCTTTTGAATAGATATAACAAAGATTTCTCGAATGCAGCACTGATTTGTTTTACAGAATCATGGCTGAGTGACTTAATCCCTGAAAACTTTGTACATATTCCAGGGTTTCAAATTCAAAGAGCGGATAGAATTGTTGATACATCTGGGAAACAGAAGGGCGGAGGATTGTGCTTATATATCAATAATCGTTGGTCTAAAGAAATAACCACCTTAAAGAAATTTTGCAATGTGGACTTAGAAACATTAATCATTTTCTGCAACCCCTTTTATTCCCCACGGAATTTTCTACATTTTTGGTGGTTGCAGTATATATCCCTCCTGATGCTTCTGTGACAAATGCATTAAGTATTTTAACTAGTCAAATTATATGGGCCGAAAATGCATATCCTGATGCTTTTAAAATTATTTTAGGTGATTTTAATCAAGCTGATTTAAGGAAGGAGTTACCAAAGTTCTTCCAGCATGTTAAATGCCCTACTAGAGGGGAAAATATTTTGGATCATTGTTATACAACTTTAAAGGATGCTTATCGCTCTTTATCACGCTCAGCTCTGGGACATTCTGATCACTGCATGGTTCACCTTGTACCTGTTTACAAACAAAAGCTTAAAACACTAAAACCAACAATTAAAACAGTGAAAACTTGGAGTGAGGAAGCAAAGTTAAAGTTGCAAGCATGTTTTGACTGCACTGATTGGGACCTATTTGAAAACACTTCTGCTGATTTGGATGAGCTCACAGACACTATAACATCATATGTCAGCTTTTGTGAGGACTTATGTGTGCCATCTAGGAATGTGAAAATTTACAGTAATAACAAACCATGGTTTACAACTAAACTCAAACAGCTACGTCATGCCAAAGAAGAAGCCTATAAAAATGGTGATAGAACATTGTATAATCAGGCTAGGAATATACTGAACAGAGAAATTAGAGCAGCAAAAGGAACTACACTGAAAAGTTAAAGAACCAGTTTTCAACAAATGAATCAGCAAATATGTGGAAAATTCTTAAAACCATTACTGGTCATAGTAAGACCCCTCTCCATGTTGAAGGAAATCATCAACTGGTGAATGACTTGAATATGTTTTACTGCAGGTTTGAGAGGAAACTGCAGCCATCTATTCCTGAAATTTCCATCTCAGATTTAACAACAACAACTGAGCCTGTGGAAATTTATCCCATGTTATCAGGTCCTCCATCTTTGGTGATCACAGAGAAGGAGGTGCGAAGTCTGTTTCACAATCAGAAGTTAAGAAAAGCACCAGGTCCAGATAAAATCTCTTCTTCTTGTTTAAGAGTCTGTGCTGAACAACTGGCTCCTATTTTTACCCGCATCTTTAATAGATCACTGGAGATGTGTTATGTTCCTTCTTGCTTCAAAAATTCATTGATTATTCCAGTACCAAAAAAATCTTCTGTCAAGGAATTGAATGATTATAGACCAGTTGCTTTAACTTCTGTGGTCATGAAAACTTTTGAGAGACTAGTGTTGGCTCACCTGAAATCTATCACGGATTTGTCATTAGATCCATTGCAATTTGCTTATCGTGCAAATAGATCAATAGATGATGCTATTAATATGTCCTTACACTATATATTGCAACATCTTGAATCTCCAAAATCTTATGCAAGGGTTCTTTTTGTTGATTTTAGTTCTGCATTTAACACTATTATTCCAGGTATCCTTATGACTAAATTAAAACAGCTGGCTGTACCTGATCACATTTGTAAATGGATTGTAAGCTTCCTAACAGACAGAAAGCAGCAGGTGAAGTTAGGTAAAATTATATCAGATATTAGCAAGGTTAGCATAGGAGCCCCTCAGGGCTGTGTGCTTTCTCCATTTCTGTTTTCCTTATATACTAATGATTGTACCTCAAAGGATTCCTCTGTTAAAATAGTGAAGTTTGCAGATGACACTACGGTGATTGGTCTCATTCAAGACAATGATGAATCTGCCTATAGGCAAGAGATTGAACAACTAGTTTTATGGTGTACTCAAAATAATCTTGAATTAAATACATGCAAAACTGTTGAAATGGTGGTGGATTTTAGGAGGACTCGTTCTATACAGCCACCTCTTATGATATCAAATAACTTAGTGTCAATAGTGGAGTCCTTTAAATTTTTAGGTACTATTATATCTCAAGATTTAAAATGGTCATCTAATATTGAAAGTATTATTAAGAAAGCACAACAAAGAATGTTTTTTCTGCGTCAACTTAGGAAGTTTAGACTGCCAAAAGAACTGTTGATTCAATTCTATAGAGGTGTTATTGAATCTATTATCTGTTCCTCTATAACTGTCTGGTTTAGCTCTGCGACTAGGCATGACAGATATAGACTTCAAAGGATAATTGGAACTGCAGAAAAAATTATTGCTACTAATTTGCCATCTATTGTGGAATTGTATACCACACGAGCTAAAAAGAGGGCGATGAAAATATATACAGATTCCACGCATCCTGGACATAATCTGTTTCAATTGTTACCCTCAGGGCGACGTTTTAGGGCATTGCATACTAGGACAACTAGATATAGAGATAGTTTCTTTCCAAGTGCTATCAAACTGTTGAATAATTAATTTTTACATTTCTTCTTCCTTTTTAAATAATAGGTTATATTGTAGTATTGTACTGTGTTTTTATTGTTGACTATATGATTCTTATATTTCCTTTTATATAGAGAGAGCATTTTTACCAAAACAAATTCTGGGTGTGTCTAACCACACTTGGCCAATAAAAGTATTCTATTCTATGTCATGCCTCACTGAACAATCTCTGCTGTTTATGGAAGCTCACCATAAAAAAATGGAACCTTGGCTCTCCTGTCATGCTCCACATCCTCTGGATAAGGAAACAAGAACTCCCAAGCTCTGAATATGTAGCCAGTGCCTAACTCCTTCAGCTATCCACGGGGGCAGCTTCTTTCATATTTTCGAGCCTAGTATCTGATGACTTTGCTATTCTGCATCTGGCATTTAAATCTTGATTGACTTTGTTCTAATGCAAAATCTCTTTCTCTTCCCCCCTTTGTCAGAGGGATTTTGGAGAATTCTTTGTACTATATGAACATGATAGTTCATTTTTCTCCTTCAGAAGGCCACCATCTCGCAATTGGTTGTGGCAGAAATCATGTGCCCAAATTCATAACACTGGTGAGACCAATGCAACTGAAGAAGTGACTCAGATTCTAGCCTTTGTATGTAGTACAAAAATACATTGTACATTCTACATTTGCAAGCTGTATTTGTAAATGTACCATATTTTCCATCTATAAGACGTCCCCAATGTATAACACTACCCACAATTTTCCAGCTCAAAATAACGGTTTCTCTCATTGGCTTACTTCCATGTATAAGATGACCCTAAATTTTTAGTCTAACAATTCTAGTAAAAATTATAGTCATATACATGGAAAAATACAGTAAATCTCTCTCCCCCCCCCCTCTCAAAATGGTGTAGTGTAAAAGCAAAATATCTCACAGGGGTGTCCAAAAAGGTTGACCACCCTATTTTTATCATGGATTAGACAACCTACAAGTATTCATTATTCCTTTAATGTACACTGTTCTCAAAATACCTTCTTGGGTGCCCCCACCCCCCACACCTAGAATAATGTATCATCTGATAATGCAAACTGCACAGGCATGGGATATGACTCTGGGTGTAATCATATTTACGGGACAACACTTTCAGGAAATATCGTGCAGTTGGAAGGTCCTACAAGGCCATCAAGTTCAACACCCAGCTCCATGCAGGAACAGAAATCAAATGAGTTCTGTGGAATTCCCTCTCCACCTCTCTGTGAATCAAACTCCAGATGATGATGCTTGTCATCATGTAGGACAATTCTGGATCCACATGGTAAATCCTGGCATGTTTACAGGACTTTATGGACCAGGTTTTCTAGAGATCGTTCTGGCCACCTGCATGTCAGTAGGACACTGGCTCCTTACAAGAGGGCTTTTCAGGTGATCCACTTATGATTTTCATGCCAACTGCTATCCATGAGTTGAGAAGAGCAGTTGAGGACAGGACATTTTGGAGATTGCTCATTTGTAGGTTTGTCTAAGTCGGGAGGTGACTTCATAGCCCATAACAACACTGGCCATCAGTTGTGTAGAACTTCAATGTTGAACCTAAGGCTCAACATGTGACCTTATCCAAGGAATTTCCTAGATAACTGGAGTAGCTGATAAATGAGATGAATGCCCTTTTATCAAAAGCTCAATGCAACATACCAGACCCCTGCTATAAAATATGTTGTTTTTATGGACAGAGATTCCTTTCTCTGTGTGGTATCCCCTTCTCCTTCCTATCATCAAGATTGTCCAATTATAGCTTCTGGGCTCTAACTCTTGCAGCATCCAAGGTCTGGATAAATTCTGAGGTGGGGGAATCAATTTCTTATTAATCATTTTGGGTTCCTCCCACATTCAAATTTTGCAGAACACTGACATTCTCCTTCACTGGGAATCTTCAAACAATTGATGAAGACCAGGCTTTTTAGACAGGATTTTTCCAGAGGTAGCATCTTGATAGTGCAGTGGTAGTTTCAGCACTTAATCATATCCCACCAGCTTGTCTTCTAAATTGGTGTGTTTATTTTGTTGTTACGATATTATTGTTGTTCCTTAGGTTGATTGTTCTTGTTTGGTATTATTGGTTGTTAAAAACTGCCCAGAGTGGTATATAAATGGAATAGATAGATAGATAGATAGATAGATAGATAGATAGATAGATAGATAGATAGATAGATAGATAGTAGACATGGGCACGACTTGGCGAAATTCTCGTTTCCGTTTCCATTCCTCGTTTCCGTTACGCAATGGAAACGGTAACGACAATTACTCCGCCAGAACTCGAACTCGAACCGAAAAAAGAAAAATTGGGTCTGATTTCTCGTTGTCGTTCCTGGCATCGCAGCAATCGCGCGATGCCAAGCGGCACAGAAAAAAAGTTTAAAAAATTTAAAAAACGGATTCCCGGCCAAAAAAGCAGGCGAAAATATGCCTGCCTGAGGGCATCTACCAGAGGGGTGGTTTCTGGGGGCGGCGGCCTCCCCCCTCTCCTGTCCTGGGCTGCCCTGGTGGGGGGCATCCTTGTCGTCTCACCAACACGCCATGCCATGCGGTGCGGGCGGGGGATCCAAAATGGGGCGACCGCAATATTTATTTTGAAATTGTGGTCCAAAAACACACCAAAGCACCACAGAAACATGCAAAAATAGCTATTTTAAAACTGCCTGAATTTTTACAGTAGCAGCAGTGGGTTTTTCTTGCAACAAAAAGTCTCCATTGATTTTATTTTATTTTATTTTTATTTTTATTTTTTTACACCTGCGCAATTATGGGCTGGCCATGGGAGTGAACCATGCAAATTTTTGGAGCCATTCCACCAATTGCATGGCCACTTGGCCAGGTTTTGACTGAGACTTCTGGGATGTGCCAGTCGGGCATAAAAAGCCCACTAACCCTAGCCCGAACACGAACCTGAACCTGAACCCTAACCCATACGCCAGTACACTGTCCTTCTTAGTGGGTCAGAGAGGCACCCAGAGGTGCACCCTACTAACTCACCCTAACCTTACCCCTAACCCTAACCCTAGCCCTTGCGCTAACCCTAACCCTAAGCCAGATCTGTGTACTCGCATTGCACTACAGCAAGAACACTTCCCTTCTTAGTGAGTCAGAGGGCGCCCATAGGGGTCCTCTCTCACTTTGTTCCTCCTCCCCATCCCCAGCCCAAGTGCACCATATGCACAGTAGAGGCACCCGAAGAGCTGCCTCTGCCTGCCACTGCAACTCATATCCAATTGGCTATGGGCAGGCCAGAGGAGGCACCCACCCCAGAGAGGTGCCTCCAGGAGCCCGCTTTCCCTTCATAGTGGGCCAGAGGAGGCACCCACCCCAGAGAGGTGCACCCACACCCACCCCAGAGAGGTGCCTCCAGGAGCCCGCTTTCCCTTCATGGCGGGCCAGAGGAGGCACCCACCCCAGAGAGGTGCCTCCAGGAGCCTGCTACCTCCCCAAACCAGTACTAACGACAGATGAAAAATGACAAACGAAATGACAAATTTTTGAGAAATTTCGCGACAAACGGAAACGAGCCGAAACGGGCCGGCTCCTACACACAACAACTCGAAACGTCATTTTTCCTGGTCGTGCCCATCTCAGATAGATAGATAGATAGATAGATAGATAGATAGATAGATAGATAGATAGATAGATAGATAGATAGATAGATAGATAGATAGATAGATAGATAGATAGATAGATAGATATAGATTATTTTATTTATTTTAGAGTATTTTTACCCCACCATTCTCCTTGGAAAAGGACCCAAGGCAGCTTACAGTAATGAGGCATAATACACAGTCCAGTAAAATTAAGACATGTTCAAGTATTTGAGAACAAGGAATTTAGGGACATCTTACAGCATTAATAGACAACGTTACATTAAAGCAACACGGTTATAGGTAGTCATAAATACATAGTCTATGTTAACCCATAGATTCAGATAAAATGCATGTGTGTGTGTGTGTGTGTGTGTGTGTGTGTGTGTGTGTGTGTGTGTGTGTGTGTGTGTGTGTGTGTGTGTGTGTGTGTGTAATCTCCCATCTCTGCGCATTAGCTCATCTGACAGATGTGCTTTCTTGTACCTTGAAGTTCTGATCAAATCACATGAAAATGCATTTTTCTTCCCTTCTCCCTGAGTTATAATGGCATGTGATCAGCACAAGACTTGGGTCTGCTTACCCCACATTGGTGCATTTGAGTGACCCAGTACACTGCATTTCCTCCATTGATTAACCATCCCAATGACCTTTACAGACCATCCAATAATTGGCTCTATTAGCGAACAATAAATTGATCCCATTATTGCATAGGAAAGATTCCATGTTTTTGACTATTCTAATTATTTGAATGGATGCTCGTTAAAAAGCCCAGCCACCTTTGATCAAAGCCATGCATATCTAAAGGAGTGCAACTCTTATTATGTGCTGTCTCTGAACAAGGGAGGACAAGTCATAAACACAAACATTCTCACACAGCCAGATCACTGACGTTCCTGCTTGCCAATTACCGTAATGCTGATGACATATCTAGTTTAATGCATGCCACATTAAAACTAGCCCCCCCCTTCTCCAGCGAAATCTAATTACACCAAACCCAAGCACTCAATCAAACCTGTTATTCTGTGGCTAAACAGCCCCAGTGTTAATGCAATTTGAGGAGATCCAGGCCACGACTGGGAACGTTATGTATTAACAATATCTAATAGGAGCTCCCGTAGGTAAATGAATATGCTAACAAGCAAGGTCGCTGCTAAATCTAATATCTTTAAGCTGTTTAATTCCAAACAGCTCCTTAATAAATCAATTGACCAGGATAGCTGATGCCCCTATCAATTATTCAGGAGGGCAAATAAATATTTCAGATGATTTGATAGGAAGGCTAGCTTGGACTCACAGAGAGCTTTGCATTTCATTAGCCCTTTTGCTAAACGTTTTATAGTATGTTGAACACCGATGGCTCTGTCCAATAACAGACAACTCAAGAATGGGTGATACTTCCAGGCAGACATGACAGGTGGGCGAGAATTTGGATTTCTTTGTTGTTTGATGCAGACTTTTGAACATTTGCAACTTTCTTCTTATGCTTGAGGATCAGAGGTCCTTGGTGGGGGGGGGGCTTTTTAAAAATCCTCAAATGTTTTTGCTTAAACACTCACTATGCTATTGCTATGTGACTGTATACTTTTTGTGTCAATTGCTTTGTTTATTTACATTTATTATTTTATTTTATCCATTATACTGTTGAGCATGAGCAATAATAATAGCCATGTGCCATCAAATCAATTCTGACTTACGGTTCCTGCATGGCAGGGGGTTGGACTGGATGGCCCTTGAGGTCTCTTCCAACTTTGTGATTCTATGATTCTATGACCCATTTCAGAGTGTTTTAGGAAGTGAATACTCAATAGAGGTTGACTATTCCCTTCTTCTAGGGCCACCATGATACTGCAGCTTGCCCAACACCTCACAATCTCTGCTCATAGGAGGCACAGCATGGAATTGAACTCAAAATAATAACCTCATCTTCATTTGAAAAGCTCCTCATTTGGAAGGCTCCTCAGGATCATCTCCTCATGGGGAACTGGGAATGTTTAGCCTTACCCCCCCCCCAAAAAAAAGGTTCATAGGGAATATGAAAGTCATGTTTAAATATTTGAAAGGATGTCAGATTGAAGAGGGACAGGTTTGTTTTCCATGCCTTCAGAGACTAGGACTTAGGGCAATGATTTCAAACTACAGGAAAAGAGATTCCATCTGAACATTAGGAAGAACTTTTTTGACTGTTAGAGCTGTCCAGTAGTGGAACACAGCATTACAGAGGGTGGTGGAATCTCCTTCTTTGGAGGTTTTTAGGCAGCGGCCGGATAGCTATCTGTCAGGAGTATTGTGATGGGGGTTCCTGCATGGCAGGGGGTAGATTGGATGGCCCTTGAGGTCTCTTCCAACCCTATGATTCTATGATTCTATGATATTCTATTACTCTGTCTCCATGTTGACAGCAGCTACACTGGCTGATCACAAGCTGCACAGTTTAGATTTTTTTTTTTGAAGACTGTAAGAAGGGAAAAATAAAACCTCACACATTTATTCCTGTTCAATGTGGGGTAAATATTCAATCCTTCCTCCTGAAGTACTTCAGTATAATGATGCTCCCCATTTTCTCTGGACACAAAAGATGTGGAGAAGCTTTTAGCCCACTTATTCAGGTTCTTTGGTCAATTCTTCATTGCGATTGTAGTTCTAAGAATTTGTCATGCCAGTATAGGTAGTGGAGTGACATATTTGGGAAAGGGTCCTGGAGCTGCCTTCCAAAACGGAGTTACCTTGACCTGCACAGAAATGCAGAGAGCAATCACAAAGCTGATGGAGATATTTTTTTCCATGGGCACATTAGCCTAAGTCAAAGATGGGAAATCTAGGGGGACCACATTTGGTGGTCAAATGTCCCCCAGGTCGTTCCAGGGGCTACACCGGATTTGGAAATGGCCATGTTGAAAACTTTTTAGAAAGACTGGGCAAGGCAATCCTTAATGGTTTCTTTGTATCATTTTAGTTTTGAGGGCATCTCTTCTATCTCCAACAGTAGAAATAAGAAATAGTACGGGGGTGTGGTGTGGTGAGAATTAAATGTATTACAGGGAAGATCTTTGCAGTGGCCTTGAGGGTTGTAAAATTATCCCTGGGGTTTGCCCACACCTGTGTATAGCGTTTTGTTGAACTAGGCATTTTGTTTTGCTTTGTACAGGAATTTGGACAGATCAGTTTGCTCAGACACCTTTGTCTTTTTATGAAGCAGGTGTTCTGCTGAGCTGAACTCCTTCTTCAAAGCTACAGTGGTACCTTGTATAAAAGAATTAATTTATTCCAAATGAAATTATGTTAAGCAAATTTTCCTTTATACAAATTCCCATAGGAATGCATTGAAAACAGAGTAATCCCATTTTTATGTTGTATGGATTTGCCCCATAGGCCTCTGTGAAAGGTTCTAAATCCAATAGAAGATCAAGATGTCCTTGCCGTGTGCCATCAAGTTACCTCTGACGTATGGCAAGCCTAGGAATGAGTGATTTCCAAAATGTCCCATACTCAACGGAGCTTCTCTTCTTCCAAAGACTCAAGACTGTGGCTTCCTTTAGTTTACAGTGTCAGCTCATCTCATATTTCGTCTCCCTCTTCTCCTGCTGCCTTCTGACTTTCCTGGTGTTATTGTCTTTTCCAAAGAATCCTGCCTTCTCCAGATGTGCCCAAAGTTTCAGCAGGACAGTCCCAGTTTCAACATTTTTGCCTTGAGACAGCCTTGGTTTACTCTAGGAGCCACTTGTCCATGGTTCGTATTTGTAAAGATCTCCTCCAGCACCACATTTCAAACAAATCTTTTTTTTTTACTTCCTGTAAGCATTCTTTACTGTCCTGCTTTCATACTGATACATGGTGATCAGAGATACAAAAGTGTGGATGATCGTGGCTTTGGTCTCCAGTGGCATATCCTTACACTTGATGATATTTTCAATCTCTCCCATTGCTGTCCTTCCTAGTCTCCTCCTTCTTCTAATTTCTCAGCTGCAATCTCCATTTGATTTGATGATTGAACCAAGATATACAAAAATCCCTACTTTAATTTATTTATTATCAGCACTAAAGTTGTGTAGTTCTGTATAATGATTTTGACTTCTTAATATTCAACTGTAGTCCTGCCTTGGCACTTTCTTCTTTCACTAAATTCAATCCCCCTCTCTTTTAATGTATCTGACATTAAGCTGCACAAATTCCTTGAGCAGATAACTAACTAAAGCATCTTGCCCCTTTGGCAAGGACAAATAGATGCAATTGACACAAAAGGACAGACTCATGGGGTCACACAGTCACAGGCAACTACTCCAATATTATGTTACAATAAGAACAAGAAATGAGCCAATACATTTCTCATCACTGTCCATTTTATAGAACAGTATCAAAAATGGCAACAACAAAACAAAATCCTACATCTTATGTAGAAGAGTCCACTACCACGTATCCCCATGTAGTTCTGTTTGCTTCATGGGTAGAAAAAAGCCAATATTTATAACCATACTGTATGCTTAAAGCAGATAACCAGTGTGGTATGCAGTGGATAGAGTGATAGACATAGGGCCTGTTCATACGGGCTGTTTTGGGTCCTGGGTGGATTGGGCTATAAAGGGTCTATTGAGGTTGGTGGTGCCATTTGAAGTCTTGTCTGGTCAGCTAATGTTCCCTAGTAGCCCATTGGCTTGTCAATTAAGAGCTTCCCCTGATCTTTAGAGGAATAGGGGAAATGACATTATGACGGTTACTTCATGTCCACTCTCATCCCAGGAGGAAGTTCGTTGCGTGTTGATGTAGGTTGCAGTCACGTGGTCTTCTTGCGGTTCTGTCCCTGTTCCCGTGTATGCACGGGTGTGATTGATGATACCGGCATGACTGTTTCTACACGTCCTTGTTCCGTGATGAGATGTGAGATTCCATGCCTTTGTTCTCCGTTGTTGTTTTTTACCTGACCTTCCATTTTTTGATGTTTCGATTCTCTGAAGCCTTGCCTTCAATGTGTTACGGAGCTAAGTTTGAGGCATTTGTATTTTAATCTCTCTGCACTGCATTGCTGACTCCATAGAGAATGTATTGGCAAATGGCACTTCACACTCCTGCCACTAGTTGGAGAATGGCACGTTTTGCGAGGAGACTGACCTCACAGGCTCTCGTATTGGAAAGAGAAGCGAGATGAGGAGATTCCTGAGGCCAGGGAGGGGAATCTCTCATCCTGCTTAGATCTCAGTTCAGGGGGGCATGGTCAGGACGAACTCCCTTCATCCCGCAATGGACGTGCGGTTAGATTTCTTCGTACCAGTCCCCAGCGGGACCGCAAAAAGCGATGAGATGGACGTGAAGTATCAGTGTATGTTTCCTACCTCTATCATTCTTCTCCTTTTCCCTCTCCCTACTTCTCTTCCCCCTTTCTACCCTGTACCATATATTCTCTCTCCTCCCTCAGAATTTGCAGCCAGGATGGCAGAGGCTGCTGAAGGCTGGTCGTTCTTAGCTAAACAATGCATACCCTATTGTGCAACAACACTAGGAACATGTGTTTATTTGGCCTCCAGCTAACATGACCTCCAGGGTCCTTAACATAAAAAGAATTAAGGTTTTTTAATCCCCCCCTTCTAATCTTTTCCTTCAATGGCTCACTAGGGGCCCCAAAATGGCTCAGAGAGTTAGGCACAGTTTATGGGTCACACTTGACCAGGGATGTTGCCTTGTCTTTCAGTCTAAATCCCAAGCCTGTGTCTGAGTCTTTTCCACCAAGTCCCAAGTCTGAGTCTTTGGTACTAAGTCCTGAGTCCCAAGCCCTAAATCAGTGTCCCCATTAAAAATATGTTCTATTCCCCAGGAAAAAAGGGAGAAGGACAGTGGATGCTGAGTCAAGAGTCAAGTCAAAGGCATTGGGTTAAAAATAAAAGAAACCTTAGTTGAGTCCAGGTTGAGTCACTAGTGGGACATAGGTCCAACTTGACAATGAGACCCATGACTTAAGTCCCAAGTCTACCTACCTTTGTATTGTTGCAATAATAGGAAGTGTCAGGAGATTTTCATAGTGAACATACAACCCTGGTTTGGGAATATAGAAACCAAAGGCTCCACCCTGGGCCCCAAGCCTTTCATTTTGTCTGGCTTTCTTACTGATGAAGGATAATTAACCATGATTGTTGGTTGTGGTTAATAGCTCTAGGACACTCGGGAAGCCTGGCCTTTTCTTTTTCTTTTTCCCATAAGTGCAGTGTATGACTCCATAAGTGGGAAAGTAAGTATTATCATTGCACTGAGAGGTGGGGGTTAGGGGGTGGGAAAAATTCGCTGACCATAGATAACGCCTGGCTTATTATAAAATCAATAGAGATAAAGTTATAAGACAAAGAGAGAAAATGTACCTGCCACTTGAGAAGAAAGGGGGGGGTAACTCCCCAAGGAAACCTCTCATTTAAGCCTGTGTAAATGTGTCTGCCTTTTTGACTGATCCATTCACGCTGGCAATAGAGATTGGAAGTCGGCAATTACTTAAATGAGAATTTCAGCATATGATATTAATTGAAAAAGGTCAGGAACATGAACGCGCGCACACAGACACAGACACACACACACACACACACACACACACACACACCTACTCATGACTCTGATTTGCTGATTGACAGGCATCTGCTTTTCCTAAACAGAAATATACTGTTGTTTCAAAACCAGAAAACAGAGGCCTGTGTTCTTTCAAAGAGTAAAGACACTGCATGCACTGGAAACTGTTCATACATTTTAATCTAAGAATTATCTTTTTTAAAAAATTCAGGAATAATTACTTCAAATATTTTGTCCCAGTTCATAAAGGTGATAGCATCCCATCACCCACCTCCTCTGGCCGCCATTCACCAGGCCCAGCATGCTTCCTGCACTCCCTTGACTGATCGTCCAGTCTTGGCAACAGCTCAGGCTTCCCTGCCCCACCCTCTTGGCAGATCTCCCACTCAGACAAAAGGGCAGGAGGCAGAAGTCTCTGCTCTTGCTTATGACCGGGAGATTAGCCCAGGGGGTGGAAAAAGCAAACAAGCTGGGCCTGATGAACTGTTGATCGGCTGAGAAGATGATAGTAGGGAGTAGAGATGGGCTCGACTTGAAAAAAAAAATTCAAATTGTCGTTAGTCAGGCCGGTTCCGTTTCGGGTCGTTTCCATTTTTCGCGAAAATACGCAAAAATTAGTCAGTTCGTTTTTTTGTTTTTTCATTTTCGTTAGTACTGTTTTTTTTGGGGGGGGTGGGCTCCTGGAGGCACCTCTGTGGGGTGGGTGCCTCCTGGAGGCACCCGTGGGTGCCTCCTATCCTCACCCACTAGGAAGGGGAAGCAGGCTCCAAGAGACCCCTCAACATGGGGGTCTCCCCTCCTCACCTGCTGCTGCAAAATGGCATGCATTGCCATATGGATATACATACCAGTTGCAGACAGTGAGACTAGTGATGGCAGTGAACCCAGAGCCATAGGGTGATGCCTAAGGCTCTCGCACCACCATGTCTCACAAAGAAGGGAATTGTACTTGTGTGTAGTGCAATGCAAGTACATCTGGCTTAGGTTTAAGGTGGGTTAGTGCAAGGGCTAGGGTTAGGCTAGTGACGGGTAAGGTTACGGTGGGCTAGTGGGTTGCACCTCTGAGTGCCTCTCTGACCCACTAAGAAGACAGTCTGTGACGTATGGGTAAGTAAGGAGTCAAGGATTAGGGTTAGGGTTAGGGGGCTAGGGCAGGTTTTAGGGGGCTTTTTGGCACATCCCAGAAGTCTCCATGGCCAAGTGGCCATGCGATTGGTGGGATGGCTCCAAAAATTTGCATGGTCGTCCACTCCCACATGGCTGGCCACTCGGCCAGCCCATCATTGCGCAGGTGTAAATAAAATAAAATAAAATAAAATCAATGGAGGACAAAGGAGGAGAGGAGAGACATTTTGTTGCAAGAAAAAAACCCACTGCTACTGTGAAAAATCTGGCAGTTTATAAATTTTCACGTGTTTCTGTTGTTCTTGTGTGTTTTTGGACCACGATTTCAAAAAGAATATTGCCTTCACCACCCCATTTTGGATTCCCCGCCCGCACCGTATGGCATGGCGAGTCCGGCTGCCCAGGATGGGGGGGAGGCGGGACCCCCCCTCCAGAAACCACCCCTCTTGTAGGTGCCCTGTGCCCTTAGTCAAGCAGGCATTTTTCCGCCTGCTTTTTTGGCCCGGGAATGGGTGGGGGGAGAGTTTAAAAGTTTTTTCCTGTGCCGTCCGTGCCGCTTGCTTGCGCTTTAATTGCGGCGGCCGGCGGCGAGACTGGGCTTTTTGCTGGCTGCGAGCCTGCGGCGAGTCCCACCAGAACAGCCCAGGATGGGGGATGGGGGGGAGGCCGGGGACCTCCAGAAACAACCCCTCTGGTAGGTGCCCTGAGGCACGGCAGGCATTTTTCCGCCTGCTTTTTGGCCGGGAACCGGGTTTTTTTAACTTTTAAAAACTTTTTTTCTGTGCCGCGTGGCATCGCGCAATCGCGCGATGCAAGGAACGAGCACGACAAATCAGACCAAAATTGTTCGTTCATCGGTTCGAGCTCGAAGTCTGGCGGAGTAATTCCCGTTACCGTTTCCGTAGAGTAACGGATACGAGTAACGGAAACGGAAATGGGAATACTGCTAAGTTGTGCCCATCTCTAGTAGGGAGCACCTGTGATGCCACCTTTAAGAACAATCATGAACCTCCAAACTGAGATTTGTGTCCATCCCTCGTGAATACAATTGCGACCAACCCACTTTGAAAACTCCGAGAGTGGAAAACAAAGACTGCCATATAAACAAGCTGCAAAATCCAAATTCTTTACCACAGATCTTGGAAATATTGCAAACAAATTTATGACCTCTGTAGATCTTCAGAATGAATATGAGAAGACCTGCTTCATTAGAATAGTAAGTCTTACCTGCATCCAATGTCACTGTAACAATTACATCCCTGTGTACTATAAGACTGAAGGACTGAGTAAGACTCTAATGTGCCTTTGGCTCACAAATGGCCTTAGTAGTAGTAGTAGTAGTAGTAGTAGTAGTAGTAGTAGTAGTAGTAGTAGTAGTAGTAGTAGTAGTAGTTGGGATACACAGGGATAGTAACCATTCACTTCAGGTCATAGTGTGTTTTTTTCTGTTGGGCTTTAGTTTCTCTTAGACTTTGGGTACCCAATCATTATATTTAAGGAATCAGGCCAGACCTTAGTTGAATGTATTACTTCCTCAAGAGCCTTGTGGCACAGTGGTTAAATGCCTGTACTGCAGGCAAAACTGTGCTCACAACCTGGGGTTCAATCCCAGATAGCTGGCTCATGGTTGACTCAGCCTTCCATCCTTCCAAGGTTGGTAAAATGAGTACCCAGCTTGCCGTGGGGGGGGCAATGTCTAGCCTGCATAGTGTAATTGAAAACTGTAAACTGCCCAGAGACTACTTGAAGTGGTATGGAGAGGTATATAAGCAGACCACTTTGCTTTTTATATGTCATTGCTGTTTGCTTATATACTTGTAGGCTGTTCCACCATCCAACGCTCATGGGCTCAACAATAGCTGAGCTTATTCTTGCCTATTATTGCTGCTGTTGTTCCTGCTGCTATTGTTCTTGATAGTAATCTAGGAGTTGAGTCAGGGCAACTGGACTTCTTCTTCTTCTTCTTCTTCTTCTTCTTCTTCTTTTGGGGATGAAACATTTTGCTACTCATCCAAGTAGCTTCTTCAGTCTGAGAAAAGTCGGTGGGAGGCTTCCAATTTATAGTTCACCTTGGTTTCACCCCACCCTGGTCTGACAAAAACCAACAACCCCTGACTAGATTCTAGTCGTCTTCTTGAAAACACTTCTTAGCCACTATGCATCATCAGTTGGGCAGCTCGACGATGACATTCCCATATAAATAAAGCATAGAAAATGAATTATCCTCATTTATCCATTGAGCTATTCCTCCTGATGGATCTCTATCTAAGCTCATATCTTTAATTCTGTATTAAAAATGGAAACAAAGTACCCTTTAGGATAGCACACATATAGAAAAGAGAATGAATTATTGAAAAAAACTGTTCATGAAGGTTGGATCAAGGCAAAATTTTCAGCAGACAAATGCTTGGCTTCCAGCCCTATCCTCCGCTAAACTAGATGACTCATATAAAAATCACTGAATGGGAATTTTTCCATGGAGGCGGATTTACTTGGGAAACCACTTAATGAGCTATGAAAGAGACATTTCAGGTTCAGAAAACCATAATTTAGATATTAGGTTTCTTTCATTTTTAGCTTCATGAATCAACACAGCAAGAGATAGTTTGGGTGTTACTAAAAGCAAAGATCTGGTTAACTGAAAAATCAAGGTCTAGGTTCCTTCTTTGGCCTCAATTAGAATAGACCTAGTCCACATATAACCTTAGACCTATTAACTCAATGGGCTGACACTGCAAATAATTAGAATTAACTCTAAGATTCTTCAAGGAAAACAAAAGCTTGCTACTGTAGCTTTTCCATTTCTAATACATAGCTTCTTTTTTTTCTTAGTATTTGTCCCACTTGGTGGCAGAGTCTGCTATTTTTGTTTTGATCCTCCACTTGACATGTTCATGGGCTATGGGGCAACTTCATGTCATTCTCAAGGGTGTTCAGCCAGCACTGTTTTGGATGACCCCTCAGTCAGGATCCACTGACCTGCAGAGTAAGACCCTTTTTGGCCTTGGTTTCCTCATCAGCACACAGGTCATGAGCAAAACAACGCAGTCGGGCTTCGCACATCTTGTCAGCGATAGGTGCAATGATGTATTATGCTCTGGTGTCATCATTGCACACATGATCCTTTCATGTGAGGCCAGAGGTTCATCACAGCATCTTCATCTCCATGACACCAAGGCGATGTTCAGGTTTTTTTATTTGTTGGCCAGCACTCTGCACCATAGAGTCATAAAATGATGCGATAGATCTTTGATTTTAAATGGTCGCTGATCTTTTTGTTCCACATGATGCTTGATGTTGCACACCATTTTAACCAGGCTATTATCTGTTGATCCTCAATGTCACCTTGTAATTCAGACTCTTGTTGGCTGTGATCATGGAACCAAGGTATTTGAACTTCTCCTTGGAAAAGGACCCAAGGCTACTTGGGCTTGGCATTCAATATCTGCCTTATTCTCTGATGCAATCATGACATCATCAGCATAAAGGAGTGTCCAGGGTACAGGTTTCTGCAGATTGCGAGTGATTGCATTCATAACCAGAATGAAAAGATTTTGGGAAAGTGCCGATCCTTGGTGGACCCCAAATGTGATAGGAAAATCTTTAGATGTACCAGCAGTGGCCTGTACCTGACTATTCAGCAACTCACAGAGGAGTTTGACCCTACTGATAAGTTCCTCTGGGATTTCATGATGTCACAGTGCATATCAGATTACCCTTTTCAAGGTCAAGGAAAGCTGTATGCATTGGTTCCCATTTTTCTCTGTGTTTTTCAAATAACAGCTGGGCAGTATGAATTGTGTCTATCATTCCGCAGTTCTTGACAAAGCCAGCTTAGTAGACACCTAGTTGAAATATGGTGCGGATTAGTGCGTCATTAACTCACTGAAAGATTTTAAGAATATGTGAAAGTAATCTAATTGGTCTGTACTTGGTGCATTCGGCAGTGTTCCTCTTCTTCTTCCAGATCAGCACTGTTGTGATGGCCGAGCTTCATGGTTTCCCTGGAAATTCCCTGTCCTAAATAGGGTGAGCTGAACTCGGTCTAGCAACAGGCCCCTCTGACAGGTCAGCTGATCTATCCAAAGTCACATAAAACAATGGACCTCTCCACTGATAGAGTGTGCTTCTAAAACATAGCTATAAACTATAATATGTGCTTTATCAGTTCATTGCAAAATAAGATGGCTCACAAGCTCAGTTTATATTAAGTTTGTGCACTGTATTTGGGCAAAACCTTAATTGCTAAAGGATTACTAAGGAAACTTACAAATCAGCCTGATCTGGGTCGATTTGTATGAGGTCCTGATAAAATTGGAATGGCCAGATTTGGTTTTGGGAGAAACCACATTTTCAAATGGATTCATTTTGAGGACAGAAATAAAATTTAGTGATATGAAAAAACAGTGTTCTATAGCCCTACAGCACTTAAACCACTCTCTGGGCTGTTTACAATTTATTTGTGCAGGCTACACATTACCCCTCCCAATGAGCTGTGTACTCATTTTACTGTCCCAGGAAGGATGGAAGGCTGTTTGAACCTTGAGCTGGCTACCTGGGATTGAACCCCAGGTCTTGAACGCCAGGTCTTAAGCACAGTTAAAGCTGCAGTACATCAGTTTAACCTCTGAGCCTCAAGGAAACTCTTTGAGGGTCCTTTCAGAGGGCACAATTCCTTTTAAGTTTTTTAAGTATTTACTGGATATTCCTCCAGTACCTGTATGATGATTCTGTTTTCTTTCTTTATGCCAATGCACTTCATTTTTATGTGCTGATTTACTACAAGGAAAGAGTTTTACACTACAGCAGTCCCCAAGCAGGCAAAAAAGTCGGGTTCGCCAACTGCTCCCAAATAAGCAGAGATTATGGGTAGGCAGAGAGAAACAGGGGGTATACCTCTTAATGTGGACATTGAGATGGAACTGATAGGGAGCCATCCTGAGATCTATCCCTCCTCACTTGTTCCTTGCCCATTGTCATTTAATAAACAACAGTTCGGATGCAAATCCTGGCAAACATGAAGGAAGGACAGGTGCTGCATCTGGAAGATCCACATCTCAGTGCTGTTGTGTCTTTCTTCATCCCATGTGCCTTCTTGCCCTCTGTGGGTCACAGAGGCTGTAAAACAGACTAATTTCATTGAGATGTTGAATGCAATATCTATCTATCTATCTTTCTATCTAGCTATCTATCTATCTATCTAGCTAGCTATCTGTGCCTACTGAGTTTATGCTCAGTCTCACATTCTGTGGTGTTCAAAATAAAGTTAAGAAATCCATTCACTCACTCACTCACAAATGAAGTAATGAATGAACAAATGGACAAACGAAGGAGCTAAAAAAACGAATGAACTAATGAACTAACAAACCAACAACCACAGGTTTCTTCTCCTCCGCTCTTGTTTGGCTGTGTGAGAATCGAGATAGCTGTTTGGGCTTTTGCTGTCTTTAGACTAGTAGAGTAGAAATGGGCACAAACTGAACCATGAACCAGAAAATCCAACAAACCAGGTTGGTTCGCAGTTCACTTCACACCCAGAGTCAGGGATCCTGTTTTGGCAAAGCAAAATGAAGTAGCTAAACTAAGTGCTTCATTCTGCTTCCAACTGGTCCCATCATTTCCCTACTGGTTCCTCCTACTGCCTCCTCCTACTGCTACTATTACTACTGCCTCCTCCTCCTCCTCCTCTGCTGCTACCACCACCACCCATAGAGGCAGTGAGACCAGCTTCTGGAAGGGAATCCAGGCCTACTGTCTCCAAGGATGGTAGCAGTGGTAGAACCAGGAAAGGGGACAATGGGGACAGTGAGAAGGGAGCAGGTGAGCAGTAGAGGAGGTAGAAGGCAGGAGCAAGGTAGGTACCCAAAGCATGAAAAGTGGTTCTTACCCACAAACCATTGATTATCCAGTTCATGCCCATCCCTATTACCCAGGGTGGGAGATCTTTGCTGGGTTATTACCTACTCACCAAAATACCTGGAATTGCCCATCCCTTATGTGCGCAGGTGTGATCAGTATATCTTGTTAGTGTTCAGCATTAGAGATGGGCACAAATAGAAAAAAAATGGAGTTTCATTTGTCGTTTGTCGTTTAGAGGTCCGTTTCGGTTCGTTTCTGTTGTTCGTGAATTTTTTGCAAAAAATTCATTTTCGTTTCATTACCATTTTGTTACCGTTTCGTTATCATTTCATTACCATTTATTCCAATTTTATGTGATTTTTTTAGCATTTAAAGCAGCTCACTTCATTGTAATGAAACAAAAACCGAAAAATGAAACAAAAACGAAAAATTGTTTGTTTGTTCCGTGCCCAGCTCTATTCAGCATCTTTCACATACAGGCAATAACATTTGCAACAATGGTTGAGTTTAGGTCACTTATCACCCCTATAACATGGATTGGATCAGGTTTGAAGATCAGAGTGAACTTTGGATGAGAAGGGTTTTTGGCTCAGGAGGGACGTCTATGAACAAGGGACACCTTGATCCATCATCGACCCACAACTTAATGCCAGCTCCAAAAATACGGTTGACGGATTTTAAAAAGAGGGAGCATGAGAAAATCACAGAGTAAACCAGTGTCAGATACATATGATGATTGTGCTAAATTATATGCTGCTGCCACATTGTTTGACAGTCAGATGTTCTTGGCATCCCAGAGGTGATTTCAGGAGAAGTTTGTCAAAGCCGTGTTTCCCTAATGCAGTGAGTGAGATTTTATTCCCTGGGGTTTAATGAATGTAGAGAAGAGATTTGAAGGCGGGAGCAAACAAATGGAGAGCGTAGATCCCCAGCAGATAAGTACAGGACTGTGTTTACAAAGTGATATTACACGGAAAGCCTGTTAGGAATCAGACAATTTGCTGGCTGGATATCACCAGTAGAGATGGGCACGACCAGGGAAAATGACATTTTCGAGTTGTCATGTGTCGGAGCCGGCCCGTTTTGGCTCGTTTCCGTTTTTCGCGAAATTTTCCAAAAATGTGTCATTTCGTTTGTTGGTTTTTCATCTGTCGTTAGTACTGGTTTGGGGGGGGAGCGGGCTCCTGGAGGCACCTCTCTGGGGTGGGTGCCTCCTCTGGCCTGCTATGAAGGGAAAGCAGGCTCCTGGAGGCACCTCTCTGGGGTGGGTGCCTCCTCTGGCCCACTACAAAATGGCATGCATAGCCAATTGGATATGCATACCAAGTTGAGACTCGAGGCACCTCTTTTTTGGGTGCCTCTCTGTTGACCACAGGCCCACTGCTAACTGCAGTGTCACAGTGCGCACACTGGGGGAAGGCTCCTCCTCAGTCTCGGCACTCTGTGGTTCACCAAGAAGGGAACTGTACTTGCATGTGTGCAATGCAAGTACAGATTTGGCTTAGGGTTAGGGGGGTTAGCGCAAGGGCTAGGCTTAGGGTTGTTACGGGTAAGGTTAGGGTGAGTTCGTGGGGTGCACCTCTGGGTGCCTCTCTGACCCACTAAGAAGGACAGTGTACTGGCGTGTGGGTTAGGGTTCGGGTTTGGGTTCGGGCTACGGTTAGTGGGTTTTTTTATGCCCGACAGGCACATCCCAGAAGTCTCGGTCAAAACCTGGTCAAGTGGCCATGCAATTGGTGGAATGCCTCCAAAAATTTGCATGGTCCACTCCCATGGCCAGCCCATCATTGCGCAGGTGTAAAAAAATAAAATAAAAATAAAATAAAATAAAATCAATGGAGACGTTTTGTTGCAAGAAAAACCCACTGCTGCTACTGTAAAAATTCAGGCAGTTTTAAAATAGCTAATTTCGCATGTTTCTGTGGTGCTTTGGTGTGTTTTTGGACCACCACAATTTCAAAATAAATAAATATTTCTTGCGGTCGCCCCATTTTGGATCCCCTGCCTGCACTGCATGGCATGGCGAGCTGGCGAGACGACGAGGAATGGATGTGCAGCACAGGAGAGGAGAGGGGGAGGCCGGGGACCCCCCCCCCATAAACCACCCCTCTGTTAGGTGACATCACTCAGGCAGGCATATTTTCGCCTGCTTTTTTGGCCGGGAATCGGGTTTTTTTATTTTTAAAACTTTTTTCTGTGCCGCGCCGCTTGGCGAGTTGGCGAGGCGATGAGGATGCGCAGCCCAGGAAAGGAGAGGGGGGAGGCTGCCCCCCCAGAAACCACCCCTCTGGTAGGTGCCCACTCAGGCAGGCATATTTTCGCCTGCTTTTTTAGCCAGGAATCGGTTTTTTTAATTTTTAAAACTTTTTTCCTATGCCGCGCCGCTTGGCGAGTTGGCGAGACAAGGAGGAATGGAGGCGCATGCGCAGGCACTCGCAGCCCAGGAGAGGAGGGGGGAGGCCAGGGACCCCCCCCTCAGAAACCACCCATCTGGTAGGTGCCCTCAGGCAGGCATATTTTCGCCTGCTTTTTTGGCCGGGAATCGGGTTTTTAAATTTTTAAAACTTTTTTCCTGTGCTGCTTGGCATTGCGTGATCGCTGCAATGCCGCCAGGAATGACCATGACAAATCAGACCCAATTTTTCTTTAGTCGGTTTGAGTTCGAGTTCTGGCGGAGTAATTGTCGTTCTTCGTTTCGTTATGTAACAGAAACGAGGAACGGAAACGGAAACGAGGATTTCGCCGAGTCGTGCCCATGTCTAATTGTAATTATGCCTCACACTTCCATGACACAGTTTGTCATCGTGGCCATACTTGAACAAGGGCACACAAAGAGGTGCCTCAGAGATTCTGTGCCCTTTTGATCTCAATCCAACGGAAACGGAAACGAGGATTTTGCCGAGTCGTGCCCATGTCTAATCACCAGCCTTTGCTTGGATGCAATAATTGCCAGAGGCATTACGGGATAATATGTTAACTTGCTGAAGTCGTAATGATATATTTCTTTGGCACCCCCAACACTGAGATCTCTTTCTGTTTTCTGAACATACAAAGTTGGTTTCTGGGGTTTTTTTCCTGGTGTCATGTTCATGTGATCCAGGGCCTCTTTAATTTAATTTGCCTTAAACCTTTTATTTTGCTCCTCTTAGCCAGTTCATATTAAAACTATGCCTAATTATGACCACGGTCAGAGCTTCAGAACACAAACCACATAATATAGCATCAGCTGCTGCTCAGAACATGAAAGTGACTGGGCAACCATGAACTTTTCCATCAGTCCCTGCATAGGGGGACCAAGAGAATGAAAATATGATGTAAAAAAAGATCTGGTCATTGGGATAATTGAATGTCCTTCATTGACAGCTTTTTGAGTTTTGCCATGACCAAACGCCCAACCTGCTAGAATTCCCAGGTTTCAACAAACCCCAAAGCCTGGTATCATCCATTCTATCACTTCCAATTCCTCCCCTCCTCTTCTTCTTGATGGGAGAAATGACTGTACATGACTGTGTGAAAAGTGAGTTTATATGAGGAGGCTAGGAAAACTGGCTGTTTTGGATTACAGCTCCCAAAATAGCAATGTGGGATTTGCAACCTCTGGTTCTTGGGAAGAAACTGAAATAAATTAACCTTCCCTGCTTGCAGCAAGAGTTCTCTGCATGAGATTCCTCCCCCCCCCCAAATAATTATCATGAGAAATCCCATAGAATTTCTCATCTATGTTGTGGTCATCTTCTCCTAGAGGAATTCCAAATTGCAGGGGGATATTACAGTCTTGCACAGAATGCCATATTTTTTTACACAGGACTGGGAGTGGAAGAAGAGGTTGCACAGGAATATTATAATTTCTTCACAGAATGATATTTCCTATTTGAAGGAGGGGGGAGGGGAAATGCTAGGCTGCATATGATTGTTACAATTTCTGTGTGGAATAACATCTTTCCTAGACAGGATTCACCAGCAAGTGTATTAAACTTTGAAAATTTTGGGAGTTTCCTAGAGAAAGCATGGAAGAAAGAGGAAAACCTGTACAGGATATCAGAAAAGCCCCTTGCTGATCCAATGGGAAATCCCAGCAGGGAGTGTTGGCATGTGAGACACAGAAAATCAATAATAAGGTCCAGCTCTGCAGAGGTCACATGATCAAAGGCAAAGGAAGGCAAGACACACAAGTCTCATGAGGAGCGAGAGATGGGAGGGGGAACCCTATAAAATAGGGCTCCCACATGACATGCCTGCCTTTTCCAGCAAGGACGTTCCCCACCCACCCTCCACGCACTAAAAGTGTCAGTAGGAGGCTTACTGGTCACTAAGCTGGGGCCGGATAGGAATTTTTGATCTGCACCCAGGATTGGCTGAGGGGCGCAGGGATTTTTCACCTGTCCCACACTGGCTCTCGGAGTGGGACCAGATAGGGCGTTCCCTATCCAGGTCACACATGTGGAAGTGCAGATCGAGTCAAGTCATAGAGTGAGTTAAATTCTCAGAGGCTCTGTAAGCCCATCCTGCCTCTGGATGCTGAGGATCCTGAGATTACAGCATCGGAGGAGGGATGCGCTTGAAGCCTCCCTGGACCACAAGCCACCAACAGCGGGGCTGGTGGGACCTGGGAGGGGTACTGGGATTTTCTGGCCCTGCTTGCCCTGTTTCCCAGACAGGACAGGCAGGGGGAGTTACCTGCCCAAAAGTTTGCCTGTTGGAGGGGTCCCGGGAGACCCCAGGGTTCCAATGTTCAAGCCGCACAAAGGCAGCCCCCTGTCGTTGAGTTGATGATCCATTGGAATTTGAGAAATATGTTAATAAAGTGTGGCCCAAGTTATACCCCAAAACTGGGTCTCACCTGATTATTTTGCTGTGGGTGGGCAAAGAGAAATGGTTTGCTCTCATGATAGGTGACCACACTGGTTGAAAGAGCCTGTGAGATGAACCTGTTAATAATAACTTTCCCATCTGTACTATAAGAATTGTGAAGAATTGCCCTGAAGATTAGTAGATAAAGCTGGAGGGTGCATGCTTTTTCTCTTTTTTATGTAATCACTGTTCATTTTATCTTTTCTTTGCAGATAATTATCCCCATCTCTATCCACCCCCTCCCAAATCCTAGGAACAATTAGCTGCTCAGGCAGAGATAAGATAAGTAGTGATAAATGACTACTGCAGATAGGGCTGTGAATCTCCAAGCCTGTATCTAGGGATAGGGGTGGGGTGTGGATCCTTTATTTCTTCTTATAGCAAGATTTACACATACCTTGTTTTTGTTTTGTTTTGTTTTTTTTCCTCTGAGAAATTTCATGGGACATATGCAGTTTTTCTGGGGAAGAAAATGTCAAGGTGTAAAAACTTATCACAATTCCTGTGCAGGACAATCTCTGTTCTGCACAGGATTCACTATAAAGGAAATTAGGTCACACACAATTTGACAGTTTTCTTTATGGAAAAAATAGACCAAGAGGGAGAAGAAGAGCAGGACGTATGGATGATATCAGACGTTTGTTTTTTTTGTGGGAAGCTGGGAAACCTAACTGGTTCAGGAAAAGTTAGTGAGCATGGCAAAACTCAGAGGGTTTCTGAGAAACGGCATATCTAGAGGATAACTGGCAACCTTTTGCCAATTATCCTCTTCTGGTTCCTTTCATTGGCCTAACCCCAACAAATAAGTAAGAATATTAATGGGCTTACACAGATGCAGCTTTTCACTGGATGTCAGATCTTAACTCTAGGACAGTGGCTCCCAAAACATGGGTTCCCAGATGTCCTTGGACTATGACTTTCAGAAATCCTGGCCAACATAGCTGCTGGTGAAGGCTTCTGGGAGCTTTAGCCCCCAAACATCTAGACACCTAAGGTTGGGAATCATGGCTCTAGGGCAGGGCTGTCCAACTTTGAACAGACCAAGGTCTGCTTTTTCTGGATGAAAGTGTCTGAGGGCTACTACACTAAAACCTCTACTTACAAATTTTATCTGTTCCGAGCATATGCTCATAAGTAAAAAAATTGTAAGTAGAGCAGCAGTTTCCCATAGGAATGCATTGAAAATCAATTAATCCTTTCTGGAGGGATTCCTTCCTCCACTCTGCACCAACAACTCAATTGGTCACAAGACAGTGGCACGCCGATCATCTGGCTGGTAGAGAGAGCAGGGGACGGTGCCATGGCCCTTGAACTGCCCTGCTCGGCTGAGATAGTGGGCAGGCAGACCCAGATCTTTGATGGGGCAGTGGTGGTCCTTGGGGTGGGGGAGGTAGAAGTGGAGAATTTATTACCTCACATTTTTTACTGATGGCTGGCGGGCTACTTCTGAACCCTTCACGGGCTACTGGTAGCCCCCGGTCTACCTGTTGGGCAGGCCTGCTCTAGGGCACCCTTCAGAATGTCCACTTTCTATAACCTCTATATTGTCCTATATTACATTCCAGGTATATATGAGCACAGAGCTAGATAACTTTGTTACAATGAGCAGAATACATGTTATAGCTATGGTATCCTAGTTGATATAGTCTCCAAGAGTAATTCTCCTATTTTGATTATGTAGCCAGGAATCCACAACTGATGGAAATAGCCAATCATGGATGGGTGGGCGAGCACAAATTATTGCAATGATGCCTTGAAAAGCTGCAGTGAAGGTCATAGTATTCAACAATATCTTAAAGATAGAGGTCTGGGTGCAGGCTAAAGAGAAGCCAATTCTAAAAGTCTTGATGCCACAACTGACTCTAGCTTCCCTGTGGCAATCAGTAGCCACATGGCCTGGAAGGGTCTGGGGGTATGGGTGGATATATTTTGGGGAAATCTCACCAATTTATGTTCATCCAGAGTAAAATTTCAAATGAATTCTGGTTAGTGCTTCAAAATTCTTGTATTATCCAACCAAACCAAATCTGAAGTCAAGAGAGAACTGCATATATATTCCTGCAGTTGTTTGGTAGATGTTGCTCTACTTTTATTTGAAAACCTGTTTTTGAAGACCGGGGAGCAGTTTCTTTCAATTCCCATGTCAACCCAACTGGCTAGTTCTGATTTCATTCACAAACATTCCATGATTTGGGGCCTTATTCCCTTGTGGCTACCGACTTGATTGCTAGGAGAACAGTATTTCCTGGATTTAATTGTCAGGAGGTCTACCCACCAAAGAAAATTGATGGGAAGGCAGAGTACAGCAAGCCTGTCACATGAAGATGGCGAGTCAAGATGAGGGACTTGTCATGTCTAAAGGTAGGGACAAATTGAAAAATAAATCACATTTTCTGATGAATTCAGCCAATTCATCAAAATTGTCAATTTGTATTCATCATAAATAAAGTCCCATGACAAATATGAACTCATGATTTCAGCAGTTTTTGATTTGTTAATTCATTGGGCTATAAAATGGTACCCAAGGCATCTCGAGTCATCTAATTTGGAGGAAAACATCCCCTCCTCTACAACCCCTCTAAGTTCAGTGGAAAGTAGACTTTTGATGTCTAAGTTGTATGTGTGTGTCCTGTGTCATTACAGTCATGATTGACTCTTTGTAACCCCAAGACCATGGAGTTTTCTTGGCAGGAATGCTGGAGTGGTTTGCCAGTTCCTACTATAGGCACCTACAGCACCTCGTATTCCCTGGTGGTCGCCCATTCAAGTACTAACCAGGGCCGACCATGATTAGCTTCCGAAATCAGGTGGGATCCGATGCACTTGGGGCATTATGTACTTCCAAATACCTCCCCACAAAAAAGTTCCCTTCAGGTACCTAGAGACTCCAGACTTGCAGGGGACCTTCCTCTGACTCTCCTCTACAATCCCCCCGAGTTTGCTGAAGATTGGGTATTCCCAACCCAGTTGCTAAAGGGCACTGTCCTCGTTTAGATCATTTTGTGGGTATATAACTCAGAAAACTGAAACCCAGTCATCATCAAACTGGGAGGAATTATAGATATGAGATGGGATAAGTCTTTCTGCAAGTTTGGTGTCTCTAAGATCCTTGGGGGCACTTTTTTGGGGGGGAGTTGTTTGTAGATGTATAAGTCAGGTATCCGGAGTGCATTCCTCTCCAATTTTTCAGAGCTTGTAAAGGTAATCCAGAGAAAGCAGCTCCGCAAATTTGGGGCCTCTACATGCTAGGTGCCTTTTAAAAGAGTAATTTAAGGGAAAGAAGAATCAATTTATTGAAGAATTTCAGTTCGCCACTGGAAATTCATTAATTCATCAATTCATCAATTTCTTTATTTCTCAATTCCTCAATTCATCAGCCCCAATGGATAAAGAGTTATCATGAATCACCATTTAAAAAAATCTTCCCATCTCTAGCCATAACTAGAATCAGAGTCTAATTGAACTTGATTCAGGTTTTTATTTAATTGACCCATACTCAACTGTTGATCTGGAACCCAGTCTCCCTTTTTGTTTCCTGGGGGAGAAAAGCTTGTTTTTAATAGGTTCTTGATATTGGGACATGGCACTTGGCACCAAAGACTCAGACTCAGATTTAGGACACAGACCCAAAGAATTTAGCTGCTTTCACATGACCACTAAAATCCGCTGCAAAGTGCTCACAGATGTAGAGCATAAAATCGTTTTCCCACGAGCAGTGGGCTTTAAAAAAATCAAAGTGTGACCATGCCCACAAGCATAGCCCAGCTCATTTTACAAGTACCTGGACTCAAGGTGGTAAAATCCTTGTCTCTCTTCCGATGCGGATTTTAAACCGTTACTCGGGTCCATGGGAACATGGAAAATCTGCACCAGAACCTTTTAACCCCTGTTATGGTGTCTTTGGGCCTTTTTACACAACCCCTAAGATCCGCTGGCCACTTAAATTCGGACCAGAGATCTTAGGGGTTCGTCGCTCTTTCTGTGTCCCCACCCCCTCCATACTTCCTGGCTGCTGGCTGCGTGAGGGGAGGGAGAAAAAAAGGGAGAAAAGCATGCCGCTCACCTCGTTCTGCTAAAAGTAGCTCTTAAAGAGGCGGGAGCTAAAAAACAACAAACAGAAGCAAGGAGAGCCCCTCACTCACTATCCTTACACCGGATCAAATAATTTTCACCTCCAAAGAGCAAGTACCTGGAAGCTGCGCTGGGTCGCGCTAAAGTGGGCGGGGTCGCACTTAATTTCCTGTTAACTCCGGAGCTGGTGGGTAAACATTTTTAAGCTCTGGAGCTGGGAGCCATTTGCCCTGGAGTTTAGGGGTTGTGTATAAATGCCCTTTGCTGAGGTTCTCAGGAAAAATGCGACCATGGGAATATCCGATCCGCGACATCAACCACGTGACCACTGCAGGGTCTGTGTGTGTGTGTGTGTGTGTGTGTGTGTGTGTGTGTGTGTGTGTGTGTGTGTGTGTGTGTGTGTGTGTGTGGATCTGGATCAAAGTTTGCTGCGGATTTTAGTGGTCGTGTGAAAGCAGACTTTGGCCCTTACTTCACGAGGCGTGGCGCTCCGCAGCGATATTGCCTTCGATTTGAATTCGGAGGCAGTCACGTGGCGGTCACGTGTTCTCGCTTCGCTCCTGCCCCTGTTTCTCAGTACTCACGAGCTGCAGTTTTAGGACCGATTCGAGCACAACCTCACGTGCTCCCTTCGCATTCGCATGCCACTTTTCAACGTTCCTTATTTCCCATCCGTCCTTTAAAAAAATTCCTACCGACGGCGTATCGATGCACTGATGCTGGACTGTCAGTTGCAATGGCTCTACTGATTTCAACTGTTTCCTGGCATCATTGGCAGCCCCCCCGCTGCCGCCGCCGCTACTCGGGGGGAGCCCCGCGTGGCACAACCGCCCGCCCTCCGCCACTTGCATGCTGCCTGCCCCGGGTGCCCTGCTCTGGCCGGGCGAGGCGGCAGCGGCTCCTCCTGCTCCCTCCGCCGCCGCCGCCGCTACTCGAGCAAGGAAGTAACAGCGCAAAGCAATGAAACGATATAGCGATGCATCGATATCCCTGTTTGAATATTTTTTAAAAAAACTTGAAATAAAAGCCAAAACCGAGACCACACGTCATGTTGGGAGCGAAGCAAGATGCGAAGCGAAAAGATTCCCGGCAGCAGCCAGGGAGCACGGTTAAGGGGGAGTGGTCGGGGCGGCACCGAAGCTAAAATGGAGGGGCGTGCGGAATAAAACGATCGATTCGGACAGAAAAGAAGGCTAGCCGCGAAGCGAGCGGCTCATGAAGTAACGGCCTTTGTTGACTTCCTTGCTGCTACATAACTGCAAGTCAGAGGTTGCAGAAAGCACTCCTCAACTGCAGTTATGCTTCATAAGAGGATTCTTCCCCAAATGTTGTTTTTCCAAGGGCATCTCCACCTTCCCAAAAAGCAATGAAGCAAACAACAAAAACAAGTCCAGTTGCCCAGACTCAACTTCCAAATAACTTTACCTGGGTGATTGAGAATCTTCGCAGACAAACAACAACCCCCCTTAAAAAACATAAGTGGCAACAAACATGAAAGGAGGAGCCTTCTTGATCTTTTGCAAGTTCATCTTACTCTTGATATTGGTCCAGGTCCTGCATATGCCCCTTAGAAAGATCAGGATTTTGCTTCTGGTCTCCCCCCCTCCCTTTGTTTTAAATGTGCTTGCCCTTCAAGATGTAAATCCATTGAAATCCAGCCCTAGACAATACCAGGGTCACTCTGCTTATTACTTTATGACATTTCCAGATGAAAGGTGCTTTGGGGGCTCACATTAATTTGCTTTATGTTTGACTAGAAATGCTTCCCATTGCTATTAGAGCACATTCCCCTCTTTCTTCATTTTAGAGAGCTTGTCAGTCATTTGAGAATGATATGCCCTATGTCTGGGATGAATAAGCCCATCATACATTACAGATGGCCCTGTTCTTAGGAGGAAGGAAAGAAGGGAGAGGAAAAGAGAGATAAAAGCCATAATGCACAGCTAGTGGAAGGAGAAATAGTTCCTACCAAAGCTTGACTCCACTACTACTTTAATTTCTTTAGAACATCTGGTTCTTCAAGGATGATTTTTTTGTGACTCCCTTGTAGGAACTTGGACAAACCAACATCCTTGCTTCCTGGCCAAAATTGTTTGACTTTGCACTATGCTCACCAACTGTTTAACTGTTTAATCCAATTGGGACATAGATCTTTCAGGTTTGAATCTCTGTTTGGCCATGGAAATTCAGGGGGTGGGTGGGTAGTATAGAACTGGTAAAACCACTTATATATCTCTCTTGTCCTGGAAACCCTATTAAGGTAGCTATAAGTCAGCTGTGGTTTGATGGTACCAGACACATCCTCTCTCCATACATATATCATTCCATTTTATGGAGTGATACTCCTCCATGACCCACCATTGAGACACAAGAGTGATTTTCTTGGCTGTAGGGCCTCAACAGTGGGATGTTCTTCCCTTGGAATCTTGAGTGGTAACAAATTTGCTTTCATTTTGGTGCCAAGTTAAAACAAGGATGTTCTCCAGATCAGTTGAAAATGACCAATATATCCTCATTGTTGGTGAGGACTGGATCTCGCCAGTCCTAAGTTAAAACTCTACCCATGCAGTCATGTTGGCTGTCTGGTTATTCAGGATTCTCTCATCTTTTTTTGTCACTTGTGGTAGTCAATTATGCAGGGTTCACAAGCACCATAATAATCAGAGACACTGAGCCATCAATGGGGCAGTAGGAGAGTAAGAGTGGCCTCCTCTTCAGAACACATACATGGTGTTTCCAAGTCTCAGATCCTTCCCTGCAGACTCAGAGATTTGCTAGACTCCTCTTGGTGTTCAAGCAAAAAGACCACTTTTAGGTCAAGGAGAGGAAGTAGAAGTTTGATCTATTGCTCTAAGAGAGGTGGCTTTAAGGTGTGGGAATCCATCTCACCAACATAGCAGAAAGATATTTGCACATTTTCTAACTGGAACATTAACACACACAAAAAGAAAAGAATAAGGGGAGGGAACTAGGAGTGGAAGAACCCAAGGAGTGCACAAACATGATCCATCATCATGCCATTTGGAGCAGAGGAAGGAGTGGAAGGGTCATGCCTAACCAGCTAGCTCAAAGGCAGTTCCTCCTAGCTGACCCCTTTCTTGTGTCAACATTGTGATGTCACCGGAGCCTATCCTTGTGATGTCACATGAGTCACAAATTTTGGCCATGCAGTCTTGGAGATTGTGATGCTGTGGATGTCATAATCATATACCTAAATACAGTGGACTCTCGTATAACAAGAAGTTTGTTTAAAAGAAAATCCACTTAATGGAAAAAAATTCCAGAGATAGCTTAACAGAATCACTTAAGGAGCAAATCTGTACAACAGAAAAATGGTCACAATTAGAGATTAATCCATTTTCAATGCATTCCTATGGGAAATTTGTACAAAGGAAATTTTGTATAACAGAATTTGATTTGGAATGAATTAATTCCTTTATACCACTGTAATATATATAATCATATTCCTAAAAGAAATAAGATTAGACCTAAGAAACAGGGATCGGTGTCGCTTCTGTCTGCATTCTCTCTCTCTCTCTCTCTCTCTCTCTCTCTCACACACACACACACACACACACACACACACACACACACACACACACACACACACACACACACACACAGAGAGAGAGAGAGAGAGAGAGAGAGAGAGAGAGAGAGAGAGAGAGAGAGAGAGAGAGTATGCTCCTGCCATTCATGTTGTGTCTGTTTAAAAATGGGCTCCAGGAGCTTATAGGAGGAATTAAAAGAATCTAAGTCACACCAATGAAGGAACTGGTTTCTCTAAAACAGACATAAGTTTAGAAATGAACAAGTCCATGTTACAAGATGATATTTCTCAAGGACATTCTTTTTGGTTCCTGGTTTCTCAAACCTCACAGGTGTATGTAAAGTTTTCCAGCACTCTTGAAATGCTGCATTTGTAATTAAGACCTCAAAAAAAAGGTTGGGGTATTAATTCTGTTGCTTTTAGCCAACCAGAGCAATGCTCTCTCATTAGATGGGTGGGATAAAAATTTGATTGATTGATTGATTGATTGATTGATTGATTGATTGATTGATTGATTGATTGATCAATCAATCAATCAATCAATCAAAACTGGGCTAAAAAAGATGGATTTCTTTCTGAGAACTTTGGACATAAAAACATGATGTTGTCCTTCTCAGGCACAGAAACTACAAACTTTCATCTTTTAAATAAAGTATTTGTTATGAATATATAATTAGATTTCCTTGTGTACAGCTACAGTAGAGTGCCTCATTTTTCCTGGGGAGGATTTAAATATGTTGCAATATAAATCAGAATTGAGGTTTTTCACCTTTCCTATGAGGGTACATTCTTTGTAGGTGGATGCCAGCCGAGTGTCAAAAACTGCTATTATAGAAAAAGTAACCCCAGGATTTATTTGTGCGAGTTCAATAAGGTTTTTCCATTTTTGTGCTAATTTTGCTCCGGAACAATTATTTATGTACACTGCATCACAACAGATCTGCTGCTTTAATGCCAATTTTTTATTTTGATGTGTCAATATTTTAGTGTTTTTTTTAATAACATCCATCACTAGAACTGTATACTTCACGCTATACAGACTTGCGTTAATATATGTATTTCTCTGTATGTCGCAGTCATACTTTTTAGTTTCCACACTGATTGTGTGTGTGCTTAAAGCAAATTTATAAAGAATGGGCCATAGTTAGTAGCAGATGATGAAAGAGGCTTAATTTGTAATCCATGCCCAGAGCCTGGGAAAGTGACTGGTTGCTGTATTGGTGCAGGGAATTTTGGAAGTTTCTAGAGTAGCTTTTCGCTACATGGTTTTGGTATATAAATCAAACCAAATCAAATGAAATCAAGCAAGCAAGCAAGCAAGCAAGATCTGGATTTGCCCTATAGAGCCAGTATGTCAAAAAACACAGTTCTGGACTTGGCTAATTCATACAGAATATGTACCTGTTTATGCCAGGTAAGGAAAGAAAGGCTGCACGATATAGCACAAGCTGTCTATCTGGGGAAACAGTTGTTGGTTGGTGGGAGGGGGAGGGAGGGAGGGAGGGAGGGACAGATGGATAGGTGGGTGGATTCACCTCCTTTCGTGTCTCTTGATACCAGTGTTGGCAAGCTCCCATCACATCTGGCTCAATTGTGTTTGGATCCATTTTGACTAGTTAAACCCTCCCACTAGAGGCCAGGACTGCCTCATCTCTGTTGTCTTTCCGGAAACAGGCAAAGGACTCTTCAGGCAAGCTTTCCCTGAATGATGAACTTCCTATAATGTGTATTTTATATGAATCTATAGGACCACATAGACTTTGTGTGTATAACTACTTATAACCTTATGTGATTACACTGGCACTATGTTTTCAACGTTAGTTTCCATCACTCATAACTTTAATGGAACTTTACTCTCCCTTTAACTGCTGGCATTCTCTTGTAACTTTCACGTAATGTTGTCTCTTAATGCTGTAAGATGTCCCTCAATTCCCTGTTCTCAATACTAGAATATGTCTTAATTATACTTAGGCGGGGTAAAAATACTCTAAAATAAAATAAATAAATAATAAATGGTGATCACTCTTGGGTACCTCTTGCACCCTGCAGGAAGGACTTTGGCTGTGTCGCACAACCCAACCCAAACCCATGCATGCAAGCAAAATCTGCATTTTCAGTTCTGAAATGAATGGGAGCCTTTTTCCATCATGCTCATGAATTACACTTGTTGACAAGATGCCTGAGCCCCCTCCTTTTTGGGGCACCTCAGCTAATTCCATCTCTTCCCTCTTTCTCTCTTCTCAATTAAACATATGAAAGCATGCTCCTCCCCTGCTCAGAAAGCAGCTTTTAGATTAATCATATTATCTTAAGGTTCCAAATCTCGGTGGCGCCGTAACCTTTCTTCCATTAGAATCCATTATCTTAAACTATCACAATAATCCTGGCTTTAGGGAGGAGGAGAGGAAAGCAGGAATGAAACCTAATAGATGGCAAATAAGATTAATGCATGATCTAAGTACTGATTACACTTGGGCCTGCCCTTGAACACCCAGGTGTAACCTTGAAATTCACATCCACTAAAGATGCTGCAATTAGATTGAAGGTCCCCAAAGATCTCAAAGGGCAGCTGGCCACCCCTCCTTCCCTACTGTTTGGTCCTCACCAGCAAGCTACATCTTATCGCTTTTGGGTCTTTCGTCCATGTTTATACACTGGGCTGTTAAGCATTATCTTTTCATACATTTTTTTAAACATGAACAACTTATTTTTCAGATCTTTCCCCTATTCTTGTTTGTTTACAAGGAACTATTAGCCAAGGGACTCTGTGAACTTTTACCTGGACCTCACAAGAGGAGAACTTTGTTTTCAGAAGCCCTTCTAACTCTAGCATAGAAAAGAGAGATATTTTTCTTTAGAAAATGGCCTGAGGTCCCAGCCAAAAAAAATTATTCCATACAGTTTGTCTTCCAAGGTCCTTGTTTTTAGAGCTGGATATAGCCTAGGCCCTGAGAGAAGACCTCCACGATTAGGGAGAACTTGGCATCAACAAACCCCAGGACTATGTGGGAGGTATGTTCCAGGAAGACATGTAGTGAGATTGGAATGACCTCTACCCTCCACAACTCTCCCAATGCATTCCTGGAGTGATCCTGACACAGCTTGGAAGCTTTGAACCACACAACAGCATCCCCCCCCTGGTGGTGATGGCCAGTGTGTTGCTCTCAGCAGGTTTTGAAGGGCCAGATACAGGGGAGTGGTATCAGGAGACAGAGATCTAGTCTCATGCAATCCCAGACACATCTGGTGGGGCCACTGTGAGATACAGGAAACTGGACTAGATGGGCCTTTGGCCTGATCCAACATGGCTCTTCTTATGTTCTTATATTCTTATTGAAGGGTGCAGTGCAATGGGAGGTAACCCCCCCCCCATGGGACAGAGTGAAGGACTCACAAGGCCTGGGTTGAATTCTCCACTCCATCATGGAAGATCACTGAGGGTGTGCAACAGGTAAAAACACTCCTCAATTATCTCACTTCCCTTGAAAGCTCTATTAGAGTCGCTATAAGTCATTTCTGATGATAGCACATAACAAGAAGTATATTTATGCATGCTGCCCAGATTTCCCTTCCACACACAGCTGACAAATGTGAAGAGTTGCTTTTCTGGACTATTAATTTCTCCCCAAATTATAATATTTCCCTCTTCTGGGTTATGTATGTATGAGTCTCAAAGATTTTCTCCTAGCGTGTCAGGCAGGCAATGAGATCAAATTCCTTTTCTTCAAGATTGATTTTGATGGAGCCTTCCTCCAATTATGTATTTATTTGAAACATGTATTTCCTCCTGTTCTCCAAAGAGATCATGAAATCTTTGTGGCTGTCTTCCTCCTTACGTTACTCTCAAACAACCCTGCAATGTAGGTCAGACTGAGAGATGGAGTGTCTGCCCCCAAGTGATCTAGTTTCTTTGAACTGTTGCCTTCTGGCAGAAGATACAGAACAATTAAAACTCGGACCACACGTCTTCTGAACAGTTTTTATCCCAGAGCTATAATTGCACTTAATAATGAACTCAAGAACCACCAGTAGTGAGCACTTGGACAGAATTACCTAGCCTGTTGTGTAGATGCTTGTGTTTTTAAGGGGGGGGGTGTTTTTAAGGGGGTGGGTGGGTGGGGGAGTGTTCAGGGATTTTTATGTGTGTGTGTTGAAGGGTTTTTTGTTTTTTGTTTTTAATGCGTGTGAGAGTGTTTGGAGATTTGTGTGTGTGCGTGTTGAATCTGGTCTCTGGGTGTCTGAATTTCGTTGTATGTGTATACTGTGTATATACACACAATGACAATAAATAAATTAAAAAATTAAAAAAAATTAAAAAAAATTAGTGAGTCTAAGACCGTTACTTCACGTCCTTCCTCGTTCTGAGTTGACATTCGTTTCGTGATCACATCAGTCACGGTCATGTGGTCTTGTCTTGGTACTGTCCCTGTTCCTGTGTACCCACGGGCGTGATTGATGGTACCGTGATGACTGTTACTGCACGTCCTTGTTCTCAGCACTTCTCAGCCTTCATTCTCAGGGTTTGTTTGTTTTTTGGTCCGATCTTCTGTTTTTCGATCTTTCGAATCTCCTTAGCTTTGCTTTTAATGCATTATGGAGCTAAGTTTGAGGCATTTGTCTTTTAATCTCCCTGCACTGCGTTGCTGACTCCAAAGGGAATGTACTGGTGAAAGGCACTTCACACTCCTGCCACTAGATGGAGAATGGCATGTTGCCTGATGAGACTTACCTCACGGGCACTCATCTCAGAACGAGAACTAAGACAAGCAGATTCCCGAGCCCAGGGAGGGATATGGCTCATTACGCTTTAATCTCAGTTCAGGGGGCGTGGTTGGGACAAACTCCCGTTGTCATGCAATGGACATGCGGTAAGATTTCCTCATACCAGTCCCAAGTGGTGAGGGATGAGAAGTAACCGTCCTACACTCAAAGACAATCCTGGAGAAGCACTATCATCAGCTAAGACATATGGCAAAGAAGCTGAAGGCATGGATTTAAAGTAATGTTTCCCAAGCATAGGTCCCCAAATGTTAAAACTCCCAGAAACCTTTACCATTATCTGTGCTGGCCAGGATTTGGGGGATTTGTACTCCAAGAACCTCTGAGGACCCAAGTTTGGGAAACACAGATCTAAAAGGTATTTCAGCTTGTGATACAAGGTATAGGGGACTAGCGGAGCAGTTGTTAAACTGCTGTACTCCACTGCAGCCAAACCTGTGCTCACAACCCGGGGTTCAATCCCAGGTAGCCGGCTTAAGGTTTACTCAGCCTTCCATCCTTCTGAGGTCAGTAAAATGAGCACCCAGTTTGCTGGGGTGGGGGTCGGGCAATGTGTAGCCTGCATAATTACGTGTAAACTTCCCAGAGAGTGCTTTAAGTGCTATGGGGTGGTATATAAGCAGCACAGTTTTCTTTTGTCATTGGCACATCATGAGAAAGAATGAAAAATAGAACTCCGATTTGCATAAAAGTGCATATATTGGTTTATTAGTGCTGATGCAAAAGGACAACTGATTTTTATAATTAAAACAGAATCACATAATGCATTCACCTCTATGACAAAGGTAGCGGGCAGGTGGTTATTTTTATGACAGTTGCTGAGTGTCATTCAGGTGTCTGAAACTTTAGATGAGCAAAGAGTCTTTCTCTTTCTTACAGTTCTTGAAATCAGGCATGGATTAGGCAGCCCTTCAAATGGAGGATGCCTTGAAAGGCACAGCTGTCCTCTGAGAATTCAAAGAGAAGCTTATCCTCCTTGAAAAGAGGGTATATGGCCATGCTACCGAGACAGCCCTACCATTTGGCAAAGTGACCCAGCCCCTCAGATGACAGATGATCAGATGTGCCGAACAGCATGGAGAGGTTGGGATGAAACATCCCTTTCTTCCACAAGGTCTACCCTCAAATCCCTGTGTCACCATGTTACCATCAAGCTTGGTGAAGAACATTGTTGTTTTCTATAGATGCTGAGATGGCAAGTTGGGGAGGACCCTAGAATGGCACTTGGGGGTGGGTGTACCACATGTAGCCTTTCAAGCAGCAAAACTGTCTTGAAAAAAACTTGTGCTTGTCCAAACCCTCTTTTCTTGTTCTGGTGGAACAGAGAAAGAATGATTTATTCTTCTTCAAGTGCCAATGTCCTCTCAGAACACTGGCAATCAGGAGCATGCTGTGTTTTTTTTATCCAAAGCTATTCTAAATAGAGAAACTGTGCCCAATTCTTAAGGCAGAATGTTCTTCTACATCCTGGGCCATGGTTCCCATCTATTTTTCCTTGGACGATAACCCACAGCAAATGGTATTTGCTATTGGGCATTATGTGACTGAAATATAGTATTGTAGTTTTCTTCTCTAAATGGTATTGAGAATTTCTAGCTTTTTATTCATACTCTATAATATGGCCACATTAGTGACTCTGTCTGTCCAAGGTACTTCTGATTTTATCTGTACATCAACATCTCGCTTCTAGCTTCCAACTTAATGTGTCTCTCTGTGTTTGTGTTGCATCACTACAGTTGTGACCAATTATTTGTGACCCCATGTCCATGGAGTTTTCTTGGAAGGAATAATGGAGTGGTTTGCCTACAGTACCTGTTATTCCCTGGTGTTCTCCCATCCATGTACTAACCAGAGCTGACTTAGCTTCCAAAATCAGGCAAGACCGGATGTGCTTAGGGCATCTAGGCAGCTCTAATGTGTCTATAAGGGTCCAAGTTTCAACACCACAAAAAGTATACTGAGCACATAAGATCAAAGTATTGGGGTATGAAGTCTGATACATAAGTCCCAGTTTTTCAAGACATTCCTCATTTTCTGGAATGAATTTCTAGCTTGTTAAATTCTACAACAGATTTCACATGAAAAATCCCAGTTATCCTTGACATAGCATCCCAAGTATTTATGATGATACTCTCTTAATTATATCACTTCTAATATTTTTACTGATAACCATTCATTTTGTCTTCTTCACCTTAAATCACAATCCCATGGCATTGCTTTCTGCAGCAGAATCCAGTAATCCTTTCAAATCTTGCACATGGGTTGACTGCATTTGTTAAATATGCTTTCTTCTCTCCAATCTGCTCAAAGCTGTATGTAGAGCTTTTCTCTTAACAATGACTCTGCAAGGTAGACCAGGCTAAGACAGGCAGATGATTCTAATTACCAAGTTTCATGTCTGAACGGGAACCACAGCCTGGTTATCTTTTTAAGTCTCAATACAATTCTTTAATAGCAACATGACATTTGAAGTTTTGGTTCCCTGGAAGTGGGTCAGGTGGTAAATTCAACCTATGGCAAAAATGTTGAATTAGACGTGGGGTCTGCACATTCCAGATTCACACATTTCCAACAGAAGGAAAAACTCTTATTGTCCGTCTTTAAAGAAACATAACTGTCAAGGAACAAAAAGGTATGAGCGACATTTTCTGATAGCAAAAAGATTGGTGGGACCTGGGACCGTGGGGGCCATAGGAGCATCATGTCTTCTGCTCACAGAGAGTTAACACAAGCATGCACATACAATGACATGCACACATGCTCACGTACAGGCGCACACGGAGCAGTCAGCCTCATGCCATTAAGTCAGGGCGAGTAATGAAATTTCATTTAATTTGCCAGGAAGAAAGTGCTAATGTTAAAAGGCATTTAATAAAAAGGAGGGTGGAATTCTTTGAAAGGAGGCCTTTAAGTAATTGCTTCAAGTGTCGTAGGCCTACTCGCAAGAATATTTACATTACAGTCTCATTGTGCCAAAGTGTAATTCAATTACTGCTGCATTTACATTCCATCCTTCCCTTTCTTTCAGTTTTTTAAAAAATAAATGTGATTTTCTGAGCAAATATCTCTGTGTGTGTATCTCTGTGTGTGTTTGTAAAATCAAGTCAAGTGTTCATTGTGAAAAAAAGAATTTGGGGAGAAGACTGCTGAGTTAATATCCTTTAAGAGCCTTTTGAAAATCATTTGAACAAATGAATCCCATGTACATTCACCTGTAATAAACCACACACCTATATAAACACTTGTATCTTAGACATGCATATGCTTGTGTTTGTATGTAATAGATACATATGTATATGTGCACATATGTATTTGTGCATACACAGAGGCCTACATGTGGAAAGCATGTAGAAAATAGACCCAGGGAGGTTTAAAGAAAAAAATAAATTATTTCTTCACTCTCTTGGGTCTCTGGGGAACATTCCAGAAGAAAAGGCATGGGTAACATTATTCAGTGGTGGTGGTGGTGATTATCATTATCATCTTTATTCACAGTGAAGTTTTGGAAGAGGTAGCCATGTTAGCCTGGGCAAGAATTTTAGGCAAAAATCAAAGATACAACACAAAAACAAAATACAAAAATTAGACATGGGCACGACTCGGCGAAATCCTCGTTTCCGTTTCCGTTCCTCGTTTCCGTTACGTAACGAAACGAAGAACGACAATTACTCCGCCAGAACTCGAACTCGAACTGACTAAAGAAAAATTGGGTCTGATTTGTCGTGGTCGTTCCTGGCGGCATCGCAGCGATCCCCCCCTCTCCTCTCCTGGGCTGCGCATCCTCGTCGTCTCGGCAACTCGCCAAGCGGCGCGGCAGAGAAAAAAAGTTTAAAAAATAAAAAACCAATTCCCGGCCAAAAAAGCAGGTGAAAATATTCCTGCCTGAGTGAGGGCACCTACCAGAGGGGTGGTTTCTGGGGGGGGGGTCCCCGGCCTCCCCCCCTCTCCTCTCCTGGGCTGTGCATCCATTCCTCGTCGTCTCGCCAACTCGCCATGCCATGCGGTGCAGGTGGGGGATCCAAAATGGGGCGACCGCAAGCAATATTTATTTATTTTGAAATCGTGGTGGTCCAAAAACACACCAAAGCACCACAGAAACATGCAAAAAATGCCTGAATTTTTACAGTAGCAGCAGTGGATTTTTCTTGCAACAAAAAGTCTCCATTGATTTTATTTTATTTTATTTTTATTTTTATTTTTTTACACCTGCACAATGATGGGCTGGCCATGGGAGTGGACCATGCAAATTTTTGGAGCCATTCCACCAATTGCATGGCCACTTGACCAGGTTTTGACCGAGACTTCTGGGATGTGCCTGTCGGGCATAAAAAACCCACTAACTGTAGCCCGAACCCGAACCCTAACCCTAACCCTAACCCATACAACTATCAGCCAATAAGCTTGCTCCCAGTGATAGGGAAATTGTACGCCAAACACCTTCTGACCCGCCTCTCAGACTGGATGCGTGTTAATCAACTCCCACCTAAAGAACAAGTTGGTTTCTGCCTGGGTTCATCTACCCTTGACTATGCTCTGGTGCTAGATTTTTTAGCTGAAAAATACTCTTGTAAACTCAAGGGGAAGTTGTATGCTGCATTTATTGATTTACTGGGAGCATTTGATTCCATCAATAGACCTCTCCTATGGACCAAACTAACTAAACTGGGCATGGACCCACGTTTGCTATTTCTGATACGCAAATTATACTCAGCAAACACTGGTAAAGTGCGTTTAAACCATAATGGTCATCTATCCGAGAACTTCCCAATTGCCAAGGGTGTTAAGCAGGGATGTGTCCTTGCACCATCACTCTTTAATATATTTATGTCAGATGTATCAGAACATCTTGCCAAAGCAGGAAACCATGCTCCTAGAATGAATTCCCACCCAGTCCCATTGTTATTGTATGCAGATGATACTGTACTCTTGTCCATTTCTAGGGTAGGACTTAAACACCTATTGTCGGCCTTTTCAGAATATTGTGCACTTAACAAGTTCACCATCAATACTGAAAAATCTAAAGTATTAATCTTTTCCAAAAGTTGGACTAAGGAGACATGGGCACTCGGAGGTAAACCCCTTGAACAAGTTACAACTTTTAGGTTTCTGGGTTTCCTGTTCCATCATCGACTTAACTGGTCATCCCACCGAAAAGCCACCATAGCTGCCTCAAAAAAATCATCTCCTGGGAATTTCAAGGTTCCATTTTCACTCTGGGAATCAGTATGTTCCAGCCGCACTCCAAGTCTTCATGGCTAAAGTAACTAACCAACTCCTGTATGGAGTACCAATCTGGATTAAGGCTGCCAATCAGGAAGTAGATCGTATTGCAGCTTTTTTTTTTTTACGACGTATCTTGGGTGTACCAAACTCGATCAACCTACCAACAATATGCTGTGAACTTGGGCTTCACCTGCCCTCAACACTAGCGTGGACAGCCACTATAAAGTATTGGTTACGCATCCATTTTCAAACGCATCCCAATTCCCTGCTAAACGATCTACTAAGTGACACCTATAGCTCCAAATGGTATCAGAACATCTGCATAAAGATAGCGTCTATTGGAGTTGATTTAGACTATTTATCCAACTGCAATGAACAATTCTTATACAACTTTATTCACAAAGACTTTGGGACATTGAGAGACAGAATATTGTTGGAAGAGTTAATCCAATCTGCTCCCCTTTATATTATGGCCTAACCCTCAACCCAGAATTTGGTTCAAATTATTTCAAGAATCTCTTGAATCCTCAAGAGAGACGGGCATTTATGTTGGCAAGACTGAACATCTTTCCTTCCACTGTCACTCTAGGAAGATACTCTAAAATGCCTTACAAGAGCAGACTCTGTAAATTCTGCAGGTTGGAACCTGATTCTGTTTCACATATTCTGACTCGATGCACCGGCCATCATATTAATCGACAGCAATTAATTGGCTCCATTATTTCCAAATTTTCAACAACCCCTGAGACTATTACTGCTACTCTCTTGGCAGACAAAGATAAAAGTGTGACAGAGCTAGTAGCCAAATATTTATTACTAGTTTCTCAAAAGAGTAGCCCTGCTTCCTTTTAAGTTTGGTTTATGGTAACCCCAGATTAATATGGTTGCTATTCAGGCGCTGAGAGGTTTGCCTATTGTAACTATTTTAATGACTTTTTTTATGCCAATAAAGGTGACTGTGACTGTGACTGTGACTGTGACTGACAGTACACTGTCCTTCTTAGTGGGTCAGAGAGGCACCCAGAGGTGCACCCCACAAACTCACCCTAACCTTACCCGTAACAACCCTAAGCCTAGCCCTTGCGCTAACCCCCTAACCCTAAGCCAAATCTGTACTCGCATTGCACTACACATGCAAGTACAGTTCCCTTCTTGGTGGACCACAGAGGGCCCAGACAGAGGAGGAGCCTTCCCCCAGTGTGCGCACTGTGACACTGCAGTTAGCAGTGGGCCTGTGGTCAACAGAGAGAGGCACCCAAAAAGAGGTGCCTCAAGTCTCAACTTGGTATGCATATCCAATTGGCTATGCATGCCATTTTGTAGCGGGCCTGAGGAGGCACCCACCCCAGAGAGGTGCCCCAGAGCCCGTGCCTCCAGGAGCCCGAGAGGAGGCACCCACCCCAGAGAGGTGCCTCCTGGAGCCCGCAACCCCCCAAAACCAGTACTAACAACAGACGAAAAAAAACAAATGAAACGACACATTTTTGGAAAATTTTGCGAAAAACGGAAATGAGCCAAAACGGGCCTACTCCGACACACGACAACTTGAAAACGTCATTTTCCCTGGTCGTGCCCATCTCTAACAAAAATAATGCAGCACCTTAAAGACTAACGGATCAGAGGCTGGGACTTCCTGGTCAAATGTGGAAGGAGTTTCCCCACAAATAAAATGGGTACATTCACAGTGGGTGGTGGTTTGTGTGTGTGTGTTTTGCTGACCACTTGACACAAAAATGCTAATTTGAATTGGTGTAGACCCATTTGCTTTCAAAGCAGCACCTCCCCCCCTTTGCTGCTGAAGGGCTTCCATTTTTTGAAGCCAGAATGATTCAAACATGTTCTCTGTGTGGTTTGTTGTGATATATTCTGGCAAAGACAGGGTGTGTGTCTACAGGTGGTATTTTATGGTTACATAGAGTGCAATACTCAGGACTGGAGGGAAACCCCCACACACATTCTTTTATCTCCCCAAATAGTTCTATGCATGCCTAAAAAAAATTTAGACTCCAACCTGCTAAGGATCCAGGGCTTACAAGAAGGCTCTTTGTGTGTGTGTGTGTGTGTGTGTGTGTGTGTGTGTGTGTGTGTGTGTGTGTGTGTGTGTGTGTGTGTGTGTGTGTTCATTTCATATTTGTGACACTTGACATGGTGATTGTCATTTTGTGTTTTTTGTTTTGATATTCTTTTTTAAGCTCATTGTAAACATCCCAGGGTAGTGGACCTGTACTAATGGGGTGGTATGCAAACTCATTCAACATACTCTTTCAATTCTGTAGCATGCATGTCAATCCAATCTGTCCTCCTGTCTTATTCTCCGTTACCATGCATTTTCTTCTACACTCAGCCACATCAACTAACATAGAAAATCTGTGGATTTACTTTCCAGTGTAGGTCTTTTTAGATGGTTATCTTTTTAAAATGCACACCTGATTTTCCACCATTTGACTTATCTGGTCTATCTGGGTGCTTTCTCCTGCATATCCTGAGCTGAAGGGGGAAGTATGAACACAAACCATTCAAATTCAGCCCGGTCTGTGGATATCACCATTTAAAGAAAAATTATGTTTTTCTGATCAGGAGAGAAATGAGGAAATTGACTCATGCTCTGTCTAAAGAACCCCACCCCCTTAGCAAAGAGAAGCTTGATACAATTCCACCTTTTAATAAAGGGTTACATGCACATGGCCCTGGATGCCCATGCATACTCTGTTGCATCAGAGCCATAATCAAAGGCACAGTTCAGCATCCCTAAGTACTTCCAAGCCCAATTGATCTTCATGGAAGAATTACGCAGTAGTTTAAATCTCTCCCAGGACGTCAGAGTGCCTAACTTTGCCCATGTCATGCCCACAATGAAAAGCTATTGATTTTCATGAGGAAGATTTATGCCGTTCCTTAGGCATCATGGAGATCTCCTTAAGCACTCCACTCCACCCACCCCACATCAGAGCATCTCCTAGAAAGAACATAAAGGCAAACTCCATCTGTAGATCTTTTGTGGATCATCCAGGCAGAAAAATATTAAAATATTAAAATATTAAAAAGGCTACAGTTATTGTCCAGTCCAGGCGCTACGTTTGGGTGATCAGGGAGGTTAAAACATCTTACTACTCCCTGAGAATTAGTGAGGCCTCGAACCGTCAAGCGGAACTGTTCCGTGTGGTTCGTGACCTCACTAATCCTGGGCTGGCAAGGCCTCCTCCTATTGATTTCAGTAGTGAGAATTTCACAGCCTTTTTTCGATCAAAAATAGAGGCCATCCGTACCAGTTTCGACTCCTGTTGCTCTAGTCCACTCTCGGCATCCCCTGATGCTGCACCCCCCCCCGGTCTCCTTGCATGGTTGAGTTTGGGCCTGTTTCCTCACTTGAGGCCTCCAGGGCCATCGCCCATTGCCGGCCTGTGTCCACTCCTTTCGATCCTTGCCCATCATGGCTTGTGAAATCCATTGGTGGGATCATGCCCAAATGGGCTTCTGTCATCGCCACAGCCTCCTTCAGGGAAGGGATTTTTCCCTCTCGACTGAAGGAGACTAGTAAAGCCCATTCTGAAAAAAATGGACAGCATCGGGAGATTTGACCAACTACCGCCCGATTGCTAATGTTCCCTTTATGGGCAAGGTAATTGAGAGGGTGGCCGCAATCCGGCTTCAATCATTTTTGGAGGGAGAACACATCCTTGACCCATTCCAGTCCAGGTTCAGGCCGGGTCGGGGGACTGAGACAGTCTTGGTTGCTCTGCAAGATGACCTCCTCCGGGGGGCCTGACAGGGGGTGCTCTACCCTGTTGGTCTTCCTGGATCTGTCAGCGGCCTTTGATACCGTCGACCACGGTATCCTGCTGGACCAGCTTTCTGAGGTTGGGATCGGGGGCACTGTTCACAGTTGGCTCTGTTCCTTCCTCGGGTGCCGTCCCCAGCAGGTTCAGCATGGGGGGGAGCTGTCTTCCCCTTGGATACTCCCTTGTGGGGTCCCACAGGGGTTGTCTCTCTCTCCCATGCTGTTCAACATCTACATTAGGCCACTGGCTGAGATCATAAGGAGACATGGAGTCTGCTGTCATCAGTATGCTGATGACACGCAGCTCTATGTCTCCTTTCCCACCACTGCAGATGAGGCTGTCCAGACCCTGGATCAGTGCCTGGGCACGGTCATGGAATGGACCAGGGCTAACAGGCTCAAACTCAACCCCGACAAGGCCGAGGTTATGTTCTTTGGGGCTTCCCCATCTAGCTATGGAGGCCCTTTTCCCACTCTGGAGGGCATTTCCCTCCAGCCTTCAGACACCGTCCGGAATCTGGGCGTGGTCCTGGACCCGGCACTCACCATGGAAGCCCAGGTGGCTGCTGTGTCCAGGGCTGCCTTTTTTCATCCCCATCAAATTGCCCAGATCCTTCCATACTTGGATGACTGTGGTGCAAGTGTTGGTGATCTCGAGACTGCACTATTGTAACGCACTCTACATGGGGTTGCCCTTGACTCTCCTTCGGCGACTGCAGTGGGTTCAAAATGCAGCAGCCAGATTGGTGGCGGGTGTGTGTCGGTTCGACCACATCACCCCAGTTCTGGCCTGCCTGCATTGGCTGCCCGTTGCAGCCCGAATCAGATTCAAGGTCCTGGTTTTGATTTACAAAACCCTCCGTGGCCTAGGACCTGATTATCTGACAGAGCAGATCGACCAGCGGTCAACATTGGCCCATCCGACTAGGTTGTTGCGGGCACACATGCTGCGTGTGGCCATGCCCAGGGAGGCTCGGAGAACATCCACTCATGCCCGAGCCTTCTCTGTGGCTGGCCCCACCATGTGGAATCATCTTCAAACAGAAGTGCGCCTAGCAGAGTCCCTGCCAGCCTTCTGGAAAGCTTTGAAAACTCTTCTCTTCCGGGAGGCATTTGGTTGATTCAATTAAAGTTGTTGTTGTTGTTGTTTTTTCCCCTGCCCTGCCATTTGCAACTTTGGTTTTTATTGTTTGTTTAACTCTGCATTTATTTTAACTGTTATTTTGTTACATTGTTTGTTGTAAACCGCCCGGAGTTCCTTCGGGAAGATGGGCGGTATATAAGTTCAATAAATAAATAAATAAATAAATAAATAAATAAATCTGTGATTTTGTCATCCAAGGAAAACACTGATATGTAGATTCAGGTTCTATAGTATTATTATTAGCTTCTCTAGGTCAGGTATTAGATGAAATCCCTTCAGCAACTTTATTGAGATTTATTCATTCTGCTGAGTTTATTATTCATTAATTTAAAATATTTTTACCCCGCCTTTCTCCTTGAAAAGGATCCCAGGTGGCTTACAACACTGAAGGACAATATTTAGTTGAAGACAGTGAATATACAATGGTGATTAACAACATTAACAACATTAAAGACATATTGAAAGCTAAGAACCATGTGTGTGAATCTTAGATCATTGGCGATAATGTTTGAGAAGTCCTGGAGAACAGGAGAAGTCCCCATCGATTGGAGGAGGGCTAACGTTGTCTCCATCTTCAAAAAGGGGGAAAAAGAGGACCCAAATAATTACCGCCCAGCCGGCTTGACTTCAATTCCTGGAAAGAATTATTAAAGAGCAGATTATAAAGCAGTCAGTCTGCAATTATTTAACAAACAATGCTGTCATTACAAGAAGTCAACATAGGTTTCTTAAAAACAAGTCATGCCAGACTAATTTGATCTCTTTCTTTGATAGAATTACAAGCCTGGTTGATGAGGGGAATGCTGTGGATATTGGACTTTAGTAAGGCCTTCAATAAGGTTTCCCATGGTATTCTTAACTAAGAAGTTAGTAGAAAGTGGGATAGATAGTGCTACTGTTAGGTGGATTTGTAATTGGTTGATTGATCACACCCAAAGGGTGATCATAAATGGACTCTGTTCAACTTGGAGAGACGTGACCAGTGGGGTGCCCCAGGGTTCTGTTCTGGGTCCAGTGCTGTTCAATATCTTTATTAATGACTTGGAGGAAGGAATAGAGTATGCTAATTAAATTTGCAGATGATACCAAATTGGGAGGGGTTGCTAATTCCCCAGAGGATAGGATGAAAATCCAAAAGGATCTTGACAGATTAGAGTGCTGGGCCAAAGTTAACGGAATGGATTTCAACAGAGGGAAATGTAGGGTGCCAAATCTAGGTAAAAAGAATGAATTGCACAGATATAGGATGGGGGATACTTGGCTGGAGAATAGTACCTGTGAAAGGGATCTGGGAGTCTTGGTGGACCACAAGTTGAACATGAGTCAGCAGTGTGATGCGGCGGCCAGGAAAGTCAATGCGATTCTTGGTTGCATAAACAGAACCATCGTGTCTAGATCAAGGGAAGTGATAGTACCACTCTATTCTGCTCTGGTCAGACCCCACCTGAAGTACTGTGTCCAGTTCTGTGCGCCTCAATTTAAAAATGATGTTGACAACCTCGAGCGGGTGCAGAGAAGGGTGACCAGGATGGTTGAGGGTCTGGAGGAAATGGCTTATGAGGAACGGCTTAGGGAATGGGGAATGTTTAGCCTCTCTAAAAGAAGGCTGAGGGGGGATATGATAGTTATGTTTAAATATTTGAAAGGATGACATATTGAAGAGGGAACAGGTTTATTTTCCATTGCTTCAGAGACTAGGACTCATGGCAATGGTTTCAAACTACAGGAAAAGAGATTCCATTTGAACATTAGGAAGAACTTCATGACAGTTAGAGCTGTTCGGCAGTGGAATATGCTGCCACAAAGGGTGGTGGAGTCTCCTTCTGTGGAGGTTTTTAAGCAGAGGCTGGATGGACATCTGTCAGAAATATTGTGATGGGGTTCCTGCATGGCAGGGGGTTGGACTAGATAGCCCTTGGGGTCTCTTCCAACTCTATGATTCTATGATTCTATTATCATTAAAGGGGCAATATTAAAGCTAACAGCAATAAGTAAACAAATATGAGGGGTGGGGAATAGAGATGGGCATGAATCGAAAAAATGATGTTTCGGTTTTTATTTTTTTGTTGTGGGTCTGTTTTGGTTTGTTTTTGTTTTTTGTGATTTTTTTGAAAAAAAATCATTTCATTTTTCATTTTTCATTTTTCGTTTTTACCTGCTTTTTGCACGACTTAAAGCATTTCTGCACGCGGATGTCCCCCAACGCCCCAGACCAGAGGGAAAACACTAAAACAAATGATGCTGACAGAGACACAGTATAGACTAGGTATGCAGGGAGGCTGCAAAGGCAGCAGCAAGCATTGCCCAGGGCGTAAGGCAGCCACAGAGTGACTGCACTGCGGGGCAGGGGAGGGTACTCACCAAGAGGTACGCACGCATACAGGGAGGCTGCAAGAGAAATATCTTCTTTCTCTCCCCTAAGAGCCAGGCTGCAGCCAGCAGGAACACAGAGACACACACCTGCCTGGCTAGCCTAAAGTAACGAGTCGCAGAGACAGCAATCCCACCCTAAATTCCACGCAGACTTCAGAGACAGCAAACCTTTTTATGCCCTCTGTGGCTAACTCCCAATCTGCAGACTGCAAGGAGAAATTGTCCAAGAATTTACATAATCCCATCACATGGCTTGCCCATCTTGTGGCTGGAATCCATTTTGTCATCAGTTTGGGAAAAGAAAAATAACCTGGGAGAAAGACAAAAACAAACGGTTTAAGAAATTGTGGTAAAATAATTTACATAATAATTATCACATTTTTAAGGATGTCCACTTGTTTTATCCATCTTATTAGGCTGGAATTTTGGGTTCGTTGTGTCATCCTTAAAGGGGGAAAAGAAAAAAAGACATCACGATGGGAGAAAGACAAAAAAATAAATAATTATCAGTGGGTTTTTTACAGATATTCAGGATGTTTTTTAACATTTAAAAATAGCTCATTTCATTGCACATTGCCATTAGGAAAACCTAATTTTCGATTCCAATTTCATCAAGTTTGCATTATTCGCCCATCTCCAATATGAATAATGAATAACGGAACAATTTTTTTCGCCCATCTCTGGGAAATGGAAAACACACACAAAAATGGAAATCTCAATTCAGGCCAAGCAGTAATGCATGGTGGTGCAAACCTTTGGCAATCCACATGTTTTGGACCACAACTCCCAGAATTCCAAGCCTGCCAGTTATGCTCAACGCATCTAGGCATATGACATAGAAGTTTCATAGATCTAAATTCTCTCACAAGGGTGAAAGCCTCTGGTAGAAATGCAAACTGAAAAAGCAATGGGGCAGCTGTCTCTCCCCCTCCTTTCATGCACCCATTGGGCTATTCTGTGACTCAGCCATTAAATCACTGGTTCCAAAATGAATGGTGCAGCCAACCACACAGAGATGAAACTGCTGCATGATTGCACTTCCATTCACAGATTTCTGCAAGAGAGCCCTGTATATATATTTTTTTTCTCCAACCATCTCAGGCTCAGGATACAGCCCCTGATAAATGCAACCTGTGAGAAGTAACTTATTCTGTCCTTGCAGAAGAAAGAAGTATCAAATGTCCTTGTTCAATGATACGTTTCAATGAGAGATGGGCACATATAAGATTTATGATGTTTGAATTAGACACCCACAAAGGAATGGACAAAGCAAAGTTTTCTCCTGGTGTCTAGAGAATCCAAACCTTCAGAGAAGCTTCCTCTGACTTTCCTTTACAATCTCTCCAGGTTTGGTGAAAATTGAGTTTCTTCTTCAGGTGCCATGTCCTCGTAGAACATTGGCAATCAGTGGCATGATCTTTTTTAAAAAGCTATTCTAAATAGAGAAACTGTGCCCACTACAAACCATTGGCTTAAATTCTTAACCCAGAATGTTCTTCCACATCCCAGGCCACAATTCCCATCTGTATTGGGTTTCACCAAGCCAATTTTTAAAAGGCATTCTCCTGGCCCAGGGGTTGGTGGGAGAGAACTCTGTGGATTTATAGCTCAGATGTCTGACACCCAATCTTCACCAAACTTGGAGGGCATGTATATGAGAGTTAGGAGAAGCTTCTCTGCAAGTTTGGTATCTCTAAGTGCTTGGGGGACTCTTTTCCAGTGAGCCACTCTTTGGGGGTGTATGACTGAGACAATCAAAACTGAAATTTCACCAAACTTGGAGAGCTTATAGAGAAGAGTCAGGGGAAGCGTTTCTGCAATTTTAGTGTGTGGAGGTGCTTGGAGGCTGTTTCACAGTGTTTTAAAAGCAAGCAAGCAAGCAAGCAAGCAAATAAATAACTAAATAACTAAATAACTAAATAAATAAATAAATAAATCCTAAGGAAATTTTCATAAACTCCTTTTTGTATTTGTTTCATTTTCCAAGATACATTCTCTGGCACCAAATGTTCTCCACCATCCCCTCTCTCCAGTGTTTCTTTTTAATCGTAACACTGAAGCAATATTCAGAGCCCCATGGATCCGTGTTTTGATGCAAGTGCCATTTTGGGCTTCCTTGCTTCTCTCTAAATCAGTTTGGAACCAGACAAATGCCTTTGCTTGTCTCTGGATTCGTCTGAACCTGAGACACATCTCATGGTGAAGTCATGACAGATAGAGAGCTTCACCGTTCCATGTTTGTTCACAGTTCAAAGAGTGGTACAGCCTCACTCAGACATATGGCTTTGTTTTTGAAAAGTAGACACTTTTTTATCTTCCACTGTGCTACTGTGTGTCATCTCTATCACTCTGTCTCTCAAAAAAATATACAAACGTATTGTTGATACTGTTAAAGAGAATTAAAAGAAAACAAAATACTATGCTGACTAAGAAAGGAGGCACTTTTGTTTAAATAAAGGGGACCTCTTGGTTTTTTTCTACTCTTGCGCTCATTCTCTCTGTTTCATTCTTTCTCTCTCTTTCTCTCTCTTTCTCTTTCACACACACACACACACACACACACACACACACACACACACACACACACACACACACAGGGGAGAGGGAGAGAGAGGTGGAATGATTTGTTAGAATGTGGTTAAGCCTATTAATACCCTGGGTTCTATTTGTTTTACAGCCCATGGTGCAGCAACATCATGAAAGGTTATCTTTGACATGGTTTTAGCTATTATTTTCTCCTAGTGAAATGGCATTTCTTAAGGAAAGAAAAGAGAGAGAGGTCTTCGGAACAAAATAACGATAAATCCTGATTTAGATACATAAAGCTGCCATTGATATCACATAATATCAGTGTTCTTTCTCACTCGATACCGGCGTTTTCAAGATAAATGGTAAAACTGAGCTAGAAATCCATCTGGCTGCCTGCCTCATCTAATGAATAACCCCACTTTGGCTCCTGCAATGTAAGCAGAAAGAGTCCTCTCCTCGCTGCTTTCGTCTGTCATGAATCTACAAGACAGCCGACATAATATCTAGGCGACAACACCGTGCTAACAGAGCAGTGACTTCCATTTTCTTTGCTTTCTATTGATTTTCACTTAATAACTGGCGAAATACTAAACGTCCGCCCTGAGTACCTAATAAATCCTGCCTGAGCTTTTTATTGAGGAGAATTTAATAAAAACAACCATTGCGTTGAAGGGATTTTTCTTGTGGACAAGACATGGCATGAGGTGGGTGGCACGTGCAGGGCATTAGGGGAAAGGAAAGGCATTTGAATTTCTGGCTTTCTGAAGGTCTTTCTGTCCCTTTCGAGGGTGACTGAGAACTATGAGGGTCAGTCATCAGTTCTTGCACTTCCCCAATGCCAAAAAAGCAAACGATATAGACAAAATTAAAATGTGGGTGGGAGGGAGGGTGGGAAGGGTCATCAATGAGGTCTCATGCTTTCAAAAAAAGGGGGAAATGAGAAAGAGAGCAAACTAAAAAAGTGTTCTGCTTATATACTGCCCCATACCACTACAAGTAGTCTCTGGGCGGTTTACAATTTTAATTAAAGTGTGCAGACTACACATTGCCCCCTCCCCCAGCGAGCTGTGTACTCATTTTACCGACCTCGGAAGGATGGAAGGCTGAGTGAACCTTGAGCCTGCTACCGGGGATTGAACCAGGTCGTGAGCACAGTTTTACCAGCAGGACAGGCATTTAACCACTGCGCCACGAGGCTCCTAAAAGGGGAGATGTGTGCTCAAAATTCAAAAGCAATTTCCTCTCCTCCTCAGATCCTTTTTTCCCCCTCTTGGAAGATATCCAGTTTTGGTGTGGAAGGGTGAATCAATATCTTCCCTAAGGGTGCTTTTACACGACCCCTAAGATCCGCTGGCCACTTAAATTCGGACCAGAGATCTTAGGGGGTTGTCGCTCTTCGTGCGTCCCCACCCCTCCGCACTTCCTGGCTGCTGGCTGCATGAGGGGAGGGAGAAAAAAGGGACAAAAGAATAAAGGCTTACCTCCCGGTGCCGGTGGAAGCTGCCGGGAGCCCCGTCACTTCCTGGTTCCTTCTCTTAAAGGGGCGGGAGGCAAAAAAACAGCAACAAAAAGAAGCGAGGAGAGCCCGGCACATCCGCATCAAGATTTTTCATGCTTGGAGAGCAGGTACAAGAAAAGTGCGCTGGGACCCACTTAGGTGGGCGTGGTCGCACTTAATTTTCAGTAAACTTTGGAGCTGGTGGGTAAACAATTTTAAGCTCCAGAGCTGGGAGCCATTTGCGGCGGAGTTTAGGGGGTCGTGTAAAAAGGCCCTAAGTGGATCTCTGCTGAGGGACACGCTGAACAGATTAGATGCAGATCAGAGGTTTAAGGGAAATCACCTCAGGAAGTCGAGGGTCTCCACATAATGTTTGTCTCAAGTGATCTGTGGGGTTTCCTCCTCAGGTAAACATTTGTGAAATTGTCGGCATAGACGAGAATGACATCACACCACTGATTTTGATGTGGTGTTCTTGAAAGCCCTCATGGTTAGGGACCACCAGATCTTGGTACTAATGGGAGCAACTTATAAATAAAATAAATGAACAAATAAATTTATTCACAGCATGTTTCTGTCTACAAGACACCCCCATGTATAAGCTACCCCCACTTTTCCAATCCAAATTTATAGTTTAGAAACCGTGTAGTTCTCTCCTCATCTTACTTCAGTGTATAAGATGACCATCAATTTTTAATCTAACAATTTTAGACTAAAATATGGCCATATACATGGGAAAATAGTGTATTCTATTTATTTATTTATTTATTTATTTATTAGGCTTATATACTGCCCGTCTTCCCGGAAGAACTCCGGGCGGTTTACAACATAGAAAAATACTAATAACAACTATAAATAGAGCAATTAGACAGTTTAAAACAAATTAACACAAATAACCAAACTGAACAATGAAGAGTGGCTTTACAGATGGCGGGGGGACTTCAGTCACCAAACGCCTCCCGGAAAAGGAGAGTTTTTAATGCCTTCCGGAAGGCTGGCAGGGACTCTGCTAGGCGCACTTCTGCTGGGAGATGGTTCCACATGGTGGGGCCAGCCACAGAGAAGGCTTGGGTATGGGTGGATGTTCTCCAAGCCTCCCTGGCCGTGGCCACACGGAGCATGTGCGCCTGCGACAACCTAGTCGGATGGGCCGATGTTGACCGCTGGTCGATCCGCTCTGTCAGGTAGTCAGGTCCTAGGCCATGGAGGGTTTTGTAAACCAAAACCAGGACCTTGAATCTGATTCGGGCCGCAACGGGCAACCAATGCAGGCGGGCCAGAACTGGGGTGATGTGCTCGAACCGACGCACACCTGCCACCAGTCTGGCAGCTGCATTCTGGACCCGCTGCAGTCGCCGAAGGAGAGTCAAGGGCAGCCCCATGTAGAGCACGTTACAATAGTCCAGTCTCGAGATCACCAGCGCTTGGACCACAGTTCTGAGTGAATCCCCATCTAGGTATGGGCGAATCTCCTATTCCTATTCCTATTCCTACATTCCTATTCCTATATTGTTCTGTAGAATGTTTTTTCATGCTGTGTTGGTCAACTCCTTAATTCCATATACACTAGGAGGGATGTAGACAAGCTGGTGACCTTCAAATCTTTTGATTAAATTCCCACCATCCTCATACTCAACTATATTGGCTGAAATTAATGAACACTGTAGTGCAAACCATGTCAACCCCTAAATTGGGGAGACTGATAACATTAATTATAGGTTGGGAGTGGTACGGCTTCTAAAAGTTTTGACTTTCACTTCTTTGGCATCTCCTGCCACCATCTTGTGTTACCGGACAGTATGTGAGCATTAAAGAACACTGCAAAAATGTAATTTTTATGGGACTGTTGGTATGAATGTATCATGATTCTTTCTGTGCGGTGTTTTACTGGCACAAAAATACATACTTAGTGCAGCTCCAGCACAGTCTTGTCACAACTGTGCTGTACCTCAAGGGCTGGTACAAGCGCTGTCACCCGCCCCGTGTGGCTCTGAGGCACTCTGGAGGTGCCCGGGGCGGCTGCAGAGAGGGATGCCGTCCCTCCGCACACCTGCCCCATGTGGCTCTGAGACACTCCAGAGGCGCCCAGGGTGGCTGCCTAGGGGGACGCCATCCCTCCCTGCACCCGCCCCGTGCAGCTCGGAGGTCCTCTGGAGGCGCCCGGGAGGGCTGCGTAGAGGGATGCCATCCCTACCCGCAGCCCTCCCGCGTGGCTGGGAGGCCCTCGCCGTCCCTCCCTGCCTGCCCCCCGTGGCTCCGAGGCCTTTCAGGCTTCTCAGAAGTGCGGGGGGTGGCACACAGCGCGACCAGATGCCCCCCGCACCCTCCCCCCACATTGCAGGTACTGCGATCCCACGATGTAGTGGGACCGCGGGGCCTGAACCGTGAATTGGCCTGGGTTACTGTATTATGGACCCTACCACTTTCCCTGCTATGGAGAGTAAAAATGTAAATTCTGTTTTATTGGTCGTTCTACCATAAATTTGCATAGTTCAAAAATTATATCCTAAATATAAGATATCAGCAGACACTGAGATTTTTTCTTCTCAGTGTTTGAATATCTTGTGTGTTTGTGCTTTTCTGCAAAATGTACAATACTTAAAAGCATAATGATTTGCTTGGTTGCATTAACTAGAGCGATACTAGCACTGAGTGGGTTGCTAGTAGTTGTATAATGAAGCAGCCTGCACTTGTGTAGTAGCTTCCCAGGAATTGTATCAAAAGCCATATTTTTCACAAATTGCAAAAGCCACAATGGAGAACAGCTTTTAGTATTTTGCTGCTGTCCTGAGATCACTGGTTTAAGGTTGAATCTAGAGACTACTTGAGTCCTCTCACCACACTCTTAACTGTATTTGCAGAGATAAGAGTACTTCACATCAGTTTCTAGCCTGTGTCTAAACTGGGGAAGGATTCAACAGGACACAGTCTGATCTACCCAAGAAGGCTGAGGGCTGGCTGATCTTTCACTGGGGCATTTGAGGCTGTGGTGATCCCAACTCTTACAAACCTTACAAACCTTGTCAAACCTTACAAACTCTTACAAACCTTGTCTTACAAACCTTTTAGAATTTTTTGAAAAGGTCAACAGGCACGTGGATTTGGGTGAACCGGTGGATATAGTCTATCTGGATTTTCAAAAGGCTTTTGACACAGTCCCTCACCAAAGGCTGCTGAGAAAATTGCATAGTCAGGGGATAAGAGGGCAGGTCCTCTTATGGATTGAGAACTGGTTGAGATCCCGGAAACAAAGAGTAGGTGTCAATGGGAAATTTTCACAATGGAGAGAAGTGAAAAGCGGTGTGCCCCAGGGCTCGGTCCTGGGACCGGTGCTTTTCAATCTCTTCATAAATGACCTGGAGACAGGGATACACAGTGAGGTGGCCAAGTTTGCAGATGACACAAAACTTTTCCGTGTGGTAAAAACCAGAGAAGATTGTGAAGAGCTCCAGAAGGATCTCTCCAAACTGGTGGAGTGGGCTGAGAAATGGCAAATGCGTTTTAATGTAACCAAATGTAAAGTAATGCATATTGGGGCAAAAAATCCAAAATTCATCTATCAACTCATGGGCTCTGAGTTATCCGTGACGGATCAGGAAAGAGATCTTGGTGTGTTGGTGGACAGCTCCATGAAGGTGTCTCCCCAATGTGTGGCAGCAGTGAAGAAGGCCAATTCCATGCTAGGGATTATCAAAAAGGGGATTGAAAATAAAACAGCCAACATTATAATGCCATTATAGAAAACAATAGTAAGGCCCCACCTGGAGTATTGTGTACAATTCTGGTCACCGCATCTCAAGAAAGACATAGTGGAACTGGAAAAGGTGCAGAAGAGAGCGACTAAAATGATTACTGGGCTGGGGCACCCCCCTTATGAGGAAAGGCTAAAATGTTTGGGGCTTTATTCTGGAAAAAAGGCGCCTGAGGGGGGATATGATTGAGACATACAAAATAATGCAGGGTATGAGTAAAGTGGATAGAGGGAAGCTCTTCTCCCTCTCTCAAAATACCAGAACTAGGGGACATACACTCAAATTGAGTGCTGGGAGAGTAAGAACTGACAAAAGAAAATATTTTTTCACCCAGCGCGTTGTAAGTCTATGGAACTCCCTGCCACAGGATGTGGTGATGGCATCTGGCCTGGATGCCTTCAAAAGGGGATTGGACAGATTCCTAGAGGAAAAGTCCATCACGGGTTACAAACCATGATGGAGATGTGTAATCTCTAGGCTTTAAACCAGGGTACTTCAAGGGCCAGATGCAGGGGAGTGGTATCAGGAGACAGATATCTAGTCTCATGTGCTCCCAAACGCATCTGGTGGGGCCGCTGTGAGATACAGGAAGCTGGACTAGATGGGCCTTTGGCCTGATCCAGCATGGCTCTTCTTATGTTCTTATGTTCTTAACAAAGGGATTCAAGTCATTATTTCAGACTACCTTTCAACCTCAACTACCTTGAGACTGGCAGAGTGGCTGTGAATCTGGGGTGAAAGGGGTTTGGATCTGGTGTGACAAAGTTCTTCTCCAGGTCTTCCCCTCTCCATTTGCTTTTTTGACTCTTGGCTAGCACAGCAGTTTCACTGGTAGATCCAAGCCTCCGGCCAGATCAAGAACAAAAGCTTTCTCCTTATTCCAAATCCACTACAGCTGACATGCCTTTGTCTTTTGAGTCCAGGTGTGTGTGCACATATATTTTGCACAAAACTCAACATAGTCATACTCTAGGGTGCAGAATGTGGGCCAGTGGCTAAAGAAGTTGAACTTCACCTTGGTGTTATGGAGACAAAGAAAATGCAATGGACCTTTGGCCTCACTTGAAAAGGACATGTGCCCAATGATGACATCCGATCAAAATATGGCATTACACTAATCACTGACAAGGTTTTTGAAGCCCGACTACATTGGTATGGACATGTCTTGTGTGCCTATGAGGAAACTCTGGCCAAAAATGGTCTCACCATGGATTTCAGTGGATCCTGACCAAGGGGGCATCCAAAACAATGCTGGATAAACATCCTTTACAGTGACATGAAGTTGTTACAGGTTCGCCAAGAGCTAGTCCAAGACTGCACCAAATGGAAGGCCAAAATAAGAATAATGGACCCAACCACCAAGTGGAACAAACGTGAAGAAGAAGAAGAAGAAGAAGAAGAAGAAGAAGAAGAAGAAGAAGAAGAAGAAGAAGAAGAAGAAGAAGAAGAAGAAGAAGAAGAAGAAGAAGAAGAAGATTCAACATAGCAATAAGTGGTAGTGGGGCGGGGGGGGAGAAGAGCTAGTGCATTTCTAAGTTGCATTCCAAAAGTGTAATGTTCAGTTTGAGGAAGGCAAAATGCCCTTTTGTTCTACTTTAGTCAGACATCACCTGGAGTACTGGATCTTTTGGGGGCACCACAGTTTAGAAAAGATAGGAACATGCTGGAATGTCCATAACAGAAGTCATCCAAGATAGGGAAGGATCTAAAAACCACATATTGTGAGGACTAAGAGATGAAGCTTAATATGGAGGAGACTGAGAGGTGATTTAAAAAACGAAAACAAAACAAGTATATTAAAAATTCAGTTTTTCAATTTTAAAATCAGTTTTCTGACAAAGCATACCTTTCCAGACATGCTGGGCCCAATTCAGTTCTTAGTTCTGAGTTAGGGTCATCCCACTGAAATGAACAGAATTTGTCAACCATATTCTCTCTATAAATGTAAGCAGCAATGTCTCCAATAGATTTCCTCTAGACTAAAATTAGATTTCATCCCTTTCCCCTGTTCAAAACACACAATTGCAGAAATGTTTTGTCCTAAAATATACATTTTCACATTCACTTTGTCCAAGAGAAACAGAACAGGATGACTGATTTCAAAAGGTGGACCAAATGAAATCTCTAAGGAATATAACAGGAAAATGAAAATTTGGAGGCAACTTTGGAGGACAGATCTTGTATGCCCTCAAGATTATAGTTTCATGTTCCAATTTGTTTCTCTCTTCATGTTTTCTGACCCTACTTGCATCCCTGCATTTCAGTCGTGACACACTTGAACACTTGTGTCTTTTTGTCTCCAATTACACTTGAAAAGACATGTATAAATCACCTGACAAGTTAAAAATTAGCAGCAGGTTATATGCCTAGCAGGATTTCCTAAGGAGCTAACATAATTTATAATACTTTGCCCTGAATTTCATGTGAATTCTATATGTCCAGGACCTTTTAATTGGTAAGCGTAAATGTGCATTGCAGCTCACCTAATGTATTCTATTGCTTAACAAAAGACTGTTGCAGAGACCCTGTGATTGTGACAAATGATTTACTATTAAGAACATTCTGTAATTATTGTTCAGTGGTACCACAGACCGATACATCATTAACATGATAGACGATCTTTTATATCAGCAAAAATAACTAAATTAATAAAAATGGCTTCATTCCAAACCCTGTCAGAAAGCCAATACTCCGAACAATCAAGAAGGATCAGCGATAAGTAGGAAGGGGAGCCAAGCAGAATTTTAAAGAAATCCTGTTTAGAAAATGTGTATCGATACCTTTCCTGGGGCCCAAAGCTACCAGATGGGACAGAGATGTACACATTTTTAACTGGAGCAATTCCATATCGCTTTGTTCAGATGTTCAGATTCATTTTCAGGCTTGGCTGTTCATGAGAAGAAGTTAACTCCCCAAAGGATTATTAAAAGGTTGAAAGCCTCCTGTTCTTATGGGACAGCCTCATGTGTTGTATTTTGTTTTGTTTTCAAAAAGCCTTTTCCCCTGGGCTTTAACACCCATACATGGAATATTTTTAGTGCTATATTCACATACAGCTGTCAACCAGAGTGTAGAAGACGAATTTAAAAACAATTAGAGATATAGTTTGAAGGGGCCGATGGGGCATGGTGCCTCAGTGGACTATAGCTCCGAAAACTGTTGGCTGCAAAGTCAGCAGCTCAGCAGTTCAAATCTTGGGTGCCCTGCAGCGAAGCGAGTTCCTGCTGATGACCCCAGCTCCTGCCAACCTAGCAGTTTGAAAGCATGCAAATGCAAGTAGATAAATAAGTACCACTGTAAAAAAGTGGGAAGGTAAAACAGTGTTTCCTTGCAGCCATGCCGGCCATGTGGCCATGGACGTGGACAACACTGGCTCTTCACCTTGAATACAGAGATGAGTACTGCCCCTAGAGTCGGACATGACTAGCACCCATGTGTGGGGGGCACCTTTACCTTTACCTTTTACCTTGAAGGGGCTATCATTAGTTGGTAAAGATGGGCACTTCCTATGGTTTGGCAGTTTGGAGGATTAGGCCTACAAGTGTTGCATGGATGCTCTGGAGGGGCAGGGAAGCCCATGGTGTTCCTTCTGATGGAACACATGTAGAAGGAGGTGGTGCATGGAATCTGGAGCACCCAGATTTTCTGATTTCTGCTGAACTAGCAAACGACAGTAAGTGACCATCTCTATTAGTTCCCATTTTCAAATTTGTTTTGTCTTCAGATAAATTGCAAGGCTCTTTGCATAGTTCTTCAGCAACCACATGGCAGAGTGATGATACCAGTCTGTTTCATTCATTCATTCATTCATTCATTCATTCATTCATTCATTCATTCATTCATTCATTCAGAATATTTTTACCTCACCTTTCTCCTTGGAGAAGGACCCAAGGTGGCTTACAGTAAGGAGACATATTCATTATTCATGTTAAGAACACGGAATTAGAGGAGGCATCTTAGAACATTAAAAGGTAAAAGTAGCGCTACAAAGAGCACACAAAAAGAAAAGAAAAAGAAAAGTAACATGGAAAACACTGGTGTTCTTGTGAATTCAGTCTCTGCAAACATGCTTGGTAATCCATCTAAAAGTCCAATAACAGGTAGTCTATCATTGAGGGAAAGCTTGCCTGAAGAGAAAGGTCAATTGCCTGTTTCTGGAAAGGACATCAGAGATGAGGCAGTCCTGGCCTCCAGCGGGAGGGAGTTCCAAAGTCTGGGAGCAGCAACAGAGAAGGACCTTTCATGTGTTCTTCTGAGAGACACCTGTGAAGGTGGTGGGATGGAGAGAAAGGCCTCTCCTGATGATCTTAGCACTCAAAACTGGTTCATACTGAGAGTTTCGGTCTTTGAGGTAGCTTTGATCCTGGCCATTTTGTGCTTTAGGTCACAGTGGCACCACACGTGGATCTTTCGAGTCCAATATGACATTCCTGGGGATAAAAATGGAAGCAGCATAAACTATGCCCAGCCCAACGAAATGGAAATCAAAACTAGGATGTAGCAAGAGGAGGTACTGTGGGGAATCGAATTCTGCAGTCGAAGACTGAGCCACTGAACAATCCTTTTTTTCTTGCATTAAGCTGGAAATAAGGAGAAATTTCCCGAAGGTGAGAGCCATTAAACAGTGAAATGCCCCCCCCCGCCCAATGTTGTGGGTGCCCCATCGCTAGAAGTTTTCAAGAAAAGATGGGAGGGCCATCTCTCCGGGATGATATGAGGTCTCCTGCTTTGGGCAGGGTGGGTTGTACTAAAAGGCCTCCAAGGTCCCTTCCAAACCTACAATAATTCTATGATTTTATTATTCTCTGGGGTAAAAGTGGGCAAATAAATATACCAAAAGCAGTTCTCGCAATGCTGTGTAACTCACCCCAACTTTTGTTTTTTTTTTCTGTTCCGTCATCTTGCCAAGTATTATTATTTGTCTTGTTTCGTTGTTTTTTATTGGATGATTTGTTTGATATTTGTTTTTATTGTTAAATTGCTGTACACTGCCCAGAGTTCCTTCGGGAAAATGGGTGGTATACAAATAAATAAATAAATAAATAAATAAATAAATAAATAAATAAATAAATAAATAAATAAACTGTAGCAATTAAAATTTCCTCATTTGTGGTCAGGTATATTCTCTCAAAGATCTAGGAATGTGTAAACAACTGGATGGACCTGACACAAGTAGAAGTACCTCCTAAAAGCTATGGGCTGAAACAGATCTATCCTTACTTGGGCACAGACTAAATTAAGAAGCCAGTACATCTGTCTGATCGCCAATAACTTATTGCATTCAGGAACAGATCTGACCTACCTTATTAGAATCCTAGAAGCAACGCAGAGGCACTTCAGTTGCTACTTTGCATTACTTACTATGCATGCACACACTATGTTTTGATGGATAGGGCTCCTTTAGTGATTTCGAAAGACTGACCATAGGGCAAAATGCACATCCATAAAAACCTTCAGGTGCTGCTCTTAACCTGGGAAAGCAGAGCCTTGGCATGAAAGCAAGAAAGGGAGAAGGAAGGGGCTGAGCCCCCAAATAAAATGCATTTAAAAGCATGCAGATGCCTTCTCTGTTTCACTAAAGAGGCAAGAGTACACCGCGGGTCCTTTTGGGAAGAAAGGTAGGATTTAAATAAATAAATAAATAAATAAATAAATAAATAAATAAATAAATAAATAAATAAATAAATAGGCATTAAATCCATCTTGTCATTGGTCTTAAAAATCAATTAGGTCTAGCTCGGGTTTCTTTGAGCAATTTTACATGGAAATATGTATACTATCTTCATTTGTGTTCATGTTTCCCCAATTACATGCTTGTGCAGACAGAGTGTTGCCTAATATTCACCTTTACTGGGAGCACGTTTCATGCAACCCATTTTGTGTGTGTGTGTGCTGGGTGAGTTTATGTCTGAGCAGCTATGTACGGTAGAATAGAAATATGTTTTGCTATCATGGGAGAGGTGACTTATTCCAAAATGAATTCTCAACATGACCTTTGTATATTTGAATTCTCAACACGGCCTTTGTATATTTGCAAAGTTTGCAGGGAATTCACAAGTAGTGAAAACTTTCCATACACCTAATCAGAACACAGGAGGTAAATTGTACATGGTAGTAGGGAGGTAGATAATGACTCATGTGGTGCCTCTTACTCATGTACATATCATGACTTCTCATGCCATCTACAAAAAGGGAAGAGTTCTGAGCAACATTATGTCAGAACTTTTCTTCTTTACAGTTTTTTTTTAAAAGAAACATAACCCTCCCCTCCCCCACCCCAGCCCTGCTTTTTCAAGTTGAATTGGCTCTTCTGTGACTTTAAATGAAAGCTTCGGTGTTGTTGGGCAAATAAATTTAAACCACTTAACATGGCAAAGAAGGTCAGGCAAGCTTATTATAGTGATCATAGCGTTACAGCTATAGCGATTGACCGCTGCTCTTTGGAATCACCAATAATCAGAGGCCGCAAGCTGTGTTTGCAGAGAAAGGTCATCATTCATTTTTTTTCTCAGAAGCATTAATATCTTTTGTTTGTTTGGCTCAACATGAAACAGGAATCGATATAGGTAATTCGCACAGCAATTAGCCACTCATCTGTCAAACGGTGTCTGGGTGTATTTAACAAAGAGGGACCATTGGAAAGGGTTTTAAGAGGAGGAAAGTAGCTGTACAATCAACAATTTATATTTTAAACGTGACATGTTGTGGCTGTAGCTGTGAAGAGACGGATCCCTGAGAACTAAGCAAATATACAAAGACCATGTTGTGAAGCTGCACTTGAAACCTTACACCGGCTGGACCTCATAGCTTTTGGAAGAATTTTATAAGAAGTGGGCTGTACGGTGGGGTTGATTGGTTAGACCAATGGATGGATATGCACCCGAAAGTCAGGACGACAAAACCAAAGCTCATTCACTCAAACACTGAAATTTAACAAAATATACGAACAACATGTGTGTGTGGGGGTGTTCTGTGCTATCAAGTGGGAACTGATTTACGGACATCCTAAAAGGGCTTTTGAGGCAAGTGAGAGTTTTAAGGAGTCCTAGTCCACCATTAATTCAACCTGCCTCTCCTTTGCCCTTTCATTATTTTAGATTATTATCACTGTTTTGCTATTTTTAATTATGGTTTTATTATATTTGTCTTATTTATATATTTTGCTGTTTATGTTTAAATATTGTAAACTGCCCAGAGTGGCCCTTGGTCCAGATGGTATGGTATATAAATAAAGTAAAGTGAAGTAAAGTAAAGTAAAGTAAAGTAAAGTAAAGTGAAGTGAAATAAAGTAAATCACTCTGGCTACTATACCATGCCATGCTCAACGTATTTTGAATTTTATGCAGAAGGGATTTTACCACCCTGGCCTTGTTAGGTTTGGGTGTAACTTATAAGCACTATGCAGCACTGAGAGCTCTGACCTCCTTTGGCTCACAAAATCTCGCACAGGTCTTGTCTTAGTACCTGCCCTGGACCTTGGCCTGGATCCGTAGTCAGTGCACGTGCTACACCAACAGCTATAATGGAAAGGAATGCCAAGTCAAACATTGGTCGCCTGTCATTTTGATGCCATCTAAAACCATCACACCTTACTCTGGTTGGAGCAAGACCAAGCACAACATTTTCGTTATACCTTCAAAAACCACCTTCTATATAAAGAAGGATAAACAAAGACAAGCATGAGCCTATGAAATGGTCTGTTTAAGGGGACATCCAAATGACCATCCCTCGTGTATAGAGAAGTACAAAAGTTATCTCCAGTAGCCAGGGGTCCTGATGGCCTCCTGTGCATCATGTTCTTCGTCAAACATGTTTCAATACATTGGCATAGAACAATAGCTCAAGATACCTTTATTTATTATTTTGAAGCATTAGGATAATGTTTTGGATAATCGTTTGAAACATTAGGATAATTGCTGCCCAGAGACCACTTGGAAGTGGGGCGGCCATTTTTTTTTGTAAATAAATAAATAAGTAATTCATGTACTCAGTAGTGTTAGACCATTGGTTCCTCTATTTATTTATTTATTTATTTATTTATTATATTTTTACCCCACCTTTCTCCTTGGAAAAAGACCCAAGGTGGCTTACAATAAGGAGGGACAATATACAGCCCAGAACATATAAGACATATTCAAGTTAAAAACAGGGAATTGGAAGAGTCATGATTGAACATTCAAAGGTAACAGTAGAACTACAAAGAGCACACAAAAAGAAAAGAAAAAGAAAAGTGGCAGGCTGTTGACTCTCTAGATGTGCTAGATGACTATTCTCACAATCATCTACCATTGGTCCTGTAGGCCGACACTTTCAATACTTGAATCCCATTTCACCTGAAGGTCCAGGTTTCCATCACCCCCTTGTAGACCTTGTAGTTCTATGGTGGCTCTTTGGTCACCACTACTAATTTATTTATTTATTTATTTTATTATGCCAGAAATTAAAATTGCAATCCTGTGAATGAAAAGCACATGGTCTGCCATCAACTTCCAGGGCATTTCAGGGCTGATTGTAAAGAAAGTTGCTTTTCAAGTGATTGTTTTTATTTTTGCACAAATCATTTATATTTTGCACCGGGTGTGTGTGTTAGGGTTAGGGTTTTATAGGGCAGGAGTTTTATAGAGTGGTCAACATTTGGGATACCCCTTTGAGATATTTTGCTTTTACACTGCACCATTATGAGAGGGAGAGAGAGAGAGGAGAGGAGAGAGAGATTTATATACTTGTGATGATTTGGGGAGAAAGCCAGTAGGAATGGAAGAGGACAATGGACGGAATCAAAAATGCTTAGGGAGACAAGGACAAAATTAATTCTCCTCACCTTCTGAAAGCTTCTTATATTTTCAAAATGATGTTGCAGGTTTGGACTCGCTGTGCCTGATCTTAATAATTGCAACATACGCAGACTGCCCTTCCTTAGAGAAAGACAAAACAACCCAGTGATAATTGCTCTTTGGCAGAGAGGTTTTGTTGATGTTTATATAAGGCCAAGCTTCTTAAAACCTGAGCTTCCTATTCATCTTCCGATTTCATCTGACGCTGCCGAAAGGGAAGCAAATTCCACTTCCATTCATGCTGAATAACAATCTAACAGGATGGCTCTTTAACCTTAGCATATATTTTTATATTAATGTATTTATATTTTTAATAAAATGAAGCCTGGTGGAGGAGAAAGACTTGGAAAATGATCTGATGAAAAGATAACACTGAAAGGAAAATGATCTGATGAAAAGATAACACTGAAAGGAAGATGGACATTTGGTGATGTGTTGGAAGGTAGCTATATATTAGGAAAAGAGAGAGATGTAGACATAGGTGAGAGGTGTAGGGCATTGGCTGAAGGTCCAATAAGGATCTTCAGTCCTAAGGATCTTAAAAGAAGTTCAGTATGATCAGCCACAAAGTTAAGGATGTGAAGTCAGGAAATACCCCTTTCATTGCAATCCCATGCACTGTCTGCCAAAACACAAAGCTAATAGCTGATTCCCTGCTTTGTGAAGGTATCAGCTCTACTTCAGGTTATATAGAAGAACCCTTCCCTCATTTCATCATGCCTGGTACTACCAGCTCCCTGCTTCTTTAAAGGGGTTGGGACCCTACCCTTTGTACCCATTCCCAAGTGGTCACATTTGTGTGTATGATCCTCAAGGCACAGTGATTAAACGGCTATATTGCAATTATAACTGTGCTCAATCCCAAATAACCGGCTCAAGGTTCACTCAGCCTTCCATCCTTCTGGGTCAGCAAAATGAGTACCCAGCTTGCTGTGTGTGTGTGTGCAATGTATAGCCTGCATAATTGTAAGCTGCAGAGAGTACTTTAAGCAATATGGGGCGATGTATAAGTAGAACACTTTTGCAGAATTTAAACTGTATGTGTTGCTTGAATGCATTCCCTAAGAGTGGATCACATCTAAAACACATTTTGGATGCATTTGAAAGAAGGGCATTTTCTATGTGCATTTTTCACATATCTGATTTTTTTTCAAAGATATACAGTATAAACTCCATATTGCAGGAAGAGCATTCTTGGAAATCTGTTCCAGAGACATAATTCAGGCAGCCTTCAGGGTCGGTGAATAATTCTTCCAAATGAAGCACACATGTATAAGCAGTTGCAAAGGATGTTTTTAGACTCAAGGCTTTCCCATTTTTGTTCACAGGTCATGCATGATTTGGGCCCACAACGTCATTATCTAGTCTATAATAAAAACAATGTGTAGTCAAGTAAATTTAGATTTATGGCAACCAATTTCAGGGTTTCCTTGGTAGAGAGGCTGATACTTCACGTCCCTCTTGCTGCAGTTCGCAGCCCCACTGGATACCGTTTTGAAGGAACGGAACCTCACGCCCTTGTGGGGTCAATCCGAGTTCACCCCGACCACTCCCCCTGAACTGCGCTCCAAGAGGGGTGAGAGATTCCCGTCCTGGAGCTCGGGAATCTTTTCAATCCACTTCTCGATCCGATTTCAACACGTGAAGTAACCGTCAGAGACTATTTGAAAGTGGCTGTCTATTCCCTTCTTCAATGGGTATCCTAGGACAAAGCCAATAGCTAAACTGCTGAACTACCCAGTCATATTTTCTCTAATCTGATCCCACCAATATTTTTGGTGTGTGTATGAACTCTTGATACTCCTTCCAGATTCCTGGTGCAATTTCTATTTGCTTTGCTTCACATCCAAACCTAATTCCTACCTACCACCATACTCCTCATTCTGCCTTTTTTCTTTTGGACTCAGTATGAAGGGTTAGGCCATTCCCATTCTTCCAGAATTCAGAAGCAAATTGTTCTCTTGTCACTTTGCCAGTTCCTTGAGTTAAAACTACATTGCATAGAGGGAATAGGGAGAGATTGAGGGTGGCAGAGGACATAAGGCTGAGGGAGCTTGGGAAATTAAATGAAAGTAAAGTTAGAGGACCTGCTCATAAAACCAGATCTTCCTCACCACTTTTAGTCAATGCAAAAATAATTGTGGAACTATAAAAGGTTTTTTATGACCAATTATTCTTGTCTTAGTAAGTACCTATAATCATAACTGCCTCTGGAAAAAAAGGGGGGAAAGCAGAAGTAATAATCCCCCGTAGAAATGACTCAGATTTTCCCTACAGGTTTATAAGAAGGGTACAAATGGTCTCCCATGCATGCATAAAATATATGAATATTGAGATGGAGCTGGTATTAAGGTCAGAGAGTTTGACATCTTTTTATTTTCTCACTCCACTCTCAAGGAAATATACAATCCATCCTTATTGGGCCACTGACATCCAACTGATTTGCATTATTCCCGACTGGGAAGTGTCTATGTGCCTTAATGCCTTAGATAATAGGTATTGGAGTCTCAGGTAAAAGCTTCATCGTGCGAATAAAAAGGTATAAAGTGCAAAATAAGAGAGATTAAGATGACACCAGAAAGCTTTGAATGAGATGTCATTTTCCATTTAGTGGTGGGCGAGAATCCTGGGAAGTTAACGCAAGGAAGTAGATGTTCCCTGGGTATGTGGAGAGAACCATCTCTCTCTCTCTCTCTCTCTCTCTCTCTCTCCCACATTCTTGAGATGCTTTTAAAACACAAGATGGCCTATTTACTTTCTTTTAAAAAAAAACACCTGCCCCCTCCCATGTTTGATGAGCAATAAAGCAGAGGAATATGATGGAGGAAAGAAAGGAAAGCTGCATGGAGGAGGGAGGGAGGGAGAGAGAGCTAGCAAGCTATTTTGAATTAAAGAAAAAGAAGTCAGCATATTCATGCAGTGAGTACCTGGCTTATGGCAAGGCATGGGGGTTGGGGGGGCGTTGGAAAGGTTGCTATGATTCCCATGATCAACATCTAGCAGAGACTGGACACTGTTGAGTTACATTTAACTGACCCACACACTCCACCTTGCCATCCTATAGCTCAGAGATGGAGATTTGAAAGTGGACTCAACCCCGAGGAACCAATTTGTGGGCATACATCCTGTGGTAGCAGTGGTGGGATCAAGGGTGCCTGATCTCGGAAGCTAAGCAGGGTCGGCCCTGGTTAGTACTTGGATGGGAGACTACCAGGGAATACCAGGTGCTGTAGGCGCCTGGAGTAGGAACTGGCAAAACCACTCCAGTATTCCTGCCAAGAAAACTCCATGGACATAGAGTCGTGGTGAAGAGTCGGATGGACACACACACACACACACACACACACACACACACACACACACACACACACACACACAGACTCATTATTTTTTATTATTTTTATTTTGGGTATTTTTACCCCACCTTTCTCCTTGGAAAGGGACCCAAGACAGCTTACAGTAATGCGGGACAATATACAGTCCAGTACAATTAAGACATACTCAAGTTTGAGAACAGGGAATTGAGGGTCATCTTGCAGCATTCATAGAATTATAGCATCATAGCGTTGGAAGAGACCTCAAGGGCTATTCAGTCCAACCCCCTGCCATGCAGGAACCCCCATCACAGGACGTAAAAGACAACATTAAAGCTACAAGACAACGTGAGCAGCTAAAGAGAGAGCAAAAATTCCATGTAAAAGTTATTGGTAGAGGAATAGGAATAGGAATAGGAATCTTTATTGTCATTGCCCCCTTGCAGGAACAATGAAATTTTGTGGTTGCTATATAAAACTCATTTAAAACATTTCACATAGATTTAAAAACAGGTACAACACATAATATGACATATAAAATGACTAAAATATGACATATAAAATAAGCTGACTTCAAAGTCCAGGATTTCCGTTTAAGGCCAATATTGCTCTAAAAAAGAAGCTATTTTTGAGACGGTTTGTTCTTGCCCTCAGTACTCTATATCTCCATCCTGATGGCAGCAACTCGAAGAGCTGATGACCAGGATGTGATGGATCTCTTAATATATCTAATGCTTTACAGTGGCACCTGGTAGTATAAATTTGTTCTAGGGTGGGGAGTGAACAGCCCACAATACTCTCTGCAATTCTTATGATTCTGTGCAACACTGTCTTATCCCGGTGGGTACAACTTCCATACCACACACATAACCCGTAAGTAAGCACACTCTCAATTGCACAATGATAGAAGACCAGCAGCAGCTTTTGTGGAAGATGGTTTTTCCTTAAGGTTCTCAAGAAAAATAGTCTCTGCTGAGCCTTCTTTGCAAGCCCCCTTGTGTTGACACTCCAGGACAGATCCTCCTGTAACTCAATGCCCAAAAATCTAAAACCTGTAACCCTCTCCACACCAGTCCCATCACTCACCAGTGGTTGAATATCAGTTTTCTGCCTCCTAAAGTCTACCACAAGCTCCTTTGTTTTCTTTATATTTAGGTGCAAGTTATTTATTCTGCATCACTTGGTCAACCTCTCCACTTCATCTCTGTAAGCCATCTCACTCTCCTTGCCAGTGATGAGCCCAATCACAGTTGTGTCATCTGCAAACTTAATTATCCTATTGCTAGGGTAGGCAGAGACACAAACAAATGTGTAAAGAATATAAAGGAGTAGGCTAAGTACACATCCCTGTGGTGTTCCAATGTTGGTACTAAGAGTATTAGAGGTGTAAGGGCCCAACCAGACCCTCTGAGAACGTTCTGACAGAAAAATCCAAGATCCATCCACAAAGTGATGGTGGAAGCCCTAGGCCTTCCAGTTTAGAGATCAAACGTTGTGGAAGAATGGTGTTAAATGCCGAGCTAAAATCCACAAAGAGCAATCTAGCATAGCCCCCCTGCTCCAGATGTTCAAAAACAGCATGAAGAGCACACGCCACAGCATCCTCTGTTGATCTCTTCTTTTTATAGGTGAATTGGAATGTGTCCAGTCCCTCTGGTAAACAGGCAATAACATAGTTCCGTACCAACTTTTCAAAGCACTTCATGATTACAGGTGTAAGTGCTACTGGACGAAAGTCATTCAAGTTTTCTGGATTTGGTTTTTTTTTTTTTTGTATCGGAACAATAATGGCAGACTTTAGGCATGACGGCACAATAGCTTGGGATAGGGATCAATTCAAAATCCCAGTGAAAACTCCTGCTAATTGATCTGAACAATCCTTCAATACCCTTCCAGCAACTCCATCTGGCCCCGTAGCCTTCCTTGGATTGATCCCCTTCAACACCTTCCTCATCTCTCCCTCCTCCACATTAAAAATTACATTCCCTTGTGCCGATGCTGATAACAATAGTGAAGGTGGCAGAAACTCTTCTGATGTCCCTACTGATGTTGCTTCAAAACGGGCAAAAAAGGCATTCAGTTCCTCTGCCAAAGATACCCCTCCCTCAGCTACTGGGGAAACTTTAGATTTGTACCCAGTCATTTCCTGTACACCTCGCCACACCTCCCTAGTGTTGTTACTCTGAAAATTATTCTCCAATCTCTGCCTGTATGCCTCTTTAGCCACACGGATGCCCCTCTTCAGATCTGCTCTGGCTGCACTATACAGTGACCTGTTTCCACTTCTAAAGCAGCATTTCTTGCCTTTAGCAGCTCCTGAACCTCCCTTGTCATCCAGGGTTTCCTGTTTGGATAGATCTTTATCTGGCACTTTTGCGTTACACTGTCAGTACAAAATCTGATATAGAGATGGGCACAAAACACTAAAATGTCATTTTGTTTCATTTTTTGTTTTGTTTTCCTTTTCCTTTTTTGTTTCATTTGAAATAATTTTGTGTTGTTATGTGTTCTATGTGCCTGTTTGTTTATGCTGGCTTTTAGTCCGTCCGCGGTTTTTTTTGACGAGGGGCGAAACTGTTTTTTGTTACAGGCACCCATGGTGTGAGTGTACCTGGTCGGGGGCCGGATAGGAATGGCACTCTAGATTGGGTTGAGAGCGGGGATTTTTCGCCTATCCCACACTGGTTCCTCGAGGTTGTTTTGTGAAGTGGTTAGGTCACACTATGGCGGCTGCTGAGGGAGGGCAGCAGTGGTGGCTTCACCACAGCACTGCGGGCCAGGAGGTCTCGGGGCTGGGGTGGGGAGGGCAAATGCCTCCCTGCACTGGGAATTACCCAGGTTGGGAAAGAGCAGGGGCAGGGAGGACACTGGGGGTGCTGTCGGAGCACCACCTAGAAGAGCTCACCTGAAGCTGCCTGGTTGGAGGGGTCCCGGGAGACCCCGGGGTTCACTTTAAGGACGCCTGGCCCCTCAGTTTGTTGTTGTATGGTTATATGTTAATAAAGTGTGGCCCAGTTACCCCCAACATACTGTCTCGCCTGGTCATTCCGAGTGGGAGGGCAATGTGTTTTACGTGTTTTTTTTAAACTGTTTTTCAGGCACATGGGCGGGAGGGAATGGCACAGGGTTGTAATAGTTGTTTTTAGCCCCTGAAGCAAGTGGTGGCTGTGGCCATTGCTACTTGCTCTGGGGTCTAAAAAGAAACACTGAGCTTCTCCCCCAATTGGGCATGTGGGGGGGGGAGAGAAGAGCAGGGTTTTTAAACTTTAAGTACTTGCCTCAGTGGCTGAAGATTTTTAATAGACCCACACCTCCCCCCCCCAATCGGGCACATTGTGGGGGGAAAGTGTGGGTTATTTAAAATGTCTTGGAGCCACAAGATATTTTAAACCACCTGCACCTTTCCCCACCAACACGGCCAATGGGGGGGGGAGGTGCTGATTGTTCAAAGAAGTTTTCCATACCAATGCATTGCTCAATGCATTCCTATGGGGAACCTTAAAAAATGAAGCAGAACAAACGGAAAATTTCCAGTTTATTTTGTTTTGGTTTTCTTTAAATATCATTTTGTTTTTTTGTTTCATTCTGAAATGAAACTAACATTGAAAACAGTGTCAATGCAATAACACAAGGTTATAAGTGGTTATAAACACAAAATCTGTATAATCGTGTATGGTGGATTCATATAAAGACACATAATAGGTAGTCCATCATTCAGGGAAAGTTTGTCTGAAGAGAACTTGGCCTGTTTCCAGAAAGACAGCAGAGATGGGGCAGTCCTGGCCTCTAGTGGGAGGGAGTTCCAGAATCTTGGCACAGCAGCTGAGAAGGCCCTTTCATGGGTTCCCACGAGACATACCTGTGAGGGTGGCGGGATGGAGAGAAGGGCCTCTCCTGATGACCTTAACACGTGAGCCTGTGTTGACATTCTCTTGTTGCAGATGAGAACCTTCTTGGCAGTCAAGGATATCACAGCAAGATTTTGTCTTTGTGTGTTGAGAGTACCTGGCTCCCTGGGAAAGAGAAAATTTGTGAGTATATTTGAGTGGATCTCTCTACACAGTCCTCCTGGAGATGCTCCAAGAGAAGAATGAGATTTTTCACAAAGCTGGGTCTCACGAAGAAGAGTGGAAACCAGGACTTCACACATTGTTCTCACTGTGTCGCTGGCCACCCTCATGATGAAACAACTTCTTTCCTGGACATCTTGCAAACACTGCTTGGCCAACATTGGAATATTATAATCAACATCATGTGCTGTCAAGTTAGTTCTGGCTTATGACAACCCTTCTAAGGGGTTTCTATGTAGAAAACATTCAAAAGTGATTTTATTCTTCCCTTCTTCTTCTGAGGAGGACTGTGTAGCTTGCCCAAGGCCACCCAGGCTGACTCTTCTTCCATGAGGCACAGTAGGGAATTGAACTCCCAACTAGAGATGGGCACAACCAGGAAAAATGACGTTTCGAGTTGTTGTGTGTCAGAGCCAGCCCATTTCGGCTCGTTTCCGTTTGTTGTGAAAATTTTCAAAAATTTGTTGTTTCGTTTGTCGTCTGTCATTAGTACTGGTTGAGGGGGGTAGGGTAGCAGGCTCCTGGAGGCGCCTCTCTGGGGTGGGTGCCTCCTTTGGCCCGCTATGAAGGGAAGGCATTTAGCAGGCTCCTGGAGGCACCTCTCTGGGGTGGATGCCTCCTCTGACCCCCTACAAAGGGAAAATGAAGGGTACATGACTGTGTAGCCATTGCGTACCAAGTGGCACTGGCAGAGGCACCTCTCTTTTGGGTGCCTCTAGCTCACTAAGAAGGACAGCATACTGGCGTACAGAGTTTTTTGGAACTTTGGACTGTGAGCAAGGTGAGAGAAGAATGCCTCTGCTGGGCACCCTCTGACTCACTAACAAGGACAGTGTACTTGCGTGTAGTGCAATGCGAGTACAGATCTGCCTTAGGGTTGGGGTTAGGACAAGGGCTAGGCTTAGGGTTATTACGGGTAAGGTTAGGGTGAGTTAGTGGGCTGCACCTCTGGGTGCCTCTGACCCACTAAGAAGGACAGTGTACTGGCGTATGGGTTAGGGTTAGGGTTAGGGTTAGGGTTAGGGTTAGGGTTAGGGTTAGGGCTAGGGTTATAGTGGGCTTTTTATGCCCGACTGGCACATCCCAGAAGTCTCGGTCAAAACCTGGCCAAGTGGCCATGTGATTGGTGGAATGGCTCCAAAAATTTGCATGGTCCCATCCCATGGCCAGCCCATCATTGCGCAGGTGTAAAAAAATAAAAATAAAAATAAAATAAAATAAAATCAATGGGATTGGAGACAGACGTTTATTGCAAGAAAAACCCACTGCTGCTACTGTAAAAATTCAGGCAGTTAAAATACCTAATTTTCGCATGTTTCTGTGTGGTGCTTTGGTGGGTTTTTGGACCACGATTTCAAAAAAAATATTGCGGTCGCCATTTTGGATCCACCCGCACCGCATGGCATGGCGAGACAACGAGGATGCCCCCCACCAGAGCAGCCCAGGACAGGAGAGGGGGGAGGCCGGGGACCCCCCCCCCCAGAAACCACCCCTCTGGTAGGTGCCCTCACTCAGGCAGGCATATTTTTGCCTGCTTTTTTGGCCGGGAATCGGTTTTTTTACTTTTTTTCTGTGCCGCTTGGCATCGCGCGATCACTGCGATTCCATGAACGACAACGACAAATCAGACCCAAATTTTTGTGTAACGGAAACGAGGAACGGAAACGGAAACGAGAATTTCGCCAAGTCGTGCCCATGTCTACTCCCAACCTCTGGCTCTGTTGGCACGTACCCAACCCTGTGAGTTATCCAGCCTGCACTGTGACATTATTTGAGAGAGGGAAAGATGAATCTTCTCAAGGTAACCCTTTGATACCTCACAACCCTTTACTACACAAATCTGCCAGAAGAAACCTGTGTTATTCTTTTTGAGTGCCCTGCAGATGTGTTTGTTCAATCCATGCCACTAAAATAAACATTCCTGAGGCTACCATGCTTATTCCTGTCAAAGAGTCCTTTCACCTTTAGGCTGCAGAGGTCCAGTGGATGATCAGTTCACTGGTGACCTGGGCTGTAATTTAACTGGCTGTGTTTGACAGGAGGTGGTGGAATGGCTAAACAGCTTCTCTTGTGATCTTCTTTTCATCTTTGGCTAGAGTATTTTGGAGAGAAGGATGAGACTTCTCTAGACATGACTCAAAGTTGAGGGTTGTGTCTAGGGGGAGCAGTGGTCCTTATCTATTGGCTATTAGATGGGTGGCTCAGAGGCAGTTCAATGTAAAGTGTGCACAACTCAAAAGGAAGTCACATTGAGCACAACAGGATGTGTTGGACACGAATTACTTTTCAGTTTATTGTGAATTGGATTATCCATAGAGAGGGGGAAAGAGTTTGATATTTAAAGCTACAAGAATGTGGGGGAAAGTGAAATCAGATTCATCAAGTATGGTGTTGGAGAATTAATTTTTTTAAATGAAAAGGTGTGTTCAACTGTTTTTGTGAAGCTGAATTGAGTTACACTTTGTCCTTCCTTCCTTCCTTCCTTCCTTCCTTCCTTCCTTCCTTCCTTCCTTCCTTCCTTCCTTCCTTCCTAGGCTTCTTAAAATCTATATGATAATGAGAAGTGCATGAGATAGCCTTCTTGGTTATTGGAAAGGCTGTTCTGTTGGATCGGATAGGAGGAGGAATTAATCATTTTTTTCTTATTTCTGCAGAATTTGCCAAAATGCACAAATTTCTTCACTTTGGGATGGTGGGGGGGGGGACAAAATTGGCAGAGTTTCCTATCGCAAGGCTGACTTATATGTACAGCTGCATAAATCTGTGGAAGTGCCATAAATGGACTTCAGCTCAAGACACAATTCACATGTGCATTTCACTTCTCTGGTTTGCTTGGAAATTCTGCAGAATGGAGCAAACTCTTTCCCCCTTAAATGAACAAAGTTCACAACATTAATGCCTCATTATTTTGTAAACCACCCAGAGTGGCCATGCTGCCAGATTGTGTGGTATAGAAATCCAATCATCAACAGCAAAGAACAAACAACAAAGAACAAACAAACAAAGAAGAAGAAGAAGAAGAAGAAGAAGAAGAAGAAGAAGAAGAAGAAGAAGAAGAAGAAGAAGAAGAAGAAGAAGAAGAGTTGAAGCAACATCATATATCATGCAGCTAAGAATATAATAAATGTTCGCTTATGAGCTGCTCCTTCACACACACACAAAGGAGTGTCTCAACATAACAAGACATTATGTTGAATATCATCATACCGAGACATGTCAAAGAATGGTCAACTGTACCAAGATTGTTTTGTCCATGTAGGACAGAAAGAAAACCAATGCTGTTTTTGGTGACAACAGCATTAGTGGGGGAAGGGGGAGTATTTTTCATTAAAATAGTGTATTTTGTGTAAAATGCTATTTCTTCTCCAACTCACCCCTTTTTCTACACAAATTGAAAAGGTGATTTATGATGAATTTTTCAAAAAAGTTGTAGAAAGCTAAAAAATGTGCAAAATAGCAAACTGCAGGGCAGGGGAGGGGAGAGAAATTAGACCTCCACAAAGACCTTTTTGCATATACAGTGTTTCAAAACTGTGGAAAAGCACTTCTTGTCTCACTCTTGAGCTGGAGGAAAGGGATTTTTTTTAGGGGGGAGGATAGATAATTCCATCAGCAGGTCCCTCAGCCTGCATTAATTTGAATGTGAGCATTTAAGGTGTATTCTTTACATCCCATACTCAGTTTGTATATGCCCTGTTATGCCCTCAGTTCGCCCCACAACAAAAAGCCTAGGAGAAGCTAGTAAAATTTAAAGAAGTAAGCCAAATGGGACATCTCATTTGTTCACAGCATTAATAAGATGTGATGACAATTTATTTATTTGCCTTTCTTAAAACAGGCCCAGGTAGCTTGTTACAACATTAAAAGACAGTACAGTGGACCCTCGTATAACAAACGGTTTGTATAACATAAAATATGTACAACCTAAAAAATTCCAGAGATAGGGGAAATTTGCTCAACAGAATCGCCTATGGGGCAAATCCATACAACATAAAAATGGTTGTGATTTGGGATTACTCCGTTTTCAATGCATTCCTATGGGAAATTTGTTTAAAGGAAATTTTGCTTAACATATTTTCATTTGGAACGAATTAATTCCTTTATACAAGGTACCACTGTATTTAAAATATAAAAGCAGTATGTGTACAGATTGTAGAAAAGAATAATTCAAATGTCGCACTATGAAATTGTAAGCAGAATCAATATCAAAACACATCCAAAGCAAGAAGGCACAGGAATCTATTTTTTAATAAATCACTTAGGCCGCTAGTCACTCAGGGAAAGCTTGCCTGAAGAGGAAGGTCCTTGCATGCCTGTGGAAGGATAGTAAAAATGGGACCAGCCTAGCCTTCTGGGGAAGGGAACTCCAAGCCATGAAACACAAAACATCCTTGTTCTGCCTTAAACCTCTCCCTGGTAGTTGTATGGTAAAGTTGATAATCCTGTTAGTGTGCATGGAATTAATTAATGCTAGATTTTAAAGGGCTATTAAGGGGGACTCCCAACTCCTTAACTGTCTGAAGGCTATTTCTCACAGTTGTTATTTATTGGGCTCAAGTTGTAAAATGGTCGGTAAGAGTTACAGTAAGGTGAGCCCAGCATCACTTGCCACGGTGGGTGTTCAAGCATTCATGAGCAGATCTGGGACTAAGGGATGTGGCTGGGCTGCCACCAGGGAATGTCCCCTTCACTCCAAAGCCATAGGCAAGTTGGTGACCTCTCCCTGTATGATTACTGGGAGCCATGAGAAATGGCACCTACTTTCAGTAGTGATCCCTTTGCATCTTACATATGCCAGTATCCACAGTATTGGGTCCAAGGTAGGGACTGTGGGAGGAGGGCATGGTGGCTCAGCAGGCTAGAGCACTAAAACTGTCTGCTGCAAAGTCAGCATCTCAGCAGTTCGAATCCTGGGTGCCACGCAGCGGAGTGAGCTCCCCTTGTTAACCCCAGCTCCTGCCAACCTAGCAGTTAAAAAACATGTAAATGCAAGTAGATAAATAAGTATTGCCCTAAAAAGCAGAAGCTATCAATATTCCATGTGCAGAAATATGTTCAGCCATACCAGCCATATGGGCACAACACTAACTCTTTGGTTTAGAAACGGAGATGAGCGCCGCCCGTTAGAGTCGGACACGACTAGCACGCAAGTGCCAGGGGGAACCTTTACCTTTTAGGGATTGTGGGGTCATACCAATGTTCTTGCAGGACACAATGTCTTCAGCTGGCAGTCCTACACAATGCAAATGGCTGAACAACTTCCCAGCTCTGCTTTATGACCAAAATGAGTGAATATTTAATTAACAAATGAACAACTAATGTTTTGATGATATATACTCTTCTATTCTTATACATCGCTGATAAGAATATCTAGGGATGTTTGCTGCATTTCTATTTTGCTTCTCCTTGAGTGAACTCTGAGAGCTCTTCTTTTGCCTCATCATTTTCCTCTCAACAACCCTGTGAAGTAGCTCCAGCTCCGAGTCACCATCTCAAGACCACCCAGTGATTCATGGCTCACTGGAGGTTTCGGCCCTGGATTTCAATTCCCACCAGATGGATTACGGCAGTTCATTATACTGATAAATAAAAGAAACCCACACGCTAAGTAAGCTTTGCCTGCTATTGCAAGTGATGGCAGCTGCTAATGAAGAAAAGAGGAAAGAAAAATCAGCTTAATTGGCAGGCGGGGGGGGGCAGCATGGAAAGTTCAAATCGCTAGATCTTTCAACAGCACACTTATGGATGCAGCCCTAAAAATGCAGGTCTAGAGTTGGAAGTAACATGATCAAAATTCCTTCTCCAAATTGTTTCCCTGAAAAGAATTGACTCGAGATAATTTATAATTAACCAGTGAGACCGAGAATGTGGAAATACTGAGCAGATGCAACATGCTGAGCAAATTATATATAGCATTGGGATATACAGGTTGCAGGAAAAACCCAAAATTGAAATTGTGTCAGCAGCTGGAGCTAGGAATAGTTAGAAGGCCTCTTCTGCCAGCAGAAATCTCCTTAAACTGGCACAGATACCCCTTACTGCAAGATTATCTCAGATATTTCCTATGGGTTTCTGCAGGGAAGAACCCCTTTGCTGGCTAAGATCTGCTTGTAGAATAGCCAGAGAAGGGGCAAGTGAGGGAAGCAATGAGTGAGGCCAGATTTGGCTGGTCTTCACTGCAGTTTCACTTGACTGTATGTCCTCCCAGCTGGTCTTCAGCCATCTTGGATAGCTGAGGCCATGCTCTTGGCATGTTCAGGTTTCAGGCTTCATATTTCTGGCCAGTCAAGTCCTGCTTCCTAGTATCCCTTAACTAGACATGACAGGTCTGGATGTAAGGAGTGACTTTCTATCTTTCGTTGATTTCTCTTCTGTTCAAGCATGAATCCCTTTCTGGGCCCAAAGCACATCCTTAGTTTAAAATCATATTCTTTTTTAATAAGCCTTCCTTTTGTTGCCTATGCCATCACCTATTTCATGGGCAACACAAATACTGTATTTTATGTGTAGTTGTCCTCGTGTGTGTTTATCTTATGGTTCAACACTTTTGGAATCTCCAGACCTAAGTATCCTAGAAATATCTGCAAATAAATAGGTAATGGATAGAAACTGCTGAGCATTTCTATGTCTTCTCTGAAGAGGACCTTGCTAGTCCAAGATTAATACAGAGTACCAGTTGGTTTCCAGCATTTTCCTCTGCATAGTTCAGTAAGTTAGGTAACTGACTATGGAGCCAGTGTTTTGTCCCCTATGGTGCCTACCAAGAAACAAGCCAGCCTGTGTAGCCTTGGGCATCCTGCACAGACCCTGGACACTCCCAGAGGAAGGGAATGGCAGATTACTGTTGATTACAACTAGAAGACCCTTAAGAACATAAGAACATAAGAACAGCCTTGCTGGAACAGCCCAAAGCCCATGCAGTCTGGCATTCTGTCTCACACAACAGCTCACCATTTGCTTCAGGGTATAAAACTCCATGGTCATGGGGTCACGAAGAGTCAGTCACGACTGTAATGACACAACACACACACACACACATACACATTCCTAAGCAGATGTCTTCACCTGTTTATGATTCCATGCAAATGGCCTTGAGAGATATCCTGCCCATCTCTCCAACATGGAGGTTGTCCTTAGGCATCCATAATGATAGCCATTAGAGATGGGCACAAAACAGAAAAATGGTGTTTCGGTTTTTCGTTTTTTGTTGAGAGGTCTGTTTCGGTTCATTTCCGTTTGTCGGGAATTTTTTAAAAAAAATTCGTTACCGTTTTCCGTTTTTCCGTTTGTCATTTCTACCCGCTTTTTGCACGATTTTTAAAGCATTTCCATGCGCAGCCATCCTCCAATGCCCCAGACCAGAGGGAAAACACTAAAAAAAATGGATGCTGGCAGAGACACAGTATAGACTAGATATGCAGGGAGGCTGCAAAGGCAGCGGCGGGCGTTGCCCAGGGTGCAAGGCAGTCGCAGAGTGACTGCACTGCGGGACAGGGGAGGGTACTCACTGAGAGGTACGCAGCATGCACACACACAGGGAGGCTGCAGGACTGAAGCTAGAGTCGCAGAGACAGCAATCCCACCCTAACTCCCACCAGAGACTGCAAGGAGGACAGGGGCTGCCAGAGCTTTTTATGCCCTCTGTGGCTGCCAGACCTGCCTGCCCAGTCTGCAACCTGGGCATGCTATTGGTTGAACATGATCCCATCACATGGCTTGCCTCCATTTTGTGGCTGGTGGTGACATCCATTTTAAAGGGAAAAGAAAAATACATTGCGATGGGAGAAGACAAAAACAAACGTTTTAAGGACACCCCCCCCGGTAGGTATTATCAAGCAATATAAATAATTATCGCTGTGTTTTTACGGATGTCCAGGGCGTTTTTTAACATTTAAAACAGCTCATTTCATTGCATGTTTCCATTAACGGAAACGAAACATAACGACCACAATTTTCGTGGTTCTGTTCGTTTCGTTGCATTTTCATCACAATTTTTGTTTGTCGTTTTGTTGCATAATGGAAATGACAAACGGTACCGGAAATGAAAAATTGTTTGTTCCGTGCCCATCTCTAATAGCCATAGATACCCTTGTTCTTCATGAACTTGTCCAATGCTTTCTTAAAGCTGTCAAGGCCAACAGATGTCACCACTTCTTCTGGCAGGGATGGTAAGGAAGGTGTTCCAATCTCCTAATCATTCTGGTTTCCCTCCTCTGCACTTTTTTCATTTCCATAATATCCTTCTGGAAGTATGGTGACCAGAACTGTACACAGTATTTCAGATGGGGCCTCACCATAGATTTATAAACAGGCAAAATGAGTATTTACTGGAAATCAGAATTGACAGGAGAACATGTAATTATTGTTGGTGTGAAGAAACACTCAGAGCACTATCTTAGAGAATATATGGGCAATTGTTTCTTCCAGATATTTTAAGCTTACAAGTGCATAGAACTGTAGACTAAATGGGCAGTGTTGAGGCATGAACTAGCCCAAGTAGTTAAAGTATCTGTCTGAGGAGCCAGGGGTTCGGAGTTCAAATCCCCACTGTACCTGTTTGAAAACAGCTGGGCTCAGTCATCCACAGGGTCCCTTCTCGCTCTGGTATTCTAAGATATGAGAAAGACAGTGCAATGCAAAATTTACCAAATTAACCCTCTCCTGCTTACAGGTAGGTATAGGTAAAGGTTACCCCCATACATGCAAGCTAGTTGTGTCTGACTCTCGAGGTGGTGCTCATCTCCGAATTCAAGCCAAAGAGCCAGTGTTGTGCAATTCCACGGCCACGTGGCCGGCATGGTTGCAAGGAAACAGTATTTTATGTTCCCACTTTTTACGGTAGTACCTATTTATCTACTTGCATTTATGTGCTTTCGAACTGCTACGTTGGCAGGAGCTGGGGTTATCAGCAGAAGCTTGCTCTATTGCATGGCACCTGGGATTCGAACCCCCGAGCTGCCAACTTTGCAGCCAACAGTTTTCGGAGCCTTAGTCCACTGAGCCACCACGCCCCTGGTTGCTTACAGGTAAAGCAACTTAAAATCCAAAATATGAGAAATATCTGCAATTAATTATTTCAAGATGAGTTTGGGTAGCCCCCCCCATACTACTGCCCCTTCGTTTCCCCTCTGATTTTTACTTAAGAGCTAATGTCAGTATTACAGGCCAGTGGAGGGAGACATTTATTAGTTGAGGCAAGACCACCACACTTCCTCGGGCTTTTTTTTATGACACCCCTCATGAAAATGCTTCCCACTGATTTACATATTTGTCCTTGCAATTAATTCGTGTTAGATTTGCCTGACTCTTATGGAGGAGGAATCTGGCAGAGAAGATTACAGATCCAGTGTACCTGAAACTTCATTTACAGCATCAGTCATAAAATGTAGACAAAATCCACAAACCATTCTTTCTCTTTCTTGGGAAGTTGGAGTAAAGGAGAAACTATATGTTACATTAAATCCCACAGTACTTTTTTAAAATAAAACTTCAGCTTGTGGGACAAGCTAGGGATAGAAAACATCATGTTGGGTTTGAGAGATTCAATGAAAGGAGAATTTTCACACTTCCTGAGACCTGATATGAGAAGAAAATGCATATCACATTGAGAATTCACACCTTTGCATGGGGGGAAAAACCTCTGCATGCATGAATTTATGCATGAATTCAAAGTATGCACAAAAATTCTCTAGTTAAGCAAAGGTGGGAGAGTCATACATGATATAAAATACATAAATAAATACCTTCACACCTTAGGAAAAATGTCTCACCTCAATTACAAATCAAAAACAAAACAAACTTTTACAAGCTGAAATGAGGTGCTGTATAGCTGCCTCCTAGATGCTCTGGGCACATCCGATCACGCGTGATCTCAGAAGCAAAGCAAGGTCAGGCCTGGCTCGTACTTGGATGGGCAACTAGGGATGGGTACAAAACAAAAAACAAAATGCTGTTTCAGCGTGTCGTTAGATAACAAAATGAAACAAAACAACACAACATAAGGAAGCAACATTTCATAACAGAAGAAATGAAATGGTGCTTTTTTGTTGAAATGAACCATTTTGTTCCATCTGTAAGCCACTTGGGGGAGGGAAAACGTTTTTTTAAAAGCTCCAGGCTTTTAAAAGAATCTTTTCCCCTCCCCCAGCCCTCCTGCCAGCTGATCTGCACTAGGGTGGAAAAAAGGTTTCTCCACCCCCACCCCAGTGCAGTTCGATCAGCTGGCAGGTGGAGTTTGGGAAGGAAAAAAAGTTTTTTTTTTAAAAAAAAAAAGCCCAGGGCTTTTTTTTTTTTAACTTTTCCCCCTCCACCACTTTCCAGGAGCCCCCACACAAACCATTTTGTTAGTGGTTCATTTTGTATGAACTTTTTTGGAAGAAAATTGTATGAAATGAAACAAAAAGAATGTGGTGGTGGGGGAACAAAGGGAAATGAAATCAAACATATTTTTTTTCATTTCATCCCCATCCCTGTGGGCAACCACCAGGCAATACCAGGTGCTGTAGGCACCTGCAGTAGGCACTGGCAAGGCACTCCTGTATTCCTGCCAAGAAAACTCCATGGACATGGGGTCACAAAGCGTCAGCCACAACTGTAATGATACAACAACATGAGGTGCTGTTGGCAAGAAAATGTGGGTGGGATTTAGAAAAAAATGTAGTCAAATGAAAACTGAGATATGTTTGTTTCTCTAGTAGGATCTCTCAAGAACTTTTGGGGGAGTTAATTCTAAGGTCAGAGAGGTTTTAATACATTACAAGACAGCCCCATCTACTTTTAACCTTCAAGTGTGTAGGCTGAACATGCTAAACCATTTTTATTCTGAGATCACCATTCAGTCTCCAAAATGTTATTGTTAGAGGGTGGGCATAATTATTAAGGTCAGTTCAGTTATTTTGCATAGGTATGTCTTCATAATTTCCATCCGTATTCTTATAAGGTTCTGTTTCAGTGAAGGGGGGGAGGGGAGGGGGGAAATGAGGCAAAAACCAGTCCTTTTTGGTATGCTAGAGAATGATACAGAAGCTTCCTTCCAGAACACCTTGATTGCTCATCAGTTGAGGACAAATGAGCATCTACCTGCCTGACTTTGGGAAAGTGGCACAGACAGACTTGTTAGAGAACAGACACCGACCCAGCACACACACACACACACACACACACAGAGAGAGAGAGGGGGACAGAGGAAACAGGCCCACAAAATTAATCTCACATGAGGAAATCCTTTGCTGACATTTGCGGTTCCTGTCAGGCCTAATAAAGAGATTTTTACCTGTATTTGCCTATTCAACACTTCAGTCCTTCAGCCAATTTTGGAAATTATTTCTGATTTATGGCTTTCTTTCCAACGGGTGTCGCCTCTGCTGTCAATTATCCCTGAAAGCAAATGCTAAGTGAATCCTGGATAGGTGAAATTAACAAGAGGTAGAGAAGAGGGACGAAGATGCAGCAGCTAGTTAAAAATGAAGAGAAAAGGGGGATAACTCCTCTAAGGATTTAACTTGAGTTGTTCCTGGTGATATTTATAGGGAATCAGACCAGGAAGTGAGAGGATGAAAAGATGCTGCAGATTTGGCAGGGGAGGGGGGCAAAATAAACCTCCCTGGGATCCACATTATCATCTCACTATAATTTCCCTTATTATCACAAGCTCTCCTTGGTTTCTCCTGCCATGTAGGCCACTAGCAGCTAACGAAAAAGGATAGTTAATGCAAACCCCACTAAAACACCTTATACATTATTCCTACCAATTTGACACAAGAGTGAGCTTTGATCCATGCTCATTAGAGACTCCACATAATGTTTCCTTCACCAACCCCCTACTGCAGGCAGATGGGAAGAGCTACTCAAGCAAAGAAAAGGGCCCACATTCCCTTCTCACCCACGTCACCATAAAAACTAAACAAAAAAAAAACCCTTCCAACTGTTTTTGTTGGGGGGGGGCTAAAATTGGTCTCAGCCATCTGCCCCTCCCCCAACCAGCTCAGGACCTTAGAAGCCTTTCTTCTTTGAATAAACTGGGGGGGGGGTGTGATTTTATTGCCTACATTTTGCGAACGTACTTTTCCAATTTATTTGATTTCGGCCCTCCAGATGTTTTCAACCACATCTCCCACAGTCCTTTGCCATTGGCAACCTAAGCTTAGAATTCTGGGACCTGTGGTTCAAAACATCAGGAGGGCTGAAGTTTGGACATGCCTAGCTTAGAATGTTACTGTTCTGTCCGTCATTACTTCGCAGTGGAGGCAAGTAATTATTGTCACACAGCGCACCCACCTTAGGAGGACCCCACCTCATTATCTACTGGTTGAGGAGTTGTTGGAAACCACACCTACACACCACAAGCCCTTCAGAGGCTGCATTGGTATCCACCTCAGGAAGACAACCTGGTCCCAACAATGACACAAGACTTGGAGAATTTGATAACAGTGCATAATTCTCTGAACTGCCCACAAGAACTTGTCACATCTGAATTTATTTTGTTTGATTTTAATGGCTTGGTAAATTTATTTATTTATTTATTTATTTAATTTATATACTGAGACCATCTAGCAGAAATCTACTCTGCACAGTTTACAAACATAAACAAAATACAATAAAACACATTATACAACTTAGTAAATAAACTAGTCAATCAAAACCAACATGACATCAATAATAATAAAAAGGACAAGTAAGCACGAATAAATCAAAACCATTCAGGTAGTTCAAAATAAAGCACAATTTTAAAAAAGGGGCTGGCAAAGAATTATCATAAGGCTGAAAAGAAGAGTATTGTCCTATTTATATGAGGAAGTTGGAACTGAAAGTTTGAGGAAAACCAACCTATAAAAAGCAAAGTGTTCTGCTTATATAATGCTCCACTCCACTCCACTCCAAACAGTCTCTGGGCAGTTTACCGTTTAATTACAGTATGCAGACTACACAGGTTTTCAGTTCTTAAAGGCTTGTAGCGAGGATACTAGGTGAATCTCTTGTGGAATCTCAAGAAGGGCATGACCACTGAGAAGGCCTGGTTCCTTGTGGTCACTTCTGGGACCTCGGGGTCAGTACCAGCAGATAGCCAGCCTTGCTTGAACCAGTGATCCTGGCAGTTCTTCTTGGGAGGATACTGAGGTCCCAAACCGTTTAGAGCTTTGTATATGAATGTCAAAACCTTGAAGTCAATGTGGTAGAAAATAGGTATCCAGTATAGGGTATGAAACGGGAAAAGAGCAAGGGTGCTGCTCTGGCACAGAATTCAAAACCCTGCTATGCTGCCCCCTTTTCAGCCAGGCAAGGGTCAAGTGAGTGCACCATCCACCTGCCCCTTGCCTGGCTGAGAATGGGACAGCGGAGCAGGGTTTTCAGTTTTGTACTGGAGCAGTGAGGCGGCTGCTACGGTGCAAAATTCGAAACCCTGCTCTGCTCTTCAGTTCTCGCCACCAACACCCACCTGGTTTTGACAGCTCAAGTTGTGAAAACCAGCTGGGTGGTGGCGGCGAGAACCAGTGAATAGAGCAGGAGCCATTAGATATCGCTGCAGCCCCTAACCTAAAACAAGATCTGGCAGCTCTCCGGTTCAGATTCCAAACTGAAAAAAAGCAGTTGGGTTTGTTTTGGGCTGACACATTTTCTTTCATTTCATTTTGTAATGAAACAATTTGTTACCTTATGAAATGACAAAACAGTAGGCTTCCCACAAATGTCTTGAAGGTGAACTCGGATGCCTCATGGGACCAATTTTCTGACCATCCCATCTTTATAGATTTACAATGTTCCATATTCCATTTCATAATGTTCAGTTGCACAAGACTTTCATTTAAACACATTTCCCTTTCTTCCAGACAGAGCTATATTGCTATTTTCCACAGAAATTGCCTCTTTTCCACAGAACCAAATGGATGAGGAGAGCTGAGGGAATAGAGATTTGACTCCATCTTTCCCTGGAAGTTGGGAGCAGGGGAGGGGAAACACATTCTCCACATTAATGATCCATCTGCTTTTCACAAAAAAATTATGTGCATGACCAAATCTCCATTTGGATTAATAATTCCTAATTCAGGTGCCAATAAACCTTTGCAAAAGTGTGGTTCAAATCACACCGTTGCAGCCAGAACCCCACCCAGATCCCTTTGCATCTGGGATAAGATTTCTTTTTTTTTTTTTTAAAGCAGAAGGGGTTTGTTGCTGCAATTGCATCATTTCTTCCTGCATTTTTTTCCAAAAGAAGAAGAAGAAGAAGAAACAGAAAGGCCTGGTTAGGTGTCAGAAACTATATAATTAAATAGCGAGAGCTCAAAGATACATTTGACTCAATGGCAAAATACCCTGTTTTCTGCAGCCCCGGGGCTATTGGACCACAAATAAATCCCATTTTAATGAAAGAAACCTCTTTCAGTCTACTTTTTCTTTTCTCACCCCCACCCCCAAGAAATAACCCTGGGACCATAACAAGTGTGCAGAGAATGGCATGCTCCCATCATCTCAGCTGCCTGGTTTTGCTCACAGAACCCCATATAATTATACACAAAACTGCCTATGAACCTTTATCACAGACAGCTGGTGAGAAATGAGGAATTCTTATGCCGTGAAACTACTTCCAAGAGCCACCGGCTACAGCTTGTTCTGCAGCACAGTTGCTCTCTGCCAACTGTTTGGGTTTTTCTTCTTCATTTGTTTGTGTATACAACAGGACCCATACAGCACTTCTCCTTCTATGCTCATATTTCATATTGTGAGTTCAGGGCTAAGAGAGGGTAAATAATGGGGGGGGGAGGTAGAATGGAATTTGTCAAATGATGAAAAACATTTGGATTTCTGGAAGGAAAAGTGAAACTCAGAAAAGAGTTTAGTCATGAAACCAGCATGCAGTTCATGCATTGTGCTGTGTATATGTACAAGAAACACAAAAGAAAAGTAGAACACAGAAGGAGAGGAAGACTGTGGACTGATAAAGACTAAGGACTGCATTTCAGTGGGGAGGTGAAGGAGAGCCATGTGGTCATTGTGCGATGCACATGGAAGAGTAAGTGATCAGGTCTGTGGATCATTAAATAAATCACGAGAAATGATAGATTTTGTGGATCAGAAAGTCCACATCCTCAGGCTCGCACTGGTATCTTACATTAATACAAAGAATTTTGCCTAGCATGTTCCTTGCAGGTGAATTAGGAAAGATGGCAACTCCATTGGAGTGGTGGCCATAAAGTTACAGATGAGGAACTTGTTAAAACTGGAGATACTGATAATTGGGACTCTCAAGTTCTTTGCAGAAATGCCAAGACACTGATATGAGCCTAATGAAGTGGGTCTCCTCACCCACAAAAGCTAACAGGTTGTATGATTTCTTTAGTCTTCTGCCTTGCCTACTCTTCCCATTGGATGTGAACTTTTTGAGGAAAATGCCCATGTCTTCAGAAATCAGATTGACAATACAAAGGCAACATGGCTAAACTGGATTTTGGGTGCATTTCATGCCCAATAACTTAGGCTATAGCAAAGAAGAACAACAAAAACAGCATGTGCTAATGAACTAAGAATCACTGGGTTTACCTTTGAAGCTAGTTCTGTTAAGGCGACCTTTTCCCAGTAACAAAATGACGGGTACATTGCACTTCCATTGTTGTAATTAGGGATGGGCATGAAACACCAAAATGGTGTTTCGTTTTGTTCTTTGTTTCTCCATCTCCCATTTTGTTTCATTTATTACAAAATGTTTTTCTTTTTAAAAAAGTTTCGTATTTCATTTGTTTCATTTTGCTTTTATCTCTAGCACCAACCAGCATGTTTTTTAAAATTATTTTTATTTCTTCTTATGCTGACCAGCTGGCCTGCAGGCCAGGTTGACACATTTTTTATTTTTTTATTTTTTAAAATTTCTGATCGTGACGACTAGCTGGACCACAGGCTGGGTCAGCAGGGTTTTTATACATTTTTTAAATTTTTCTTCTTGTTGTGCCTACCAGCTCACCCACAAGCTGGGTTGGCATGTTTTTTTCTCTCGTGCCAACCAGCTGGCAGTGGGCTGGCACATTTATTTTATTTTATTTTTAATTTTTCTTATCTTACACCAACCAGCTGGCCTGCTGGCTGGGGCAGTGCTTTTTAAAAAAACTCTTTTCTTTTCTTGCGCCAACCAGCTGGACCAGCGCTTTTTGGTCAGCACTTGTTTTTTTTTTTTTTTTACCCATGGCAGGCTGGTGGCATTTTACAGAGGAAACAAAACAGTTCATTTCAATGGTTCATTTTTGTCTGTAACAAAATGCTGCTTCATTGTTTTGTGTTGTTTCATTTCGTTATGTAACAAAATGATGAAATAGCATTTTGTTTTTTGTTTTGTGCCCATCCCTAGTTGTAACTTAAGGAGGGCGAAACATCACACCTTTTAGAGTTTAACCACTTCAGCTATTGTCGAAGTGATGGTAGGGCCTGCCCATCTCTAGCAGAGGCTCGTCACAAAAATTAAAGAGGCACTGATGCAAAATAGTGTCCCATGTCTCATCTTCACCTGGAGGAGAGGATTCTCCAAGGGGATGAATGTTCCTGGATGAACATGAATGGAGCATTTAGCAGGCCTTCTTGAATCCTTGCTCCAATGTGGCTGCCAGAGAAGGATCTTCTTATCATTCGCTGCTACCCATTTTAACTGGAGGTCCTGTGGGCAGAACTCTGAACTTCTTTCATGTAGGGTGATCATGACTCCTAATCAGCTTAAGGCTCATTCTTAGGAGTGGAGGAGTGGTTTATCCTTTCCTAACGTAATGACCTTCAGATGTGCGGGATTACAGCACAATAGCCCAACAACTCCAGAAGACACTGTGTCAGGGGAGGTTTACTAACAGCTAGCAATAGTAATACTTATTTATAGAAGCCTATAAGCTCAGGAATTCCAAATGTCACCAAGTCCCCAGCCAAATCAAAGCTACAATTAAAATGTATTTCACAGATAGCTAGTCAAATACTGGTGAATAAAATATCTGCTGTAAGTGAGCCCATTCGTTTCCAAACTGGTCAATGCCACAATTGCTCAAGACTTAAGGTCAGGAAGTTCTTCCTCATGTTGGAGTACTTGTGTCTGAGATCATCTGCCCATGCCACCCATGCCACCCAAACTAGCAACCAAAGCAAAGTGCTCTGCTTCTCTGCTACCCCATAGTGCTTCAAGCAGACTCTGATGCACATTACACATTGCCTCCCCACCCTAAGCTGAGTGTTCATTTTACCAAGCTTGGAAGGACAGAAGGTTGGGTAAACCTTGAGCCTCCTATCTGAGATTGAACCCCAGGTCATGAGCCCAATTTAGGCTGCAGTGCAGCAGTTTAACCACTGCGCCAGCAGGCTCCTCAGGAACTGAGCCTTCTTGGTGGTGGCTATCATGGTATGGCATGTCCTGCCACCCCAGATGATGTCTTGCCCTCGTAGCATTTAGAAATCCTGTTAACATCCTGTCAAAACTCTGATCTTCAGAGAAACTTTTCAATAAACTCTCCCTGATTGATGCTTGATTAGATTGTTAATTTTAATATATTTTCTGTCCACTGTGGGGTTTTCCTTTTGGTGTTTTCATACCATGATGAGAGGCCTGGTTGGTGGGAGAGTAGGATGTTTTAGGTTTCTCTTTTATGTATTCAATGCCACTCAGAGTACCAGTTATGTCACCAGGATATTAGTCAAAGAGAGAGAGAGAGAGAGAGAGAGAGAGAGAGAGAGAGAGAGAGAGAGAGAGAGAGAGAGAGAGAGAGAGAGAGAGAGAGAGAGAGAGAGAGTTTAGTCAGAAATTGGTCTCTTATAATGCGAGACCATTAGGCCGTTACTTCACGAAGTACTTCGCTTCGCAGTGGGATTGCCTTCGCTTTGAATGCGAAGCCGGTCACGAGGCCTCACCATGTGAAATTTTAGGATCGAATCCATTACTACCTCACGTGCTCCCTTTGCATTCGGTACTTGCAACGTCCGGTTTCTGCTTTCTTTTATTTTTTTAAAAAAATTACCACGGCGTATCGATGCATCAATACCCGGCTGTCATTTTTGGTCAGAGGCGCACATGCCCGGCGCTCAAAGGCCCCTGCGGTTGTCCCGAGGACTTGTGGGCGGCCATCGTGTTTCCCTGAAGCAGAGCAGCTGGGTTGGGTTTTTGGGGGGGCGGGCGGGGGAGGCAGCTTCATCGCCCTGTTTGAGGATATCCCCTCCCTCTGCGCAACCATCCCTCCAGCGGAGGGGCTCCGCTCACGTCACCCGGGACGCTTGCCCCCCCTCTGTTGCCCCTGCCCCGTCAGAAGGCAAGATCAAAAGAACGGGTTAACCGAAATATCTATGCATCGGCATTTCTGAGAAAAAGTAAGTTAAAATAAAAATAAAAATATATATTAACTGGCCACATGTGACTTTGGATGCGAAGGGGGATGCGAAGCGAAAAAGATTCCCGGCCTCCGGCAGGGGAATCTCTCGCCCTGCTTGGAGCACGGTTTAGGGGGCGTGGTCGGGGTGGCGCCGAATCCAAAGAGGAGGAGCGTGCGGACTGAAGCGGTCGATTCGCACGGAAATTACGGCTCGCCGCGCAGCGAGAGGTTCGTGAAGTAACAGCCTTAGTTCAGGTTTTACCATCTAGAACTCTATCTACTCTATCTTTTGCATGTCAGTCCTTAAAATATTTGAGGATATCTATCAACACTTCTCAGTCTTTACTTCTCAAAGCATGTATAATTACTCAGTATGTAAATCCTGCCTTGATTTGTATTCATGTGAGGAACCAAACTTCAATACCCTTATTCTTAGTCTGGGGCAACATAAGACAACAGGCTTGGGAACAGGTGTTGTGGTTCATGAAGACCACTTGGTTATTTTGGGTTGCAGGGTTGGTGTTTTTTTTTGGGGGGGGGATGTTTCTGACGATTGATCTGTAATGGGAACTCTGACAACTGCTGCCTTTAGGCATGAATTAAGATGAGTAGTGTCACCACGTTGTTTGTGTCTTTCTTGGCAATCAGAATGTCCTTGATTTGTGTGTGTGCACACTTAGTACCCAATGAGGATCAGACAATCATTTTTCATAGATGTGACCACTACAATGACCACAACAAGACCATTCAGTGCCTCGGTTTTGCACTGGACAGTGATGGGGAATCCCCCAGGGGCTGCACGAGTCAGCCTTAGCTAGAATTCAGCAGTGTGAGTGGTTCCCCAACTTTTTTGGCTTGTGTCTCTCCTGATTTGCTGGCCACTGGCTGCAGCTCCACCAAGACTGTATTGGGGTGAGTGGGGAGAAGGGAAGAGGATGCCTAGCCTGAGTAGGACTTCTTGGGATTCCATGGAAGAGCCTCTAAGGATTCTCTGGCAACCCTGCCTGAGTCTTGTACTGCCCCAGGGAGCAGTGGCACACAGTTTGGGAAGCATTGAGGAAGGATGAGGTTTTTCCCTTTGTTAAAAACTGCATTTAATGTCCAGCATCTTGTTTTGAAGTTGGCTTCCCATAAAATGGCTTCAATGGCATTTGTTTCTCCTCTCCAATTTTGCCTCTTCTCTCTCTCTCTCTCTCTCTCTCTCTCTCTCTCTCTCTCTCTCTCTCTCTCTCTCTCTCTCTCCCCATGCAACCCTACCTCCCTTCCTTTCCTGGTGTCAAGGATGTGGCCTCCACTCATCCATTCCATATGAGTCCTTAGCAAGATTTCTTGTGTAGATTGGAGGGAAGTTAGGCTTCAATTTCCCAGGAGGTGGTGATGATGCAGAGGCATTCCTCATGTCCTCTAACCTCTGTTTTTATCGCCATGTGGGCTGTTATTAGAACATTGCTCGATCTCGCCCAAGAACTTCCCCTGCCCTAGAACATTGTGATTATGTGGTGTGTAATGGCACATCTCCTTGACCAAAATAAGAGGTATATGCCAATGTGGAGTCTCCATATGCAGACCTATTCCAATATTTCATTCCTTTTACTATTCCAGGGTTAGATGCATTCCCAGCTCATTCGTGCTTAGAAGACAGACCTCTTTGATATCCTAGCCACTATGTAAGACTTCTTATAGCTTTAGTGCCCAGTTGCAACTTAATCTGTAATGGTTTGCTACAGAGACTGAAAATAATCAAACTATGCCCCCCTTCCCCAAATATATATAGGCATAACAATTAAAAATTGCCAAAACTCCTATTGAAGCATAAGGTTTAGGGTTATAGTCGGTTAACTGAGAGATGACCCATTACATGCCATGACAGCCCTCACCAGTGTGGTAGAGATATTGCTAGTTTCCAGAATTCAACTTTTATGTCTGTTGGTAGATTTATTGAGTTGAATCCACGTGTTGTTCATTGTGGATTAACTAAGAAATTATATCAACGGAACTAGTCTATTCCTTTTATGATTATGTTTCCTGTATAAATTGGACTCATAACATGTGCACATTACATCCATTCAGATGTAAGAAGAATGCACCTGGGAGTCAACTAAGAGCACTTTATTAAAGAAATGTTGGCCACATAATAATATGCACTTTAAAAAAGTTCTTGACACCTAGAAATAAGTAAGCTGGTGGAATGTATTGTATTTTTGCAAAGCAAAGTGTAGCAATCTGAAACAAAAGCCTTCCAATCTCAATGATTAAAAAACAAAAGGTATATTTCAATTAAATTTGTAAGATCAAGGGTACTGAACTGTTGATTTGCATTTCAGGTCAATCAAAACCCACAAAGGGCAGCTGTTTTGATTTAACTGAAGAGTTTCATGTTTAAATGACATTTCAAATTCAGTTCCCAATTTCTTTTTTATACTTTTGTTTTTCTCCCACTTGAATATACAGGTATAGAATGCCAATGTAATTAAGGTGTTTTCCACATTCCAGGGAGATGCCCATTGACATCTATGGACTTTATGTTATCTTTTAATCCATCATTTTTAGCTCCAGGGGAAGTATATTGAATATTTCCAGTCTATGAGCAATACCCTCATGTTGTTGTCCGACTCTTCATGACCCCATGGACCAGAGCTCGCCAGGCCTTCCTATCCTCCACTGCCTCCCAGAGTTTTATCAAATTCATTTTGGTTGCATCGATGACACCGTCCAACCATCTCATTCTCTGTCGTCCTCTTTTCCTTTTGCCTTCGATTTTTCCCAGCATCAGGGACTTTTCCAGGGAGTCCTCTCTTCTCATGAGGTGGCCAAAGTACTGGAGCCTCAGCTTCAAAATCTGTCCTTCCAGTGAACATTCGGGGTTGATTTCTTTCAGAATGGATAGGTTTGATCTCTTTGCAGTCCAGGGGACTCTCAAGACTCTCCTCCAGCACCACAGCTCAAAAGCATCAATTCTGCGGCGATCAGCCTTCTTTATAGTCCAGCTCTCACTTCCATACATAACTACTGGAAAAACCATAGCTTTAACCATCCTGACCTTAGTTGGCAAAGTGATGTCTCTGCTCTTTAGGATGCTACCTAGGTTTGCCATTGCTTTCCTCCCAAGAAGCAGGCATCTTTTTATTTCATTGCTGCAGTCGCCATCTGCAGTGATCAAGGAGCCCAAGAAAATAAACTCTGTCATTGCCTCCATTTCTTTCCCTTCTATTTGCCAGGAGGTGATGGGACCAGTGGCCATGATCTTAGTTTTTTTGATGTTGAGCTTCAGCCCATTTTTTCACTCTCCTCTTTCACCCTCATTAAGAGGTTCTTTAATTCTTCCTCACTCTCTGCTATTAGAGTAGTATCATCTGCATATCTGAGGTTCTTGATATTTCTTCCAGCAATCTTAATTCAGGCTTGTGATTCATCCAGACCGGCCTTTCTCATGATGTACTCTGCATATAAGTTAAATAGGCAAGGTGACAGTATACAGCCTTGTCGTACTCCTTTCCCAATTCTAAACCAGTCAGTTGTTCCATATCCAGTTCTGATGGTTGCTGCTTGTCCCACATATAGATTTCTTAGGAAACAGATAAGGTGGTCAGGCACTCCCATTCCTTTAAGGACTTGCCATAGTTTGTTGTGGTCTACACAGTCGAAGGCTTTGGCATAGTCAATGAAGCAGAAGTAGATGTTTTTCTGGAACTCTCTGGCTTTCTCCATAATCCAGCGCATGTTGGCGATTTGATCTCTAGTTCCTCTGCCCCTTCGAAATCCAGCTTGTAGTTCCGGAAGTTCTCTTTCCACATACTGCTGAAGCCTGCCTTGTAGAATTTTGAGCATAACCTTGCTAGCATGTGAAATGAGTGCAATTGTGCAATAGTTGGAGCATTCTTTGGCGTTTCCTTTCTTTGGGATTGGGATGTAGACCGATCTTTTCCAGTCCTCTGGCCACTGCTGGGTTTTCCAAATTTGCTGGCATATCTTATGCAGCACCTTTACAGCATCCTCTTTTAAGATTTTAAAGAGTTCAATTGGAATGCCGTCACCTCCACTGGCCTTGTTGTTTGTCCTCCTACCCTCCTACCTCACTTATTTGTTGGAATATTCTTGTTAGGATTCTGGAAGACTTTACCTCTATGAGTGGAAATGGCTTTACTGGTATTCCATGTACCCAGGGTGATTTATTTCTTCAGAGTGTTTTTTATAGCTCCTTTCACTTCAGTTCCTTGAAATGTGAGTTCTAGGAAGGGCAGGTTCTGCATCATAGGACTCCTCTTCAAAAGTGTCTGCCATTCTTATTTCGCCACCCTCAAGTAAATATATCAGGTAAAGAGGAAGCTAAAAGTTTGACAGAGGGGTGTGGCACTAGCCCTTGTATGTGCCCTCTTTTAGAGCGGATGGTTTTCTGTCTCAAGAGCTGCACAAAATAGGGATGGACACAAAATGGAAAAATAATATTCTGTTTCATTTTGTTTTGTGCTAACCCCCCCCCATTGTTTCATTTCGTACTGACTGGGCCAGGTTTAAAGGGCTCCAGCAATTGACAGCTCAGCAGGAGCCCTCAGAAAATGGCCAGGTAGGCAGTTCTGCGGGATTGCACTCCCAATAGTATTCTGAGGGCTCCTGCCCAGCTGTCAGGGTATTCCCAGTGACTGGGCCAGGTTTAAAGGGTTTTAGCCATTGACAGCTCAGCAGGAGCCCAAAAAGGACAGAACAAAACAGTTTGTTTCAATGGAAAAATGTCTGTTTCGTCTCGTCTATAACGAAATGCTGCCAGAAAACTTTCAAGAAATCTCACAAGTTTTCCTCATTTTGTTTCATTTTGTTACAGAACAAAATGATGAAACAGCATTTTGTTTTTTGTTTCCTGCCCATCCCTAGCACAAAGGTTTTGTTTTGTTTTGTTTTGTTTGTCTTTTGGAAAGGGAATTCTGTTCTAAGGAAGGTCCTATACTAGTTTGATGTAAAGAGCAAGAACCCTAAAGGGCTGTGAATTCGTTCACTCCCAGTGAGCAGCACCTGGATGGCAAATCCAAGAGGCACTCTTCTCCCTGAGTTACAGATTTCCCTACTCTGTTTTAATTCTGGGATACCCATAACTCTCCTCAAGTTACAAAAAAAAAGATTTCTGACATTACACCTCTGCATAAATTAGCATACAGAAATTTATTTGTAATTGGCAATTTCTTTTCATTTCTTTTCACTCCATGTTCACACACAAGGCAGCCCTAAAAATACCACTTCCCTTGCCATTAGCAGTCTGCAGGACGCCTCTGTGGGATGAACAGAAATATCGTCAGCCTGGCCTTCTGCCTGCCCTTGGCCTACAGAAGAAAATGATTTTCCACTGGTTGAGTTCCAGACTCCACGGCCTGATCTCAGGGACCCTACCTTGTACAGTAGAAATGTCGGCTTCCGGCACACCTGTCCAGGCCTTGATCTGAGTGTCTTAGGGAAGAATTATGGTAAGGGGCTTGCAAGAGCCAGAGGACCTCCCAAAGCTAAAGCCAAAAGGCACAAGATGGAGCCATGCCAGCCTGCCCAAGGTCATCTTTAGTTGCTTTATCTGCCTAAGAGAATTAACAAGTCAAGGAACCTGAGCTGGCTTGGAATTGTCGCCGTGGTGTTTGTTCCATAGTGTGAGGGTGGCAAAAATATCTGAAGATGTATCTTCTTGCCTACTCAATACTTCCAAACGTAGAAGACAATATTTAGACCCTGAGAATTCAGTTTGGTCACATGCAAGAGTTTATCAGACACTGAGTGTGTGTTTCTGTGTGCTGGTGTCTTGGGAGTTATTGTAAGGTGGCTGCCAAAATGAAGTTCACTTTTTTTTGGGGGGGGGGCTTCCTGACTGACACTGATATTTAAGCTGTAACATAATCTAAGGGTCTGCAAGGGGAGTAGATGGGCTCTTAGTACAGACTTTCAGGAGTGGCTTCCAAAAATCGTTTGGCATGGACAGGGGTACATACTGATGTTGATTTAAGGAGCATTGAGGCTGGTTTCAAAAAGACATTTTCCCCTTTAAGGTAGAGTATAAATAGTGTAAAGTAGCTTTAAAATAAGTCAAAGTACTGTATAAAATATTGTGTATTTTTTTAAAAAAATACACGTGTATACCTTTCATACAGCCACTAAAATAAACAAATACATGGCTGCAAAAATGTTAACTTATTTTTTGTTGAAAGCAAAGGGTGGGAACACCTTAACCTTAATTAAAAGGAAAAAGGAAACAGAAATATTCCACCTAAAATAAAACCCATGGGACCATTATTGAACAAGCCCCCTATTTTCATCTGCCAGGCTATTCCTTCCCTAGCAAATAAATCACTTGTGAGATTTCTTGAAAGTTTTCTGGCCCTTTTTTCCTGGAAGAAATGCCAATATGCCATTGCACATTATAAAATTGTATATGTAATTGCCTGTGTATAATTTGCAAGACAGGGCTTTGAACTGTTCAGAATGTGTCTGTCCCTTGTACAAGGAAAGAATAAAAAGTGTAAGTAGATGGAGAAAATTAGACCCCTGGTGACTGGTTTCGTCCTAGTGGTTTCACAGCAGCTTTCACTTCACTTCCTAGAACTGCAGGTTCCTTTTAATTCCTCTTCAAAAGCTACATGTAAATGCTTTGGGAAAAACACAGCACTCACTTCCAGATGCAGATGGGCTGTGCTCCTTGCACTAATAGGAAACTGAGCAATAAGCCCAGAGACCAAACCCTGAATTCAAATAATGCCATGCCTGCAAAGATTGCAATTGTGCACCATCCAGTCAATTTGGACTTGTGGCAACCAGGGATGGGCTATTTTTTTCGGAAGCCACCGGTGCTGAAATGACACGTGCGAGCCCTGCTGGTGTTCAGAAACCTCCAAAATGCAATCAGCCAATCCCTTACCTTGCTCTGTGCCCATGCGGGGCTGAGTTCCAACAAGGAAGAAGCCTCCAATGTCATCACTCCTTCTCCCTGGCGCTGGCCAATCAGGAGCTGTGCAGGGAAATGCCTCATCCCACCTCCATGTCTTTCTGGAAGCAGGCAAAGACCTTCCTCTTCAGGCAAGCTTTCTCTGAATGAGGGACTTCCTACTATGTAACTTTATATGAAATACCATACATGATTGCATTGACTGATTTCATAAGAACATCACTGTTCTCCATGTTGCTTTTAACCCCTCATAATGGAGTTTTCTTTTCTACTTGCATACTCTTTGTAGCTCTAATGTTACCCTTTTTAATGTTCTAAGATGCCTCTTCAAATTCCCTCTTTTCAATTTGAATATGTCTTAAATGTTCTGGGCTCTATATTTCTCCTCATTATTGTAAGACCTTGGGTCCTTTTCCAAGGAAAAGGGTGGGGTAAAAGTATTTTAAATAAATAAATAAATAAATAAATAAATAAATAAATAAATAAATAAATAAATGTTAAGCAATGACATTATTAGTGATTACTGTTTAAGCAATTCAATTCAAAAGTTTTATGCGAAAGTAATAAGAAAGAAAAAACTACTTTGCCAAAGAAATTTGCCCTGTTTCATCAGATTACACGCTCCCACAGGGAGAGTCTGAAAAAAATGGTCTCAGAAATGGTTAACACAGTTGCAAAATCTTCCTCTCTGCAGGGACAAAGAAGGAAGCAAACTGCCCATCAGCTGCAGAAAAACGAGCTCTTAGATATTTAATCATCTTACTGCTCCCCAAGCCGTTCATGCCAATTTAATCAAATTGTATCTTGGACATGGTGTTATTGTTTCCCAAGCCTATTAGCAAAATAAAAGTTAGCACTTATTAAACCAGGATTCTCTTGCATGCTGATTGCCTAGCTAATTTGGGGGATGATTGTTCCCTTGTTTTGTCTCGCAAAAGGAAGGCAGGGATTCCTAGGCCATTTGCTAAGTCAAAACCAAAGTTCAGGGGAATCTAAAAGGCAGCGACGACCAAGGGAGAGAGAAAAAAAGCCCAGCATGTTGGCCTGACTTCAAATGATAAATGAGCTAAAACCTTCAACAGAAAAAAACCCACAGTGGTATAGGAACCAAGCTAATCAAGTTTAACATAACATACTAGGTTAGGCAGCTAGTATGTTGCTTACATAAGAACATAAGAACAGCCTTGCTGGAACAGGCCACAGCCCATCCAGTCCAGCATTCTGACTCACACAGCAGCTCACCATCTGCTGCAGGGTATTCCCAAGCAGATGTCTTGCCTTCACCTGCTTACGATTCCCTGCAAATGGCATTGAGAGAGATCCTGCACGTCTCTCCAACCTGGAGGTTGTCCTTGGGCATCCATAATGATAGCCATTGATACCCTTGTTCTCCATGAATTTGTCTAATCCTTTCTTTTTTTTTTTAATGTTTTTTTATTAAATTTTAAACTACATACAACGACATAAAAAATGAAAGTAAAAAAAAAACTACAACAAACAATATAAGTGCACCCCCATCCCACGGGTCCATCCATACATTCTTATTCGTTGCTCCATCTTCTATTCTTCTAGTAGTCTTCTTAAAGTTCTCTTCTCCAGAATTGTTGTGAGATATTCGTGGACTCTTTCCCTTTTCCTTCGACTAGTACATAATCTAAAAATTTACCCCAGATATCGTAGAAAATGTCTTTTTTCATTTCTCCTCGTTTAACCTTTAAACTGCAGGAGAGTTTATCGTTTATAGCTATATCCCAAAGTTCATTATACCAGTCTTCCATCTTGAATTCTAGTTTTGACTTCCAATTTTTTGCTATAATTAATCTAGCAGCTGTCATAAAATTTGCTATTAGTTCCTTTGTTGTAACAACATAATCTTTACTTGTTAACAATGATAATAATGCTATCTCTGGATTACAATCTATATCCATCTTAATCATATTACTTAGCTCTAAAAACACTTTTTCCAGAACCTTTGGACTATTTCACATTCCCACCAAAGATGCAAGTAAGTACCAAGCTCTTTTTCACATTTCCAACATATCTTAGAGTAAGCAGGATTCATTCTATTTAGTCTTACTGGGGTTAAATACCATCTGGAAACCAATTTAAAGTAGTTTTCTTTTATCCTGACTGACAATGATCTCAAAATTCTCATATTCCAAATTTTTTTCCAGTCTTCTCTCTATCTGTACATTAAGGTCTTGGTTCCAAACTTCTCTCAAGGTGTTTAACTCCTTCATTTCTGATAATTCCCCTAGTATTTTATATATTTTACGTGTTATTCCTTTCTCTGAATTTTCCTGTTCAGACTCAAGCGATAGTAGGAAATGTTCAAATTTTGTGCATTCTCTGATTTGATTATTTCTCTTTCCCCAGTCCTTTATCCATTTTCCTAGTTGAATATAATTTAACCATGTTAAATCACTGGGTTGCAAAATATTTTTTATATCCTGAATTGTTTTAATCTTGAGCATCCAATCCTTTAGTCTAGCTATTTTCTTAATTTTAAATAACTCCAAATAATGCTTCAAGTTGTCTGGAAAGCTTTCCAAGTCAGTAACTAAAGCCAGTGGGGATCCTTCGGAGACAAGATTTTCCTATATGTTCTCCATGTAACAATTAAACTATTCAATAGGGGGTTGTCAATCTTTACTTTGTTTTTAACTTCCGTGAATAAAAATGTGTTTATTTCCCCCTTTATATCCAAAGACTCTTGCTCCCACCATATTAACTTCTGTGGTTTAAAAGAATTTCCCCCAAAGAACTAAGTTGATTGGCTATATAATAATTTTTTATATTGGGTATACCTATTCCTCCTTCTTTCTGAGATCTATACCATAGACTTTTATTTATTCTTGATTTTTTCCCTGCATTACAATACCTATTTATCATGTCTTGGAGAGTTTTAATTTCCTTTTCTAAAAACTGAACTGGTAACATTTTAAAAATTAAGTTAATTTTTGGAAGTATTTTCATTTTTATCAATGCAATTCTGCCAAACCACGATAATTTTAGTTTAGAGTAGGATATTAATTTGTTTTTCATCTCCTCTTCTAATTTCGAAATATTTCTTTCTTTAGTTTTAGTAAATTCTTTATGGAGTTCTAATCCTAGATATTTAATGCTTTTTCCCGGTTTAAGTCCAGATTTTTCAATCATCTTTAAGTCATGTTTTCCATAATTGAAGAATAAACTCTCTGATTTTTGCCAGTTTACACATAATCCTGTTATTTCTCCAAATTCTTCTAAATGAGTTTTTACTCTTTGAATATTCTCTATTGGGTTTACAATAGTCAAAAGAGCATCGTCCGCGAATAAACTAATTTTAGTTGCCCCATCTTTCCCTATACCTTTAATAAATTTGTCGTCCCTTATGGCATTTGCCAGGAGCTCTATAACAATACAAAAGAGGACTGGAGAAAGAGGACATCCTTGTCTAGTTCCTCGGCCTAGGGTGATTTGTTCAGTCAATCCATCATTAACTATTATTGAGGAAGTGCCCGTTGAATATAGTTGATTTATTACTCCCAAAAAGGATTTCCCAAATCCCATTTTTTTAACAATATTTTTAATGTGGGCCATTGAACACAATCAAAAGCTTTATAAAGATCTAGAGATAACATCCCAGCTTTAGTAGTACTCTTACTCATTTCATAAAGAACATTCAAATTCCTTCTAATAATATTTGCCATTTGTCTACCTTTGATAAAACCACATTGATCCTCTTTAATATATTTAGCTATAAATTTATTCATTCTTTTAGCCAAAATTGCTGTGAAAATCTTAGCATCTTGATTTAATAAGGATATTGGTCTGTATGACCCAATATCCATTAAATTTTTATTAGGTTTTGGAATTAAAATAGTTAAAGAATGGGTCCAAGATCTCGGAATTTGTTCTCCATTCAAAATTTCATTATATAGCTTCTTTAATTTAGGTATTAATACTACTTTAAAAAGTTTGTAAAATTCAGGTCCCAGAGCGTCCACTCCGGGCGTTTTATTATTCTTTAATTTGTCTATTACCTCGCTTATCTCTTGATCTGTAATAGGCTTTTCCATTTCCAGCATATCTTCCTGTTCCAAGACCCTCTTTAAATTCTTAGTGATATACCTTTCTATATCCTCCTTAGGTTTATTTTTTGTAGTATATAACAACTGATAAAACTCTTGTATAGCTGACAACTTTTCCTTCATTTGTGTGCATGTCTTACCTGAGGAGTCTTTTATAATCCCTATTGTATTCTTGTCTTGTCTTTTCTGTGCTAATCTGGCTAAAAGTTTTGAGTTCTTGTTGCTGTATTCAAAAAAATTTCTTTTTAGGTACAGAAGATTCCTTTGTGTTTGTTGTAAATCTAGATCTTCTAACTCTTTTTCCTTGCTTCAATCAACCTCAATATCTTATTATCCTTAGTAAGAAAAAATTGGGATTCTAAATCTGCTATTAGTTTTTCTAATTTTCTTTTATTGAGTTCTTCCTGTTTTTTAGTTTTAATATTTTCTTTTATGATAAGGCCTCTAGCTACCGCTTTCAGGGTGTCCCATATGATTGGCGTTTGGCTACCTGCCTTTTCGTTTATATCCCAAGTTTCCAACCAATCTTTTTGACCTTTTCCAGCACTTCTGGATATTGAAATATTTTTAAATTCATTCTCCACCTTTTAGCTTCTCCATAATTTTTATTTGTTGCTAAATCAATCGACATTAAAGCATGATCAGATGTTTTTATGATCTCAATTTCGGTATTATTTATCTTGGGTATTAGGCTTTTTAGAAACAAACACAAAATCTATCCTAGAATAGGTTTTGTGCACTGGTGAGTAGAAGGTGTATTTTATTTCATCTCCTTTCAGTTCTCTCCAGACATCCTTCAATCCTGTTGTATTTATAAACTTTGCTAGAGTTGTATGTCTTGTCCTCCACTCTTCCTTTTTACATACCGATTTATCTTTAATTTTATCTAAGACCATATTGAAATCCCCTGCCATTATTAAATACCCCTTTTTAACCAATTCAATCTGATCCCAAAGGAGATTGTAAAAGCGGCCTTGGTTAACGTTTGGTGCATACAGATTAACCAAAGTATAATGATCTTTCCCCATTAGAACTTGCAATATTATATATCTACCTTCTGAATCTTTTACCACATTTTCAACAACACATTCACAATTCCTTGAGATTATAATGGCAACCCCTCTTGCTTTAGATGTGCCAAAGCTTTTTCATAAATATCAACATTTGGAATTTTTAATTCATTAATACCATCTCTTATTTGATGAGTCTCTTGCAAAAAGGCAATATCTATTTTGTGCCTTTTGATCATCGCTTCGATTCTATTTCTCTTCGAAAATGACCCCAGACCTTTCACATTCAACGTTGCTAATTTTATAAACTTTCCCATAACCTATTTCTTTTGGTTTCAATATTCTGGAATGGTCCCGTTGTGCATACAAAAGTAAAAACACCATCAATTAATAAAGAATAAACTAAAATAAATCTAATCCTCCACCCTAAAAAACTATTCTTTTCTCCCACCCCACCAGCTATCATACTGTTTAGCATGTGCATCAAGGGGATGGGAGGGAGGAAGTTGTCCACAGACATTAGCCAGCCTAGATCTCCTTAACTCTTAAGTAGCGTGTTACTGAAAATTCTATAAGTTGTTCTACCCCCCTCTAAACCACCCTCTCACCTCCACCGCCCCCTCAAAACAAGCAAACAAACAAACAAAAACAAAAAAGGGAAGGGTGGAGAGGAGGGGAAAAGGGAAGAAAAGGGATAATGAAAAGAAAAAGAAAAAGAAACATCCCAAAAACAAAAATTAAAATTGGAAAAAAAGAAAAAAAAAGAAAAAAAGGGGGGGGGGGGAAGGGAAATGGAAGGGAAAAGGGGGAGAAGAGTAAAAGAAGAAAAACAAAGGGGATGATGGGAGGTGAGAGAGGGGGAAAGAGGGAGGAGTAAGTTAAATGAGTTTCAAATATTCTTCATCTTCATCGAAGATTCCTGGAGTCGGAGTAGAAAGAGAGAAATTCACTGTCCTGATGTTGCCACTGAAGTTCCCGGGGGAGAACAGGCAGAACCTGAGTCATCCTGTATGTTCCATGCTTCAAGAAGATGTTGGCCTTCTTCTAGAGAGTAGATAGTGTGTTGAACAGAGCCTTTCCAAACTTTCAAAAATAGGGGGTGACCCCAAGAATAGCGATAGTTGTTCTTCCTTAATATGATTGTAACTGGTCTCATCGATTTACGCCAATCAGCAGTTCCTTTAGAAAAATCTTGAAAAACTTGCACAGTTGCACCTCCTCTCTTCAGAATATTAGGATTGGCTCTAATTGAAGACATAAGACGCTCTTTATTTACATAAGAAGCAAATCTTACTATCACTGGTTTTGGGGCCCCATCTCTTGACTTGCCCAGATAGTGAACTCTCTCTAAATCGTCGTCCTCTAGTTGTTTGGGCAGAAAGGAGTTAAACCAGGTTAAAACTTCCTGTTTTAATGATGCCCCTTGTTTGGAATAACAAAATTAATCAGTTTGACATTCTGCCTTCGAGAATAATCTTCAATATAAGTCAGTTTCTTATTTATTTTCAGTAAAGCCTGCTTCTGAGAGTTAATTTGAGTTTCGTTTTCAGTTACACGTATCTCCAGATTTTTAAATTCTCCTGCCAAATTATCAAGCCGCTGGCCATTTAACTTTATTTCATGTGATAAATCTTGTTTAGTGCTTTGGAGATCCTTTGAAAGGCCATCCATTCTGCGGATCACATCCTGTTGATTAACACTCATGATGCTAGCTAGCTCCGTCCTCATTAAACGCAGTTCCTTCATGAAGTCTTGATCTGCGGGAGGAGGGGTAGTCTCCCTCTTTCCTTTCTCAGATCCTGACGCCATTTTTACCCCTCCGTAGTCTGAGGGCTGCTCGATACGCTGTGGAGCTGGGCGATTGTGTGCTGTATCAGATAATTTCCTAGTCCAACCTATAGGCTGGAGTTTCTTTTTTGCTCTCTTAGCCGGCATATAATTAGACAAAAGGCAGGTATCAAGCAGTCTAACTAATCATCTGGTGACTTTCCAAACAGCCGAGATTCAGTTTTCTAAGCAGCCAGCGGCCAGCAGAATCAAAGCAGGCAAAACCGAAAGTAGCTCCTTTAGCTTATAAATCAAGCTTATCTAGTCTAGAAAAACACATATATTGCTTCTCCTGACACCCGAGTAATTTATTGATGCATTACTCACGGCACCACAGCATTTAAACAGTAGTTTTAAAGCTCTTTTTGGATCGCGGCACAGAGCTCTAAGATCAGGCTGCCGGCATGTCTTGGTGGGCGGGACTTCCTCCGTCTAATCCTTTCTTAAACGTGTCAAAGCTGACAGCTGTCACCACTTCTTCTGGCAGGGAGTTCCACAGACCAGTGATCCTCCGGGTGAAAAAGTATTCTCTTATTTGTTTGAGATCCAGCACCCAAAAGTTTTATGGAGTTCCCCCTAGTTCTAGTGTTGTGCGATAAACAGTTCTTCCTTATCAACTTTGTCCACACCGTGGATGATTTTATAAATTTCAATCAGGTCACCTCTTAAGCACCATCGTTCAAGAGTGAAGAGGCCCAGCCTTTGCAGCCTCAGATGGTGAGTAAGGTGTTCCAGTCCCCTAATCATTCTGGTTGCCCTCCTCTGCACTTTTTCCATTTCCATAATATCCTTCTGGAGGTATGGTGACCAGAACTGTGCACAGTACTCCAGATGGGGCCTAACCATAGATTTGTAAAGAGGCAAAATGATTCTTGTTGATTTATTTTCTATACCCTTCCTAATAATCCCTAGCATTGAGTTTGCTTTTTTCACTGCTTCGGCACACTGGGTTGACACCTTCATTGAGCTGTCCACCAGGACACCAAGGTCCCTTTCCTGGTTTGTTGCAGAGAGTTCGGACCCTATCAGTTTATAAACATATTTTTTTTTTGCCCCAATGTGCATCACTCTGCACTTACTAATGTTGAAGCTCATTTTCCGCTGCTTTTCCCACTCCCCCAGTGTCAAGAGATCCCTCTGGTGCTCTTCACAATCTCACTCCTTGGGGGACTCCACTCCTTACCTTCCTCCAGTTGGAGAAGTGTCCATTTAGTGCTACCCTCTGTTTCCTGTTCCTTAGCCAGTTGCTGATCCAGGATAAGACCTATCCCTTGATTCCATGACTGGCAAGTTTATTCAAGAGCCTTTGGTGTGGGACCTGGGCAAAAACTTTCTGAAAGTCTAGATAAACAATGTCAATTGTATCTCCCTTATCCACATGCTTGTTGACACTCTCAAAAAAATTCCAACAGATTAGTGAGGCATGAATTGCCCTTGCAGAAGCCATGTTGGCTCTCCTTTAGCAGTGCCTTATTTTCTATGTTCCTATTCATTTGATTTTTTTAGGATGGTTTCCATCACTTTACCTAGGACACATGTCAAACTGACTGGTCGGTAATTTCCTGGATCACCTCTGGATCCCATTTTGAACTTTCCCGTCATCAGGCACAATGCCTGATTTGACATAAATACTGTATGTATTTTGGACCTCAGCAATTTCATCTTTAAGTTCCTTGAGAATTCGTGGATGGATACTGTCTGGTCTTGGGGTGATTTGTTAGCATTTAGTTTAACAAGACATGCAAGGACCTCCTCCCTGGTTATTTCTATCTGGCTTAATTCTTCAGTTTCCCTCCCTACAAAGACAGGCTATTTTTGAGGCATGTGGTCTCTTCTTCAGTAAAAACTGAAGCAAAGAATTCATTGAGTCTCTCTGCAATCTCTGTTTCCTATTTAATAATCTGTTGCCTTCCATTGTCATCTAATGGTCCAATAACTTTCCTAGTTGGGTTCTTAGTTCTAATGTACTTAAATAACTTCTTGTTATTTCTTTGAGTGTTTTTAGCTAGACTCCTCCAGGTCTTGCTTTGCTCTCCTGATTTTTGCCTTGCATTTCTTCTGCCAGAATTTATGTTTTTGCCTGTTGTCCTTGTTTGGACAAGCCTTCCATCTTCTAAATGAGCTTTTCTTGCTTTTGATTAGAGATAGGCACAAAACAAATTTTTTATTCATTTTGTTACATAACAAAACAAATAATGAATCGCCCATCAAAATAAAATGAAACAAAACAAAATGAAAATTTACATTTCATTCTGTTTCATTTTTTGTTCTACCCTACCTAATGTCGGGGAGGCCTCCAGGCTGCTCTATGACATAGCTGCCGCTGCCCATCCCCCACTTTTTTAAAAAAGCACCCTTTTACCCCAGGGTTTGGGGTAAAAACATTTAAAAGGTGGGATTTTTAATTTTTTAATTTCTTATTTTTATTTATTTATTTATTTATTTATTTATTTATTTATTTATTTATTTATTTATTTATTTGCTGAGCCCCGTGTGCAGATCAGCTGTAGCACAGGCTTGGGGCTGGCAAAAAAGGTTTCATAGAATCATAGAATCATACAGTTGGAAGAGACCTCAAGGGCCATCTAGTCCAACCCCCTGCCATGCAGGAACCCCCATCACAATATTTCTGACAGATGGCCATCCAGCCTCTGCTTAAAAACCTCCAAAGAAGGAGACTCCACCACCCTCCGCGGCAGCATATTCCACTGCCGAATAGCTCTAACTGTCATGAAATTCTTCCTAATGTTCAAATGGAATCTGCTCCTTTCCCCCCACCCCATAGATACAGCTGGTCGGTGCTTGGATGGCAAAATAAAGTTTACAAATACCTGCCGTTTCCTGCACCTGATCAGTTGTAGGAAGTTACACAAGCAACACACACACAGAGAGAGACACACACAGAGAGAGAGGAGACAGAGGGTAAGAGAGAGAGAGACAGAGAGAGTACATAAACAAAACATGAAGCAAAACAAAAAAATGATTTTTTTAAAAATAATAGTTTCAAATGAAACAAAACAAAATGAAAAATGAAACAAAACACTATTTTAGCATTTCGTGCTCATCTCTACTTTGATCACTTCCCGAACAGCTCCTGTAAGCCACATCAGAGTCCTCTTGGACCTGGCAGTGCCCTTTTTCCTTTTGGGCATGCATTTCAATTGGGCCTCTGTTATTGTTTTAGTGAGCAGCCTTCATACCTCTTGGAGTGCTTGGACTCTCAATTTTCCCTTTCAGCTTCTTTTTTTACTGGTTTCCTCATCTTTGGGAAATTTCCTTTTTGAAAATTTAAGATCTCTGTTAGATTTTATCAGTGATTGGCAGTCTGTGATTACGTTAAAAGTATTTGTGTTGTGGTCACTCTTCTCTATTGGGTCAGTCAGATTGGCATTTTGCACCAGATGCTGTGTATTACTCAGGACCAGGTCAAGGATTCTTGTACCTCTACTTGGGTCTTCAACCATCTGTTCCAGGGAATAATCATTTAGCATATCTAGGAACTTTATCTCTTCATCATGTGCTGAAAAAAACAGTCCACCCAGTCTAGGTGAGGGTAATTGAAGTGCCCCAGTAAAACCAGGCTTTCCTTCTTGGATGCCTCCTTTATAACATCCTCCAACTGCCAGTTTCCCTCAGGGGCTTGGGTCGGAGGCCGATAGCATATGCAGATTGTTAGACTACCCTTGTGGCCTGATACTCTTATCCACAGTTACATCTAGAGATGGGCACGACTTAGCAGTATTCCCGTTTCCGTTTCCGTTACTCGTATCCGTTACTCTACGGGAACGGGAACGGGAATTACTCCGCCAGAATTCGAGCTCGAACCGACGAACGAACAATTTGGTCTAATTTGTCGTGCTCGTTACTTGCATCGCGGCGATCGCGCAATGCCAAGTGGCACAGAAAAAAAGTTTTTAAAAGTTAAAAAAAACCCGATTCCCGGCCCTAAAAGTAGGCGAAAACTGTCTGAGGGCACCTACCAGGCCAGAAGGGTGTTTTATTTGGGGGGTCTCTCCCCCTCTCCTTGGCTATTGCTACTGCTGCGCTGCTGGTACCAGGCTGGGAGGGCGCATCCATTTGCCATGCAGTGCGGGGGATCCAAAATGGCGACCGCAATATTTTTTTTGAAATCGTTGCCCAAAACCCCACCAAAGCACCACAGAAACATGCGAAAATTAGCTATTTTAAATGCTTGAATTTTTACAGTAGCAGCAGTGGGTTTTTCTTGCAAAAATGTCTCGGTTTTATTTTATTTTATTTTATTTTATTTTTTTACACCTGCGCATTCGCAATGATGGGCTCGCCCATGGGAGTGGACCATGCAAAGTTTTGGAGCCATTCCACCAATCGCATGGCCAGGTTTTGCTGACTGTACCAGGCTGGGAGGGCGCATCCATTTGCCATGCAGTGCGGGGGATCCAAAATGGTGACCGCAATATTTTTTTTGAAATCGTTGCCCAAAACCCCACCAAAGCACCACAGAAACATGCGAAAATTAGCTATTTTAAATGCTTAAATTTTTACAGTAGCAGCAGTGGGTTTTTCTTGCAAAAAAAAAAAGTCTCCGTTGATTTTATTTTATTTTATTTTATTTTATTTTATTTTATTTTATTTTATTTTATTTTTTTACCTGCACATTTGCAATGATGGGCTCGCCCATGGCAGTGGACCATGCAAATTTTCCACCAATTGCATGGCCACTTGGCCAGGCTGACCACAGAGACTTCTGGGATGTGCCAATCGGGCATAAACAGCCCACTAATCGTAGCCCAAACCCGAACCCTAAGCCTAAGCCTAACCCATACGCCAGTACACTGTCCTTCTAAGTGGGTCAGAGAGGCACCCAGAGGTGCACCCCAATACTCACCCTAACCTCACCCGTAACTAGCCTAACCCTAGCCCTTGCGCTAACCTGTCTTAACCCTAAGCCAGATCTACTTGCATTGCACTACATGCAAGTACGTGAGACACAGCGGGTGCAAAGAGTCTGCCAGTCCATCACTTGTGGCTCTGGCTGACTCCTGCAGCTCCCTCCAGGAGCCCGCTACCCCCCCAAACCAGTACTAACGACAACGAAAAAACAAAAAAACGAACCGACTAATTTTTGTGAAATTTCACGAAAAATGGAAACGAGCCGAAACGGACTGCCTCCGACACACGACAACTCGAAAACGTCATTTTCCCTAGTCGTGCCCATCTCTAGTTACAACTGCCATAATTTTCTCCTCATATGTACATTTGGGTGGTCCATCTGGATCAGGCCCATTTGAACCCCAGCCTGTTACCCCTCCCTTAAATGTCATTCTGGATCAACAAGAATAATAGTAAGGAAACTCTTCTGGTGTCAAATGATGTTTCTTTCAAAAAAATATCTGGGCATTAAAAAGATAGTATTTTAAATCCAACTGTTAGACATGAGAAGAGTAAAACTAGTGAACCAATGGCTGACTGCTAAGTCAACATTTATGTTCAATGGATCTTTTATTTGGCATTGTCTATTAGATATAATGGGGCAATAAGGTTAAACCAGGTTTCCTGTAACCTGCTATTTAATCCTAAAGGGATGTAATGTAATACTATTTGATAGATGGAGAGGAAGAGGGTCTAGAGAATGTAACAAATAGCTGTTCAACCAGTGAAGCAAGAAGCAGACAGGTAAATTACTCAACATTTAGCATCATATTGCTGATCTGAACTAACTTTAAGAAATGGGTAATTATGTGTACCAGTTACTTAGTTTGTTAGCCATTCTTTAAAACAAAAAAAAAAAAGCTGTACATTATATATTGAGTTGGTGCCAGAGAACTTAGTGGATTGGATGGGGGAGAAAACATGATCCAGATTTGATCCCAATTTCTGAATTGGTTTCCAAATTCGGTCAAGGGACCTTGGAATTCCCTGTACTTTTGAGTAAGTTCTGGAAAGCATTGGACCTAAGCAAGATTGCCAAATAACCCTGCATGCTAAGATGGGATGGTCCTTTTGTTTAAAACATTGGGTTTTAACAGGGTTCAGTGTCACTAGTTATCTTGCACATCTATAGCTGATATTTCCCAATGAGCAACTGTGATGCACACATGTTCTCAACTTGCAGTCATAAGTACTGTAAAATATGATTGGAACCATATGATTTCATTCTTTCCTGCTTTTAAAAGAAACGGATATGGAGTTAATGTTGAGAATGACTTAGCAAGGCCTCAAGTCTTCACATTTCATCATTAATAACATGTTTAAAAAGAAATGAACTGGGCCATATGGCATCCAAAATGTACAGCTTGCCTCTGGAATGCAAAGGGGGTTTACCCTTTAATATCTACACATGGTTTTAGAATGCCCTCAGGCAACCTTATCAAGAATCCAGTGCCAAAGAATTGGGACCAGTTTAACGAGTTAATGAAACCCCTTCCCCAACCAAATATTTCTCAGTTTTTGGCTCGGGGCCACACAGCCGTACACCTTTTCAAGGCAGCAAAATTATTGTGGTAGAATCCTCATAGCATCTGTCCATGCCTTGTATTGAGAACATGGGGTACCGCTTCAGATTTCAGACTTCTTGGGGCCTGGCCTCCAAAGGGACTGCCTGCCTTGCAGAGAACTGGTCCAGATGTTCAGGTTGGTGTTCTTGTGAATGCTGACAGCTGCAAGGTCCCCTTGGCATGCACTCGGGAGGGGGTTTTCTCCTTACAGCCAATATCACTTTCCATTCTCACTCCTTTTAGAAGGTACAATGAGCCCCTACATTTGTGGCTGGTTGGGTGGGGTGTCCTTCTTCCATATTTTGCTCCATAACCTCTGGACAAGAAGCAGCTGGGAGAGGCGAAACAGTCAATGGATTTATTTTTTTATTTTTTATTTATTTCAGACTTATATACCACGACCTATTTCCCTAAGGGAACTCAGGGCGGTTTACACAATTAAAAACAGTAGCAATATACCAGTAAAAACAGTATTGGCAAAAAGGCGGGGAGAGAAGGGGGGGAGGTACTCCCCTAGCAGTTATCGAAGGCATCCTTGAAAAGCCAAGTCTTCCGCTCTTTCCTAAAGGACGCCAACAAAGTTGCCTGCCGTAACTCGCTCGGCAGAGAGTTCCAAGCTGCAGGGCCAGCCACCGAGAAGGCCCGCTTGCGAGTAGACGCCTTACGGGCCTCCTTTGGAGTGGCGACACGGAGCGAGTAGGCCAAAGAGGATCGGGTGGGTCGGGCCAGGTCCAATCTTCAGGAGATACGCTCTGCCAGATAGTCAGGGGCCAAGCCATGGAGGGTTTTGTAAACCAAAACCAACACCTTGAACTTAGAGTCCTCCAACCAAGTTAGATGCACTGGTTGGCAGTCTGTCCCTGTAGTTCCTTGTTCCCTGTTTCCCATCACCAGGAGGTCCATGTTCATCCTCATGACAGTGGGTATGTGTTTTTTTTTGTTTTGTTTTTTGTTTTTTGTTTTTTGTTACTGGTTGTTCATCAGATTGTACACCTGATATAAGGCTTTGTAAAATTATTATTTTACATAATGAAGCCATGACAGTGAACGGAGTGCTGCACTGCAAATGTAGTCCTGAAACAACATTCCACAGATTGTAAACCAACTTTGGGGTATGCAAAAACACATAATGCTGGGGCTGAAGCAAATAATTCTGGTTTTGACTTTTGATTTTTTTTTGTTTTGTTTTATTTTTCTTTTGGACTTTGCCTGATAGTCTATAAAGTAGTGTTCGAACATGAATGCTTTAAAAAATTTAAAAGGGGGACCTTTGTGGTTATTATAAAATGCAAAATCCTAAATACAAATGCAAGAGCAGGCTATAGGAGGAGAGGATGCATAGCTGTTTTCCAGTTGCTCATAGTTCTTCCACAGTTGCAGGTTGTAGCCTGGTGCAATGCTTTAGCACAAACAGGAAGACCACTCGAGAGGGAAGGGGGGGGGACATCAAACGAGCCAGCCATTTGATGGGCGGGGTGGGGGAGTAAGGAAGGAGGAAACGACCCTTTATTTACATCTCTATCCTCTTTTGAGCAATGCCAAGAGACATGGAATCCATCCACATGAAAGTCTGTGTGACGGGAACATTCCTCTTCTCCATGGACAGTGGGAAGGAACAGCAGGAAATGGCATCTCATCCTCCCTCTCAAGTCCCTGCCCCCCCCATGACTCCCATGAACTCTTCGGATTTGTTTATATTTTAGGTGACAAGACACAAACCAGAAATGGGAAGGATGGAGTAGAGAAATGTGTGTGGGGGGGAGGGGTTGATTTGCCATGAAGGACGGTCTTTGAATTCAGCTTTCTCTAATTTTGTGTACACACAGTTGGCTTACTTTTGTTTCTTTCTCTTTCTTTTCTTTCCTCCTCCTCCTCCTTGCAGGGGGGCTGCATCCTTCAGCCCTTGTCGTGTGGAGAATTCCAAGGGCATGATTCACCCTGAGATGGGAGTCCAACTCTTCCCGCTGCCAAATGTTCTCTTTGCTGGATGTGTGAGAGAAAGTCCATTCCATTTCAACTCTGTGGTGATATTTATTTTCCTCTCTCATCCTGCATAGTTCAGAAACAGATTTTCCTATGAGAAACTGCTCTTTCCCCAGCTCTGACAGAACAATTCAAGGATTTTCAGCAAATATTTCCTTCTGCTCCAGTGTCTTCTCACCATTCAGAGCCTCCTTTTGAGATTACCACCACAATGAAGATGTCGGGAAGAGAGGGGAAAATTACATTTATATCTGTGATAACCCTTAGAGGCCAGGCACCAATAAGGAAAAAAGGGTCAGTCCTTGCGGATGGAGTTCCAATTTTAGTTTTTTACTGATTACAATAACATAACTCACAATTAAAGAAATACAGGAAAACAAGTAACTGATCCAAAAGCAAAATGACCAACAGATATGTTTGTCTAGAAACTTTCACCTCAGTGGCCAGATGTCTATCATCTCATTATTGTGCTTATCTCTGTCAATGGAGAATAGGGCTTATCTAATAATGCTAAGAACAATAATCTTAGAACTGCACAGTTCTTTTTACAACACCATATGGAAAGGTCTCCCTAGTCGCACGCACCTTTGGCTACAAAAAAATCTGAAAAAAATTTCTCCCTTCAACATGAATGCGCATCCAAGAACAATGTGTAAATATTTCAATTATACATTTACTCCCACTGCCCCATCCTGCTTATGTGGAGAGCAAGGTATCACCATCTATTGTGATAAAATGTTTCGCTTGCCAGACAAACTCAGGTACTTCCAGAGAAAGTAACTGTAACTTTAAGTAACTGTCAGTTATCACAATAGAACTGAAGAGCTGCAAGGAGGCCAATGGATCATCAGGTCCTGCCCTGTTATGTGGGGAATCTTGTTGGTTTTCAGAATTCACAAGACAGTATAATCAGCAACTAAGAATTCTGTGTGCTGTCCAGTAGTAGTAGTAGTAGTAGTAGTAGTAGTAGTAGTAGTAGTAGTAGTAGTAGTAGTAGTAGTAGTAGTAGTAGAGTCACTGGGGAACAACTTGAAATAATTCCCCGATATCAGGATCTGAAAATTGAACTTCAGACTCTGGCATAAACCGGTACAGGTGGTCCCAGTGGTAATCGGCACGCTGGGTGAAGTGCCCAAAGAGCTAAGCAAGTATTTGGAAGAAATTAGAGTTGACAAAGTCACCATCAGTCAGCTTCAGAAATCCACCTTACTGGGATCTGCTCGCATAATTCGCCAGTACATCACGTAGTCCTAAATGCTTGGGAAGCATTTGACTAGTGATTTGTATTACAAAATCCAGCGTAGTTAGCTGTGCGGTTAATAATGATGATGATGATGATGATGATGATGATGATGATGATGATGATGATGATGATGATGATGATGATGATGCTTTTCTGTGATATTAGTTGGCAAGGCGAAGATTTGGCCAATGTACCATCAGACATTTCCCTCCTGTGATATTTTCATCTCTCATTACTGTAGTGAAGTAAGAACTAAAATATTACTCCAAGAACTAAAATACCTATAATTTAGGAATTTTAACTAGTGAGCCCCGAGGCACAGTGCTTAAATGCCTGTACTGCAGGTAAAACTGTGCTCATGATCTGGGGTTCAATCCCAGGTAGCAGGCTCAAGGTTGACTCAGCCTTCCATCCATCCGAGGTTGGTAAAATGAGTACCCAGCTTGCAGGGGGGGGGCAATGTATTGCCTGCATACTGTAATTAAAAACTGTAAACCGCCCAGAGACTACTTGAAGTGGTATGGGGTGGTATATAAGCAGAACACTTTGCTTTAAATGTTAGGAGAGGAAATGAATTTCTAACCAATAACTAATAACAAGGAAAATGAATAAAATACACCCCAGATTGAAAGCCTTCAACACACCAGGTTCACTATGGTAGCAGACAGAATACACAGATATATGGGAGGTGTAAGTGATTCCATTTCCACAGAGCTCAGGCAGTGGGTGAATCACTCCTGCCACGTTGTCATTACAGTTGTGTTTGCTGTTGTGGTGGTGAGCTACTCCCCCTTGGCTCACCCAAACAAGAGCAATGCAGTCCTTCAATGGCTGGGTGTGAGGGGATCTCCAGAAGCCGACAGTATTGGGAGACCCTGCTCTCCTTATTGGCATGCATAGTCAAAGTGAGATTTATCGCCCTAGTCCTGGGGAATCTGCACCAGCCTGCCACTTCATTATCTACTTCCCTTTGAATGAAGAAGATGGAGAAGAGCATAATCTCAGGCCACCTTCAAAATGAATGGCAGTGATTAGACCGACATCACAAAGACACACACACACACACACACACACACACACACACACACACACACACACACACACACACACACACACACACACACACACACACAATGTCTCAGTAGAGATTTCTTCCATTTGCTACGTATTTACACGATGGGCTCCAAACTTTAGTGAATGTCAACATTGTTGAAGTTGCCCTGCCCTTTTAACAGTGAGTGGTAGCTTCCAGTGATCGCATCCTTGTTGTCTTAATACTTCCTGCTCTATCACTGTTGTCATCATTGCCTTCCCTTTCTGAGCAGGCATGGCTCAAGTTGCTATGAGACTATGGAATGATCACAAATATTCCCTTTAATTCTATGGGAAAGTGCCTGGAAGACAACGTTTACAAGAAGGGCAGCTTTGATGAAGTTGCATGAAAAGCAGCTACACTGACATATTTGAAAGATAAAAGGTCATGAGCAGTTCCCACAGCTCCCTCCGACATTTCTCAATGGGTTCTGAACTGTTGATGTGGTTGTGAAAATGGCCTAATGTCAAGCTCCATAATGGGTCAGGCATTAAATATAGTAGTAGGTATATTTAAAGATACAAACATAGAAAACGTCCTAGGCAGCCTATCGCAATTGCCAATATCGCAAAATATTAAATTTATTTATTTAATTATTTATTTATTTATTTATTTATTTATTTATTTATTTATTTGTATCCTGCCCATCTTCCCAATTTATATTGCAGAAACTTTAAAAAAATCTGTAAGGACTGTGGAATTCCATTTACACAGGGATACAGTGGGTCCCCCGCCCTTTCGCGGTTCATATACTGCGGTCCCACTATATTGCGGGACCGCAGTATATGAAAAAAGGCCCCCTGCGGTAAAGGGGGAAAGGCCTGTTTCAGGCCTCCCATACTTACGCCAGGACTGGGGTTGCCCCAAACGGGCCTATGGGGGCCTTCCTGGGCCATATGACTTCTGGATCATTGAAAATCATTTCTGAGGCCTTCGAGGGCCTTTCTAGGCCTGTCGGAGGCCTCAGAAATGATTTTTGGTGATCCAGAAGTCACATCCGGTTCACAGTGAGGCCTCTTTCGGGCCTCCAGAAGGCCTGGGAAGGCCCTTGCAGGCCCGTTTGGGGCAGTGCCAGGCTGTGGGTAAGTACAAGAGCCCCTCGCTAGCCCCCCCCAGGCCCGACCTGACCTGCACCCTCATATCACGGGTTTTCAATTATCGCGGGTCGTGTTGGGTCCCTAGCCCCCGCAATAGGCAGGGGACCACTGTATTCAACAATCACAGGACCACTGTCAGAGAGAATTTCCAATACATTCACCCAGAATAATGCAGAAGACACACTCATTGAAGTTGACCTTTCCCTAAGAGGCTCATACAAATTCATCTCATTTTAGAGCCATTATGATACTCACCTTTCCTCTGTTGTTATGTCATCTTTCTTTGGATAACATGTACAGTGGTTCTAAATATGAATATGATTGGTGCAGACAAACTAGACTCCGTGTAAGACGCCAACATATAAATACAATGCCATGGAACAATTAAAGAGATAAAAATGTTGCTGTGTAGGGAGGTGGGAGGAACTTTTTGAACTCCTTGTTCACCGAGAAAAGGCTGTGGAATAGTTGAGCTGTCCTTCCAGAAAACAAAAATTAATTTGCTTTGGCCAAATTAAAATTAATTAAACTTATGCAATGTTGCCCTTGTGTTAATTTTAATGGCGAGGTTGTTGTGATTTAAGGCTACAATTAGTTCTAGTGTTTGAAAGAGAAGCACTGTAATCGAGACAGGACATTTTAATAATCCTGGTTATAAACATTTAATACATCATCTTTAGGGACTCACAAACACATTGTAATTAACTTTTACAACTGAAATAAATCAGATTGCATTAGCATATTGCAAAAGGAAAAAAATCATTTGCATGATTGAAAACAGCTTTGGAAAATTATGTATAACAGGCTTTCATGTAAACATCAATGTGAACTGCTCTCAAACTTGTACCGTTTTACTATAGGGGGCTGTCTTTTCTTTTCTTTTTTCAAAAAAAAAAAAGGCCAGTTTGAAAGAACAAAAATTAAAGTGTTGTCTGTCCTCCTTTGAAACTGTGTCTTCCTCCATGATCGTGGCTAACATGGATATTATTTTCTAATAACAAAGACATGAAGTGTCCGTAATGACCAAGGTCAACCGATGGGCTTTCAACTGATGGATTAAGGCTTTTACTGTAGAATCACTGAGACTGGGGAGGAACATCTAACAGTCAATTATTAATTTGGGTTACTGTAACATAACACTTATAACTCCCAAATATAACGTCCAATTCCCCCTCTGTACTACTCATTCTTTTTCCAATTGGCAAACCTAGTGGACTTACAATTTTTTTTTACCCCAAACCCAGAATGAAGCACATGGGTCCTTTGTATCAACCCTTTTATCCCCCCCCCAAAAAAACGATTTGTATGTCTCGTAGTGCCAAATGGGGCTGGGTAAGGGAGGGGGGTGGTATATGACCCGTGTTTCTTTGTTTGAAGAATGGGGGTGTGACTTAAGAAACAGCCTTTTGCAACTGCCCTTCATGCCTCCAACAAGACCCCTGTCCTGGCTACAACATCACCTAGCCATGGATTTTAAGAACATCATCTAACCAAGGACTTTAAAAGTAACCTCCTGGTGAAGAACATCTTTCACCCTGTCTGAACTTCTGGGGCCTGCTTTGAAGAAGGGTGATTGACTGCACTCAAAAGCTTGCAATGTTCTTTTTTTATGTTTAATAGTGGCTTATGATGGTATCGCCTGTAACCTATTTTAGCAATTGTCTTTTTCTCTACCATTTCTTCCTCTTTATTGGATCAGAATTTACCTTTTATTGATGTAGTCATGCCTTGCTCCTTCCATCTCTCCCCCCCCCCTGGTCATTGTGTTACCCATGGGTGTTGAACTTCATATAAAAAATCGATGGGGGCTGCTGCTCCACCCTGTCAATACCTCTGGGCTCATTGCTCTTCCCCGGGGTCTCCCTGGAAAATCACAAATGGATCCAATTTGGTCTTTTTATACATGTTTAGTAGAGATGGGCACAAACCAACAGTTTGGCGCTTTGTGCTGGTTTGTTTATCAGGCAAACAGGTGTTTGGCACTTCAAAGCCCTGCCTTTGCTGGCCGGTGCCCATATGGAGGCAGTAACCTAGATTCCCTGCCCATCATCTGAGGTGCTGCCCCTGAGTGGACACCCACTGGAGGAGGGAAGGCTTTGAATGACTGAACACCCATTTATCCGCTAAACAATCCAGCACAAACTGCTGAACTGGTGGTTCATGCCCATCTCTAATGAAAGCCAGTCCTCTTTCTATGATTTAATGGCTAATGATGCAACATAGCAGATTCCTTCAGAACATAATGCATTCATTGTTCTCCTCATCTAAATGGCTTAGAACCAGTATATTTGAAAACTATCTAAAAAGCCATCTAAAAAGCCTTACATGCTGTCTTGGCACAGCTGGTGTGCACTTCCAGCTGTTTTTAACATAGGACTTAAACTGCTGTATAGTTGTTAGAGTAACACCCCGCCCCCACTTATTGTGGGGGTTAGGGTCCCAACCCAACCCATGATACTCGAAAATTTGTGATATGTGGATGGTGGGTCAGGTCAGGACTTGGGTGCTTGTTCCTCCTAGACTTACCTACTCCTGGCACTGCCCCAAACGGGCCTCCAACAGGCTTCCCAGGCCTGTCCGAAGCCTCACAAGTGGTTTCTGGCAAACTGGAAGTGCCTTCTGGATTTCTGGAAACCCAAGAACCCTGTCAGAGGCCTGTTCGGGACAGCACCAGGCCAGGGGTAAGTGCAGGAGGCCTCAAACAGGCCCACAAAGCTTACCCCAGGGGGCCTTGCCTTTTATATACTGCGAACTTGCAATATACTGGGACCACAGTATATGAACCCACGAAATGGCAGGGGACCACTGCATTTTGGAGTTTCAGTTTAAACAATGACCAGGATCCTGTTTGTGCAATTCTCTGTGTATAATGTTGATGATTTCATCAGACGTGGATATTGATCTTTAATAAAAGGTTCCAATCCTTCCTCCTCAGGTTCCAAGGCTCCCAAGGGATCCTTTTCAAACTGAGGAGTCTTTTGGGAGCCGCAGGATGGTTGAGGATGGGGTGGGGGAGCCTTCAATATCCCCAAATCGGAACCATTAGGGTAATACTCATTGCCATCATTATGTACCTGCAGTTGCCCCAAATCATTGTGACACAAAGGATATCAATTACATTCTGAGTTGTCAAGGATGTCTGGACTTGGGACAACAGAAAGGTAAGCGATTTCCATAGTCAATGTTTTGATGACCAAGCACAATTTTTCCAGTTTTCTAAGTCAGATGTGCAGATCTCTCCCACCCTTCCTCCATAGTTTGTTTGTTTGTCTCCTCCAAACATGTCACAAATTAAAACGCCTTGGATGCTTTCAGAAGTAGGCATCTATACGTTCATCTCACTTTCGGGATGAGGAGATTTATACATGGAAGTACAAACATTCATGCAAATATATTCTGCCAGTCTTAATACCATTTTGTTGGTCTCCCTTGAATTTCTTCTGATGTCTTGGGTAAGAAACCCCAGTCCATTTAAATTTCATTTCAATTGTGATTTTGAGTTCTTTCAAAATTGGCATCTTACTGCTTTCAGTAGATGTTTGACTGTATCTCATGGAATGAAGATAAGAGCAGTAACATGAGGGGAGAAACCAACAGATTCCTGGAACTGTGGCTTGTACTAGGTCTCTCTGTGTTGGATCAAATATTTTACAGCAGTTTCCAACCTTGAATCCCCAAATATTCCTAGACTACAACTCCCAGAAGCCTTTACCACTAGCTGTGCTGGCAAAGATTTCTGGGAATGGTAGTTCAAAAAAAAATCTACTGAAGCTCTAAAGTGTGGAGCTCCTGCTCTACTGTAGAGGGCCATCAGTGAATCAATATTTCTTTACTGTATAACAAGGAAACCATTTTACAACTATTTGAGACTCCCATCAAAGGTCTCCACTGCTTAACAACTCAAACGGATAAGGTTCAACTTTGCTAACATTGCTCAACTTTTACTGGACTTGACTTCAGGTTAGTTTGGTGTGTTATAACCTTTATCAAAGTTTTCAGGTTGGCTATTATGAATTCCTTTTCTGAGAGCAACTGCCTAACCTAGGAAAATGATGGCCCAAGACAGTGCTTCTCAAACTTCCTTGTGCCACGACCCTTTAATACAGTTCCTCATGTTATGGTCACCCCTTGCCCTGCTTGGAAGGGGCCACAAGCCCCCTTTGGCAGGCCACTGCCACAGGCGCCATAGAGAACTTCCCTCTACAAGCACCCTCAGCCAATCGCAGCCTCCGGTGCCATTGACTGGCATCCCCTCCAACCTATTAAGCTGTTAACTCACTCTTCCCCTCCTTCAACCTCCAGACCCAAGTCGTTTGTGGCATTTTCTTCACTGGCTCATGGCGACCCCTGTGAAATGGTGGTTCGAGCCCCAAAGGGGTCCCGACCCCCAGGTTGGGAACCACTGGCCTAAGACCTTTACTCTTCCTGATCCTCCTTCCATGGAGAAAACACCATTTCTTCCTATGGGCCATTCCCTATTGATTCAATGAAGCAGTAAGTTAATTAACACAAGAGTGAAGTCTATTGCATAATTAACGAGACATTTACCTAAAATCAATAGCCTAATTGCCACACCTACTGTACAGTGGGGACTGTGCTTACTCTGTTGAGGAAGGCCTATTTATAGCTCAGGGTTAAGAGAGTGAGTGGTGGATTGATTGTTCACAAGCCCCCCAAGTCTGTAAAGTGATAATCCCAGCAGAAATGCACCTAGCAGAGTCCCTGCCTGCCTTCAGGAAGGCTTTGAAAACCCTTCTCTTCCGGGAGGCGTTTGGATGATTTTTTTTCTCCGCCCCCCCCCCTAGCCATTTCCTGCAATTGTTGTCTCATCTGCTTAGTTTATTAGCTCATGCAATTTCTTTTCCTTAATTTGTTGTAAACCGCCTGGAGTTCCCCCCCAGGAAGACGGGTGGTATATAAGTCCCATAAAATAAATAAATAAATAAATAATTTATTGAACCGTCAATTCAACTTTTTAGCCTTGGACATATAAACAAGGAAGGAAGGGCTACAAGATGATGTACTCATCATACTTCATGCTGAACAACCGTTGTTAACGTCTCTAACTGTGGGTTATATGTGGAGCAGAAAGGAAATAGTTTTAAGCATTTCCATCTGCTCCTGTAGGCTTCTTGCTGTGTGGTCATTCTCATACTGATCTTGAGATCAATTAGGCACCTAGTCAGGTGTAGGGCAGCCTTTCTGAGCTGGGGGGAGGGAGGATAAGAGAGAAGAGATGGTCATTTATGCAATTTCCCTTCTGTCCTTTTTTAGATAGCAGGACATTATCTCTTATTATTTTGGTATTGCAATGGATCATGGAATAGAAGGGTATCTTTTTAATGCTAATGTCAGAGTAAAAAAAGGCAAAGTGTTCTGCTTATATACCGCCCCATATCACTTTACGTAAGTGACCTGTTGCCCTCCTGAACTGGACTATAACTCACATTCTCCCTAGCCATTGGTCATTCTTGAGGAGGCAAGTAGGATGGGTTTGTTTCTTTGTTTAATCTCTTGCCTTTCTTTTTGTTAAGGTTCGGTTCAGTTCAGTGGTGTTCCGTTCCATTCCATTTCCTTTTGTTTCGTATCATTTCATTAGTTTTTGCACATCCGTGCCGCCATTCTCCTTTAATCCTTGCCCCAAATCCTGTTGCTCTGAGGTTGCACTGTGCAAGCCAGATGACATCATCAGCCAGCCGGTGAGCTATAGGAAGCTTGCAATTCATAATACATGCACAGCTTCATATACAGAGTGGAATCCAGTGTGGTGCAGTGGACAGAGTAACAGACTAGGATGCAGGAGGCCTGAGTTTGAATCTCTCCTCAGCCATGGAAGCTGATTGGAGGGTGAGGGTGGAACTGGTGAAGCCACTCCATAAACATCTCACTTCCTTTTAATGCTCTGTTAGGGTCACCATAAATCAGTTGATGACACATAACAGCATACATTAAACTGTACATGGTGGGTGGATAGGGATCAAATGACATAGGGTTAAGGCGGTGACAGGGGCCTGGTGATGATCAGACTGATTTTTTCCCCCCTGAAAAGTTTCTCACCTTTGAACCCCTTCTACAGACAGGCACAATCCTTTTCTCCATTCTGGGAACAGTCATGATTCTTGAGTACAGTATTCCAAAACCCCTTTGCTTTGTTTCAGCTTGATTTAAGACAATTTAATCCCACACAGGAGATGAAACATTCAGAATGAAAAGAATTTCAAAAGAGTGCAAGGCCCTGCCAAAGAGACCAACATCCATGTCCTAATTAAAAAATAAATAAATAAATCCTTGGCCATGTTCCTAATGGGTCCACCACCTGGCGGGCAGTTTTGTGAACAGACCTTTATTGGACCCTGATATTGTACTGTTTTAAGTAGGGCCCGAATGTGCTTGAGAATGTGCTTGAGACAGTTTGAGAATATAATAATAATAATAATAATAATAATAATAATAATAATAATAATAATAATAATAATAATAATAATAATTTATTGTCATTTTGTGTATATACACAGTATACACATACAACGAAATTCTGATTGTATAGATACAGTAATAGTCCTTGGATTTTTGTTTTAAGGATTATTTCCTAAAGGTCAACCGTTGTTCATGCAACAAGCTGCTAATATTAATATAGCTGTTTATTAGTTTGCTGTTTAATATTTCTGGATTTGTCTGACATCTTGAGAGCCCTTTCTGAGAAGTAAATGGAACACAACCGAATCAGACCCAACCCAACCCAACTCAAATCTAGCCTAATCCAAACCAACCAAACTATATATAAATAAAATATAAAATGAAATAAAACAAGAAAAATATTTGCTTGTGTTTCCTATTTTTCAGAGCAGTATTTGTTCCTTTTTATATTTGTATACTTATTCTTCTTAGTTTTAAATACTGTCTTTTAATGAGGTACGCTGTCTTGGGTTATTTTTAAGGAGAAAGACAGGCTAAAATATTTTTTAAAATATTATAAAAGAAATAAACTTATATCCTCCTAATTTAGAATGCTTGATTTCAGGGAGAACTCTAATGTCTATATTCTGCTATTGCCATAAGTCTTAGAAAAGCTGTTTTAATGAAGCTTAAACCCCACCAATTTTCAAATTGCATATAAGGCAATAATAAATACTCACCTATTGACATTCATATTCCTAGTAACAACTTACAGGTGTACTGAGACAGGGAAATGCCTTGTTGGCTTACCTTAATCATTCTATGATTCTTGTTATTGTTAATAGTAGAATTAATAATTCTTGTACATCAAATAAACAACATGCCTAAAGTGATTTGGTTTCCTCTCGTTACTTGCTTTCTATCCCAAATGTTCTGGGGTATTCCCCCCTCCCCCCATCACATTTTTTTACTGCCATTTTATCTCTGAACCTTATTTTCCCTTCCCCATTTGCTATCATGTTGGGATTTTTGCTTTGAGTTCAATGGACTTTGCGGTTCCCTTGGAATTGAGAGGGGAAAGTCCAGCTAATCTTTTCAAATTAGCACACTCTGAGTCTGGAGCATCTCATTAGATGTGTGTCTGAGATTTATCAGCTCTCATTTGCCTAATATTGGGCCTAACTTTCTGCTCCTGGCCCCGTTCAGCAGGGGGTAAGTGGGAATAGGAACCCTCCTCTGTCACTGCCACACAGGCTCACTAATTTGCTCCACCTAATAAAATTACAAATGAACACAGCTTTGCTTGTGCTGCCTTTATAAGTTATAATAACCTTGCTCCCCCTCCTAACCTCCTGCTAGCTGAATTAATCAGAGCATATTAATATTTCTCCGTACTTTCTTTTAACAGGTTCTTCTCTTAATTAAAGGGGCCAAAGATGTAAACAGGGTAGGTGACTGGGATGTGGTGTCAGGTTATAAACAAGGCTCATTAATAAGATGGATGTCCCAGCAAAGAGCAAAAAAGTGCTTAGTGGGCAAGTTCACATTAGGAGATTTCCCTGCAACTAAAAGGACTAATGCTGGATCTTTACCTCCTTCCTCCTTCCTCTTCCCCCCCACCACTTTCTTAAATTGTAAAATATGGTAATTTGGGGCTATTTGAGGTTAAAGAAGAGAGAATGTGATCTGTTGATCAGAAGTGTAAAGGTATTTGAGAGGGTTAAAGATTAATTATGTTTTACGCGTTAAAACAAAACAAAAAGAAAATAAAAATATGCCAATATTGGAATACTAGAATCAGCAATGGAAAAAAATAAGTGTTGCAGTAAATACAAAAGTGGAACAGGTGATACCTTTAGGCTACTAGAAAATTCAAAAAAACGTTGCTAATAATTTGAGGGTGGAATCCTCTTCCTCAGAGCAGCACCAATAGGTTATACCGTTATAACATGGCAAAAGCTGGATTTGTCAGGATTTGCAGTAAGGATCACTCTAACTATTAGGGTAGTTTCTGTTGCTGTTATATATAATTTAATAGATAATTATATACGTAATATTCTCTCTCTCTCTCTCTCTCTCTCTCTCTCTCTCTCTCTCTCTCTCTCTCTCTCTCTCTCCGGAAAAAGAAACACTGTATTTAGAGAGACCTAAGCAGGATTTTTTTAATCAAATGGGGCTCATAAGATTTCATCCTTAAACATCTTTAAACACATGTACATATAAAACGTATCTTTCAAAATTCATAGGCTTTTCTTAAGTTGCCTAGTGAAAGTTCCATCAGTTGTCGATGGAAAATTATCTGTGTGTAGCAACTCCAGTATTCCTGCCAAGAAAACTCCATGGATGTGGAGTCCTGAAGGGTCGGTCATGACTGTAACAACACACACACGGATGGATATGTACAAATTCCACACACACAAACACACACTTTCTTGTGCAGAAAATATATACAATGTGTTTTCATGCTTAATACATTTATTAGTTGCCTGACATTTATTTATAATGTATGCATTTAAAGTATGCATGCTCCCATTAGAAATCAAGCTACAGTATTTTTAAAATTTTCTTAAGCATATGCTTATCTCCAGACTACTCTGAAATTCTATCCAATGTTTGAGAAATCTCCCACTTTTGTTTGCTTTTTGAATTCCGCCTGGAAAGTGCAGCCAAGATAGTTCACAACACAACTCAATGCAAAGTATTGCAACCGTAAAATTATAATATATAACATTGGACTTCCAGACATGTTATAGTGCCACAGCAACAGTGAGAAAAAGTACAAACAAACCATACTGGTCCAACATTTTCCAGAAGTTGATCTGATTTTTTTTTAAAATCTTTCTTCAGATGACATGCACATCACCATACATGTGTGTCTGTGCAATATTACCTCTGCAGTAACATCATGTACACAGACTACTGCTGCCAGTATGAGGACCACCAATGCCCACCCACATGTAGAAGAGATTATGCAGATACAACTTTCTATCTAATAGTATATAAGAAAGAGAAAGAGAGCAGATTCCGATCAAAACTGTACTATATCTCCTGAGCGATGGACGTTTAGGAAAAAAAAAAACAGCAGTAGCTTACTGGCCCACGGATGACTCGGGTAGACTATTTCTGCAGAGAACAAATGGCCACCCTTTGTCCCAAAGACAACCGACCAGGCCACCTTTGCCCATGTGGGCATCTAGACATTCCTTGCTCTCTCCCCCTGCTCATTCCTTTCCTCTCCCCACTCTTTCAAAAGTGAAAAAGAGGGGGGGGGAGCCTGACAAGGCCTCTTGATCATTTCCTCCTTCTGAATCCAATGCACGGCCGAACACACAGCCCCCCTGTTTGAAATGTTATTACACTGTCATGAGCCTTTCTTCTCTCAGGATGTTACTTCATTTCCACCTTTTGTCTCAGCCTGAATGTGAATGATGCTCTTTCAGCAATATACGGACGCTTAAACTCCCCTGCTGTACCCTTACATAAATATACAACACCCGCCTCGGCCAATAATTCACTTCAGGCCTGGAAAAACAGTAACTTCCTTTATTGGTCAGGATCTCTGGCAATTCCCAACAGCTGTATGTTTTCACCTCTACGGATCCTTATCTTCAAGTTTCCATTTGTCTCAGCACTATTCCAGTGGATTGCCAATAAAAATGATTCCCATTTTTATAACCCCTGAGAATGCAGGAAGCTAGCTTTCCAGAGAAGAAGAAGAAGAAGAAGAAGAAGAAGAAGAAGAAGAAGAAGAAGAAGAAGAAGAAGAAGAAGAAGAAGAAGAAGAAGAAGAAGAAGAAGAAGAAGAAGAAACCCCACACCTCACTTTCTCTTTCTCTCTTCCACACAAGATGTGTGAGGCACTCACACACTCCCTGAAGCTCACACACAAACATACACTGAAGACAGATGAAGCTCTATTCTCGGTTCCTCTCACCTTCTCATTTGCCGGCCTTTCCCTCATTCGGAAAAGTTTTTCTGGAACAGTCTGGAACCCTTTGAAAAATGGAAAATTTGAAGGGGAAACTTGCAAAATGCTTCAAGACTATTTTGCTTGAAATCCCATCATTTTTGCCTTATGTACACTTCCTCCCAAAGATTTCCCTTAAATCACAGTTTCTGTGCACCTCCCATTAACGCACTGAGACAAACTTTAATAAAAGTATTTTTACATGCACATTTCTGCTTTGCTTTGCCTCGGTAAATTCTGAGAAGTGCAGACAGAAAAAATATATGGGTGTCCTCGCTCAAGCACATATTGTAGAAGTGTGGATTGGTCTTAGTTGGTTTTTTTAAAAAATCGAGGGGCGAACTGAACAGAGTTATCCTCCACATGTCTGCAACAGATGCTTGACAGCCACAGAAATGACCACAGGAGTTTAACTTGAGAAAGGTTCCTCTTTTCAGCATTTCTTCCTAAGAATATTTCGGAGAATTTGTGGGGGGGGGAGGGAAAGAGAGAGAGAGAGAGCAAAAGTTGTATCTGTGTGTTGTATCAAGGGTTATTTACTTCTACTGGGAGTTAAGAAGAATGACAGCAAGGGGGTTGCTTATTTGCCAGCGCCGATGGGGAAACTCTCTGTTGCTCTGCCAAAGAATTAAACCGGAGATTGTAAAATAGCCTTCCAGCCATATGAGAAAGATATACTTAAGGAGACATAAACATGAAGTGCAGGGAAATTTGCCAGGTTAAAGTCAGCCGTGCTGCTCAATTTTATGACTATACGACTGTTTACTAAGAAAAGATAGATGGCTGATGATAACAGCCAACAAAACAGCATGAGGGTTGGGCTAGGAGCTTTTCAAAACTGACAATTGCACCAATCTGATGCGGAAGAGAATGTCTTTAATTTTCTCTCTCTCTCTCTCTTTCTCTTGCCTTTGACTTCCCACTCTCCATTAGCACATGTTGTTTATTCCTTCCTGATGGAAGCTGCCTTTCGGAAGGAGCAAGGTCTTGGAATTATGGTAGGGCAAAACATGTTTCCGTGAAGAACTTTTAATCCGGCCTTCTCCGCAGTTTAGAAATGATGGAGAGCCAGTGTGGGAGAGCACATATGGAGTCAAACGAGGGTTTCCAAGACCTGGGTTCAGATCTCTCCCGAGCTAGGGAGACTCCCTGGAGACTGGCAATGAGGTGCCATTCCTTTAACAGCACACATGCCTCAGAAACCTGGTTAGGGTGGCCACAGGTTGGATGGCTCAGAACAACCTTGGCCTCAAAATGAGAGAGCACAATCTTTCCACAGGTGAGGAAGGGCTGAAAATGTTGTTCTGTTTGTTTTAAAATGAGAGCTTTTCAGAATGTAAAAACGTTGTCATGAAGCTGGGTTCTCACATTTTTTACCCCCTTTTAGATGGGGAAATGGTCCTTTTCCAACCGAACATAGATGTCACAGCTAGAGTCCCCACTTATGACTGGATTGGGTTGGCATCTCATTTTGTTTTCATTGAACAGTCCTGGGTTGGAAAACTCTTTCAGTTTCCCTTTGTTCACAATTCAGATTTTGCAAACTGGTGCAATCTTATTTAAAAGAAGCTAAGAGCTGTTGTTGTTGTTGTTGTTGTTGTTGTTGTTGTTGTTGTTGTGAACAGAGCAACAAAAATCAGCAATATTAGGGATAGAGTACATGCTGCACAAACATTTAACAGATACTGTACATATATTAAAGCTTATATGTGTTCTATAATATCAGTCATTATTTTTATCATTTAGATTGACTGTGCCCAGTATTTGTTTCAACAAAAACAACAGCAGCAACAGCAACAGCAAACAACAACAAGATTGTGCCATCAAATCAATTCTGAATTATGGCCAACCTTTCCAGGGGTTTCCATGTAGTGAATTCTCAGAAGTGGTTGACCATTCTCTTCTTCTGGGTGTGTCCCGGGACTGTGTAGCTTGCCTGAAGTCACACGGGCTCCCCAGAGGCACAGGGAGGAATTGAACTCCCAAGCACAGCCAGATGCCAAAACAACAGAGCTACCCCGCCCATACCTCACATATATTGTACCTATATGTGTATGTTGTCTGATACAGGATGTAGAATATCACTGTTTCTAACAGCTTGATTCCATCCCCTCCTCCTGCTCCATTGCAAGTAGAAATGAAGATGTGCTATTTAATCAAAACTTCATTGCAATTTATAAGGGAAAGACAGGCTTGGTGATATTTGTGCAAGGTAGGGTTCAAACACGTGGAAGGTTTGTTCAAGTTCTATTTGAATGCTACAGTTTGTGGATTTCCCCCCCTCTGTCAGCTCCAGGATTGCTTTTTTTTTTACAAGGGCTGGGCTCTGTTGATAGGACCATGAGACGGGATGCTGCTGTTCCACGTCCTCTCTTGCGACACCTGGCATAAGAGTGCCAGCACCCGCCAGACATCTCCTCTGTCCTCACCTTTCCCTGCCACTTGTTGCAAAGCAAACCACACCCAGAAACTCAAGTTCAACCCATATATTATTACACCAAGTAGACATGGATGGAGAAATGTGCCCAGGATTGAAACCTAGTAACCTACCTCTACCCCATGAACTGACATGTTTCCTTCCCTGAAGCTTTTCATCCAGATGTGTTTCCCTTCCTGAAGAGCCAGGAAACCAGATTCTGTTGCCCAGGAGGCTTTCCCGGAGACAATGATGGCATCCTGAGATCCGGCAATCAAAGGTCAAATGGTTAACTCATGAGCTTTCATTTGGGTTCTTGGAAACATGAAGCTCACAGAATTAACACCTTCAAAAGACCAAATTTGTGTGTGTGTGTGTGTGTGTGTGTGTGTGTGTGTGTGTGTGTGTGTGTGTGTGTGTGTGTGTGTGTGTGTGTGTGTGTGTGTGTGTTCTACTTGAACACTACAACAGACAAGTCTGCCTTTGGCTTGGTTTGGTCTCCTGCTCAGTTTGACTCATCTTGAGTCCTGAGTGAGCAGTGAGTCATGTGGTATCTCAATGGCTCACACCAAATGATTTAAGGTGGAGAAATCCAGACACTCCAAAACCACAGAAAGACCTCACTGAACTGGACAAATGGGAAAAAATAGCAACAATATGCTTCTTGTAGGGTTTGGGGGATAAGCAGAAGCTGCATCGGCCTACAGAGTCCTCTTAGACTAACAGGAATTCCCTGGCAGTTGCTGAGAACCCTTCTGTTCAAGAGCTGAAGACAGAACGATCTGTCAACAGAACTGGTCTGATGGATGCAAGCTGCTAAGCAGAAGAGCCAAGAGGATGAAGAGAATGGGCTGACTGAGTAGAAGATGATTGATGCCAGGTCCAAAACTCCTCCAGTCCAGAGGAAATGGGGGAATGAACTGAAGCTAACATGTATCTCTTTCATATAGTTTCTGTGAAATGTGCTTCCCAACAATATTGATTATCAATCAACCAATGCAGAATGAACAAGGAGGACAATAGACCTTGCAGGTCTAGGTTACCAAGCCCTCCAAAGGAAGCTGATCTAGAAGCTAGCAGATGCATTGCCGTAGACTACCCCTCTGTGTTCCTGAAAGGCAACAATTGTGTTGTCACTGTTAATGGCACATTTCCTGGTGTCATAAAAATGAGCAGACATGGTTCCATGTGCTTTCAGTACGTCTCAAGCACGGTCCAATATTTTTGTCTCTGAGCACGGCTGGTCTCTCCTTAAGGTTTTGTGACACATCAGCTTGAGGACAGGACTCTTATAACCATAGAAACCAGGGCATTTGTAATTTTAAAAAACTGAAATTACTCACCTCCCCTTTTGTCTTGAAGATGAACTCATTTACCAACTTGGACTACACATAATGCGGTCTGTGCTCAAATTAAAACAAAATTTAAAAAATGTGGTCTGTGCCCAATTAATTGCATTCCTTTAAGAGCCTTCAGTGCATTCCTTTCCTACCTGTCTACTGAAAAATTGCCCTCAAGAGGGTGACCAATAAAACTAACATCATTAAGATATTAGAAACAATTCAAAACAATAAATCCATTTAAAAATAAATACATAGAGATTTGCTGAGTAAATATGCCAAATAGATGCTTTTCACTGCTGATGCTTGTGCAAGGTTCTTATCTGTCATGCCAAGACACTCAATTTGGGAGAGTTCCATTCTCTCTCAAATTGATTGTAGATAAAATGAACAAGGACAAAATAAACATCTTGCCCATATTTAGCGAATAAACTAACAACCAACCAAGCAAAGTTGCTGCTTTCTCTCTCTGTTTGATGGTCTCCCGGTCGAAATGAATTATTGCCCAGTGTTTGCGGGGGAGGAGGAACACTTAAAGAGGTTTTAGCCTATTGTATTTATCTGGCTATTATGAGAGCTATAAAACATGCTGTTTCACATTGAAACGTAAGCTCTTTTTCCTTTTTCTCCCGCCCTCCCAAAATGTTTGCTCAGAGAATTTGTAATTGTTAGCAGGCCCAGATGTATCCGAATGTCAGCGTGAAGCAAGTGAGACTTGGCTTCGGAGCCCAGGACATAATTAGCTCAAAGCCCATGTGCTAAGTCGGTCGGGGAAGCGCAGACAGATAATAAAATGGCAACAAATGAAAAGGAAAGTGGCAAAGGTTAAAATCTATTGTTCACTTTGTTAAACCTGTTTGGGATAAAAGTAGGAAAGCTGACTGATGGGCTGCTCGAGATAGATGATAGCGACACAATTCACTGGGGAAGATCTCGAGTGCAATTAGTGTTTGTAATAAATAGACACGGCATCAAGAGAGGCACAGGGAGCTGAATGAAATCCCATAGAAGTGAGCCATTATACAAAATCCTCCTCCTCCTCCTCCTCCTCCTCCTCCTCCTCCTCCTCCTCCTCCTCCTCCTCCTCCTCTTCTTCTTCTTAGAACTGCAGAGCTGGAAGGGAACTATATGTCTCCTCAATTCCAGCACCTTCCAAGGAGGCTCAGCGGGGAACTGAACACCCAAAATCTGGCACCACAGTCAGGTGCACAAACCACTGAGCTATCCAGCAGCTCATGTTCCAATGATAATCTTAGCTTGATATGATCTGCACACAGAATGCTTTTGGTGGGTAATCAACTCGCCTGCCGATCCCTGCTGATATTCTATCACCAATGAGAAATGGCTCCCAGCTCATAAAACTTTATTCACACAGATTTCACCCAATGTTGGTTTTATTGTTGGCTAGGTTCCACATTTGGCTCCATCGACTAATAACTCTGTTCTCATGTAGAGCTTGGAAAAGTAACTTTTCCAAATTGCACCTCCCCAAACTCTCCAACCTGCATACAGTATAATCCACTAAAGTTATTTCTCAAGCAAATGTCTACCACAAAAAGAATAAGAGGTGAGATATGGTCCATCTAGTAGTTGGTGGTGACATCGAATGGAGCTAGGTACCTCCTCTCTCCTCCTATTCTTACATTATTCTCATCTTTATTATTCTTGTTTCTATTTACTATATATACTGTCACATAGTCCTAGAGCACTCTCTGGGCAGTTTAAAACATCAGGCAAGGAGCACTTTGCCCACCCCCTTTAGTAAGGAAGGTACTTATTTTACTAACCTAGAAGCAAGGATGCTGAGTCAACCTTGAGACAGCTAGGTTTAATTCAGGTAATGGGCCCAAACTTGACTTGCACCACTGGTCTACAGTTCCTTTCTGAGAAGAACCACAAATTGCTGCATAGACTGGATTGAAAGGACTGAATTCTTTCCTCCAATATGTTCATGAATTCTAAAGTCTATATAGATAAATATTTCCACATATGTTGTCAAATGACAGACAGCAAACCAGATGTGCGCTCACTTCTCACCCAGAGGCTTAGTGAGGGTATCAGGCCATGTAAATGGCATGATTACAGCTTGTTGTCCTCTTTATGATGGCATATTAGAACACTCTTTTAGCCAACAAAATATTTCTACTGTGGTTAGAAGGATTTGGAATAGTGTCTTTGGATCTGATGCATTGTTCAAAGAACAGTGGTTTTCTGTCTCATTAGGCAGAATTTTCCCAGCAGGAACTCTCACTACCTGCAATCATGTTATAGTCTAATGTGTTTTATATTTTTCTTTCTGTAAATCTTTCCACTATCTCCCAGATGTTTGCTTCTTGGCTGGTTGATTTCCGTGTGTGGTCCCAGAGCTTTAAAGAAAAATAGGACCCTGTTCACAGCTTATAAGTGCAGTTGAAAAACTAGGCTATAGGCAATACCCTAACAAGCCACATAAAAATAATAATTTAAGTTTTCATGGACAATATCCACTTCTTCAAAGTAAGTACTGGTCACCGCATCTCAAAAAAGACATAGTGAAACAGGAAAAGGTGCAGAGGAGAGCAACTAAACTGATTACTGGACTGCGAACCTCCCTTATGAGGAAAGGCTAAACCATTTGGGGCTTTTTGTCTGGAAAAAAAGGTGCCTGAGGGGGGATATGATTGGGACGTACAAAATAATGCAGGGCATGAGTAAAGTGGATGGAGGGACACTCCTCTCCCTCTAACGAAATACCAGAACTAGGGGACATACACTCAAATTGAGGGCTGGGGGAGTAAGAACAGACAAAAGATTTTTTTTTACCCAGCGTGTTGTTCTGTGGAAGTCTCTGACACAGAATATGGGGATGGCATCTGGCCTGGATGCCTTCAAAAGGGGATTAGACAGATTCCTGGAGGAAAAGTCCATCACAGGTTACAAACCATGATGGAGATGTGTCATATCCAGGCTTAAAATCAGGGTACTTCAAGGGCCAGATGCAGGGAGTGGTATCAGATATCTAGTCTTGTGCACTCCCATATGCATTTGGTGGGGCCACTGTGAGATACAGGAAGCTGGACTCGATGCACCTTTGGCTTAATCCAGCATGGCTCTTCTTATGTTCCTATGTTCTTACTAAAAGTCCCAACATGGTAAAAAAAATGGTCAAATTATTGGCAAAATGATTTTGGCCAGGCACATAGTTAGCACAGAACTTGGTTGGTGGGGCAGAAGTTTGGTATTTTATATGCAAATGTGTTTGCCCCTGGGTTTTCACACCATATTGCTGTCATTTAATCATGATCCCCCCAACTCAAAAAAGGTGCAACACTGTAAACAAAGGTTCCTGATATGGCATTAGAACAGGGGGGCAAGAACCTCAAGCTCATGAGCTCAATTTTACCCATTCATAACTCCAGTTTGGCCTCCCAATTCCACTCCCCAAAGCCTCATTCTAGAATCAAAATTCAGATGCAATTGTCTTAAAAATTGCTAAGGCTGTGGATCCTGATTTCTAGATGCTCGTCCACTGAGAGAGGCGGTCCATTTTGACATTGTCTGCAGCGCTATTATTGCCCACAGTGGAGTGCTTTGCAAAAAGTGCAAACCAGAAACAGAACAAAACAAAACATGCAAAGTTGTCCTTTTCCAACTCTGTTTGGAATCATGAGATGGGAGACACTGGAATAGAGGACAGTCACTGATTGGCTTGTCCTTACATTCCCCCTTGCTTTTGTTTCTGGCCTTCATGTTTGTGGGAAGATTTGTTTGGTTTTAATTTACTTTTGAAGGTAAAATGATCAGAGAGGATAGGATGGAGTTGACTCAGGGCGTTTATACACAACCCCTAAGCTCCGCCGCAAATGGCTGCAGGGTCCGGACCTTAAAAATGTTTACCCACCAGCTCCGGACTTTGCAGACAATTAAGTGCGACCCCGCCCACTTTAGCAAGACCAAACAGCAGTTTTCTTGTACCTGCTTTTTGGAGGTGACAAATATTTGATCCGGTGTAAGGATAGTGAGTGAGGGGCTCTCCTGGCTTCCGTTTGTTCTTTTTTTGCGCCCCGCCCCTTTAAGAGATCTGAATGCTGCCGGGAACAAAACGGAGGTAAACCTGCATTCTTTTCTTTCTCTTTTTCTCCCTCCCTCAGGCAGCCAGCAACCAGGAAGTGCAGAGGGGGGTGGGGACAGAGGAAGACAGAGGAAGAGCGAGGAACCCCTAAGATCTCTGGTCCGAATTTAAGTGGCCAGCAGATCTTAGGGGTCGTGTAAAAAGGCCCTCAGAGGAGCTTGATTGTGTGTTTGTTTTTTTTTATAATACATCACATTTCTGCTCATTTACTGAAATTTCTCATGTCCATTTCTCTCTGAGCAAGGCTGATTCCTGCAGTATGTTATCGGCATTGATTTGAGTTCCAAAACTGATTTTGTATGTAATCGCCATTCCTTTCCTCCTGACGTTGCTTCTGCTGTTACTGTTCTTTGAGCACTAATGCAAAATGACCTCCCTATTTTTGTTTTTCCACAGACAAAAACTGGGGATGATATTTTAGCAACTTTGCAACTTAATTAAACATATATATTTATAGGTGGTGGTGGTAGAGTAGAGTATGGTTTAGGAAGAGAAGACTGACACAGGAAATAGCCAACGACATATGAGTGACTGCACCATTAATTTTGTTGCTCTTGTGGTTTTTGGTTGCTCTGAATTTATCCTGCCTTCACATCTCAGACTGAACAGGGGAAATGATAATAAAAAATTAGGTTCAGAAATCCACATATTTTGAAGTTTCTGGTTTATTCTGCCAAGGGCAAGCAGCTCACTGAGAACCACCAATTTGCATGGGGATTTTTCCCCTTTTGTTCTTGACTGTATTTTTCTTCATCTTTCTTCAACATTGTGAAATATTGTTCCAACTGCTTTGGGAGAAAGTTGAATCGCAGATGATGTCGCCATGGCACAGTGGTTAAATGCCTGTACTGCAGATACAGTAAAACTGTGCTCACCACCTGGGTTCAATCCCAGGTAGCAGGCTCATGGTTGACTCAGCCTTCCATCCTTCCGAGGTCAGTAAAATGAGTACCTAGTTTGCTGGGGGGGGGCAATGTGTAGCCTGCATGATACTGTAATTAAACTGTATACCGCCCAGAGGGGCGGTATATAAGCAGAACACTTTTGCACAGTTGAAACATGCAAGAAGTCTCCGAAACATCCATAGATGCACTGAAATGCAGGGGGATGTCCATTCATTTGGGGGGAAAGCACAGAAAAGATGCATAGAATTTTTCCTCTGGCACAACAGAAGGTTTGATGGAGAGAGGAAGGAGGTGAATTGTGCTGGACCCAAGCCTTCTCCAGCCCAGGGACATGACAGTCATATCAGCACCAAGCTGGGCCAAGATAAGGATAGTCCTAAGTGAAGTCCAACGGGCTGAGGGCTGGGAGGGCTTTTGATTTGACATAGTTGGCCAACTGTCACTACAGCTGGGCATGAACCAACTTGGGTAGTTAGGACTGTGCTTTTGTTCATTAAATCATGGACTGTGGTGGGGAAGGCAAGGAAGACTGTGGCAACAGAAGGCTTGACACATCTGACTATCTTAATGGTGGTCATCATACCATTCTCATATGACAAATGCTGAAAATGTGTCTCTGCACGCAACCCAACACTAGACAGTTTTGACCTCTATTTAACATGCAGTTTAGGTTGGGAGAAGAGCTGTCCTGTGTAAATCACCTCTCTCTCTCTCTCTCTCTCTCTCTCTCTCTCTCTCTCTCTCTCTCTCTCTCTCTCTCTCTCTCTCTCTCTCTCTCTCTCTCTCTCTCAGCCACACATACAACCCTGCTGGAAATCTTGTTGCTTAGCACAGGAAATCTATTGATTTTGGCTTTGGTGAGTCTTCTCCATAATTTCTCTTTATTCAATAGACATTCTCTCATTGCAACTTATTACATTAATCAAGAAGATTTCAATTATTATTTTACAATTGTCATATAGATGACCATTCAGATCCTGGCCCTTACGTCTCAGCTCTTTACGATAATATCTGCCTTGGAATGGTTAGCGTTAGGGAGTTGAGAATGGTGCATTGAAGGTATGAAGGTCATGCAAGGACATCTAAAGCTGGGCCATAAGAGAGAGAGGAGAGAATGATGGAGGAGGGCAAAGTGTCGTATAAAGGCACAGCCATTTCCACTCACATTTGCAATTACTTCCTAATACCCCCCTTCCTTGCCCCGTCTCAGTTCTGCCAAGTCAACAGAGCTTATGAAAATCAAGTGGCATTCTGTATTTTTAATAGCATCATCTTGGAGAATAATCATCTGAGGATCTTCCTCCTTTCCTCTGTCATTCCCAAAGCTTGACAATGATTTATGAAACAGAAAACAAGACAACTCCATTTTCATGAGAAAGCTTGAACCGGCGGGACAGTAGGAAGAGCTCTGCTCCTTGTTTGGACTGGGATGCCGAAATAAACAAGACACAAAAGTCAATACAACTGTAGGTTTGAGTGCTTGTTTTATGGATGATGTTTCTTTCAACGAACTTCATGACAGCCAGAAAAGAAAAAAGCTGGACAACTCAATAAGGTCTTGGCATTTAAAAAAAGTTTAAAAAACAAACAAACAAACAGCAAGCATCCTCTGTTTTCCATAGGAAGCATTTTCGATGTGCCAAGATGTTGTGAGAGTAGGTAATGAATCAACAACTGTAGTCTCGGTGGGATGGTGGGAAAAGTGTATGTATTTTAGCATTTACAGTGGACCCTTGTATAACAAACGGTTTGTATAACATAAAATCTGTACAACATAAAAATTCGGATAGAGGAAATTTGCTTAACAGAATTGCCTATGGGGCAAATCCGTACAACATAATTAGGGATTACTCTGGTTTTCAATGCATTCCTATGGGAACTTTGTATAAAGGAAAATTTGCTTAACATAATTTCATTTGGAATGAATCAATTCCTTTATACAAGGTACCACTGTATATGTCTAAGTCCAGCTTTGTGTTCCTATTTTACTTGCAAGCAGCCATGTGGCTTGCTGGTACATTTAAACAAACAAACAAACAAACAAAGAGGTTTTTGTATAGTTAAATATATCTTAAATGTGCAGGGTTTGTTGTGGTGATATCCCCTCACAAATCCCAGTTAATTACCCAACAGTCCCACTGATTAAGGAATGCAAAACTAAGCCCAATCTAGGAAATGGATAGGATGTGTAAGAAGGGATAACAATAACCATAATTTTAGAACAGAACTGGAAGGGACCCTATGGATTGTTGAGTCCAGCCCCCTGTCGAGAAGGCCCACTGGGGCATCAGAGACCCAAACGTCTGGCTCCACAGCCAGATCCCGAAACCATTGAGCTCTCCAGCAGTTCCCATGCTTGTTGAAGCCAGCCTTCAAAAGCAATTCCAAGCCCTGGCATTCTGTGAATGAGTGGCACTGGATAACACATCCATAGCTGGAACAAGGGCTAGGCTGCTTTCACTAAAATCTGCTGCAAAGTGCTCGCCGATGTGGAGCATAAAATCATTTTCCCACGAGCAGCGGACTTTTAAAAAACAAAGTGTGACCACACCCACTTAAGCGCAACCCAGCCCATTTTACAAGTATCTGGTCTCAAGGTGGTAAAATCCTTGTTGCTGTTCCGATGCAAATTTTAAACCACTGCTGAAGTCCATGGGAACAACGGACGCTCTGCCCGAACAAGTTAAGGGTGGGTGCCTTTGCCTCCAGCCGGGAGGCCAGCGCGAGAAGTTCACACCAGCTACGGTGGCCGGGAGGCAGGGAGCAGGGACAGTATACAGCAAAGAGCCTGCTCCCCCCCTGCCTCTTGCCCTTTGGAAGTTTGTTCCCTCCCCCACACACACACATCCTATAATCATGGAGGATGAAATTACCTGGTCACTTCGGGGCTGGATGGGAATTCTTGGCTGTCACTCACACTGGCCTTGAGTGGCAGCGGGTTTTCGCCCATTACATGCTCCTTGATGCGTGGTAGGGGTTGTCTTACAGTTTCACCTTACGGTCACAATGGCAAATAGCGCAAGAGGTACCAGAATTCAGGTAAGCCCCCATTTAGATGCCCCTATGGTGCCAGGCAGCCCTTTAGAGTAGATTTAGAGTAAATACTAATTGTTTGTTACCCAATCCAAGGCTGCCCAGGACGAAGTAGATTCCTCAATTAATTGGTATGCCAACGAGTGGGTGGCATACCAGGTAACCAGGAATCTCTCTGAATTTATTAGGGGCCGAAATCAAATCACCTATTGGCCCATACCTCCTTGTGATACAGCTCAGGTCCTCTTGTTAGCTAAGAGTTAGAATCAAGTTAATAATTGTAATCCATAAATTGTGGCCCAATTTACACCTAAGAACTTTGTCTTGACTCATTATTCTGGGCTGGGTGGGCAAGGGAAATCTGCACCAAAACCGTTTTGCCCTGTTATGGTGTCTTTGCTGCAGTTCTCAGTCGTGGGATCAGAACGGTTGTGGATTTTCAAAACGCAACCAAGGGAACATCCAATCCATGACATCTTTGACTATTTTGTCCATCTGTTTTATATTTTGAATTCCCATTTTTTTCTTTTTTTCTTTCTTTGTATTGTTTGTTGCATTGTTTTATTGGGTTTGTTTTGCCCCCTCTGTTAACCGCCTGGAGTTCTTTTGGGAAGACGGGCGGTATAAAAATAAATAAATAAATAAATAAATTAACCACATGACCACTCGGAGTGTGTGTGTGATCCAGATCAAAGTTTGCTGCGGATTTTAGGGATCGGGTGAAAGCAGCTTTAGTTCCATAAATGGCATGGCAGTTCAGCTTGCACAGATTCCAGGTGTCTTTTTTTTTTGGCACCAAATAAACAGCCTTAGGACTTAAGTCCACCAGTCTGCTCTTGGCAGACAGCCATCCCTTTTTAAAGGTAAGGTGAAATTGAGCCATTTGTTTCACCTATTCCACAGTCCCACAAAAGGAGGCCTGACACACCTCTTATTTCTCATTCCTTTAATTTTCTTTAGATGCACTTATATATAGATATATCTTCACCTCCCTCTCATCTGTTTAGATTGGAGGGGGCAGATGAGAGGAAGGAACAAGGAAGGAAAGAAAGAAATGACACATAGAGGTTTAGTCATTTCCAGCCATTAAATTCTCAAACCCTGTCTATAAAACAGGATTGCCTGGTGCTTAAATAACGTGCCTTTTCAGGTTACGGTAATTTCTTGATATATCGAGACCTGGTTGAACTTGGCAAGACCTTCATGCAGTATCTCCTCCCAAAATAAGGTTTCATTATTTGAATGCAATATAATCTGGAGTTAAATCTAACAGAATACATCCACTTTGCCATTGTTTCGAAGCAGACATAATCCCTTAGTATCCGTGTTGTTATCTCCTTTTACTACAACTGTGTTTCATTTTGCAAAGGACAGGTTTGCTTCCTCCCAGGCAATGAGGCTGAACAGAGATGGTGTTGGGAATACAGACATAGGGTTTTGTTTATTCTCCATGACCTTTGACCCCTGTGGATGTAATGTATAGCTGCCATCATCCTCTGCAGAAAGCCGTGAAAATAAGTCAGGGTTATATAGCACACACAAACACACCATAATTACACGGAGAAGCTATTAATTAGGTTGTACCCAATATCCCTTAAAAGGGTTGCCCACCCTAACTACATATTTATACATATTTACTTGTTAATCAATAAAGGGAAATGGCTACATTATTTTGATTAAAATACTACCTTCTCCATATATGGTAGTAAAACTAGGAGGGGAGGGGAGGGGAGGGAGGGAGGGGAAAAATAATAATAAAAAAGGCAGCCTACCTGGAGGGATGCCAAAGGGGGCAGAGGGTGATAACAATGTCCTCTTTCCTCCTTGGGTGATCTATAGCCTGCTCCGGCTGCTAGAACAGCAGACACACATTAAGAAAATAGTGCTAATGATATTAAAGTACTTTACAAGGCTTGTTACTGAGCGCTGACAGAACTGTCAGCTGCATAATGTAGAAGACTATTGTTGCCTTCTCAGAAAACCATACCTCCACCCCATTTCGGGCGCAATCTCCTAATAATGGTGCTGCCATAAATTCTCCATGGCAATGGGATGGAGCCATGGCTTCTCACCCCTATGTGAAGACATGATAAATATAAAAGAAAATGGCTGTCAGTTTTGGCGCCCGAACCTTATTACGAAGTCTTAATCTTACTGGCCTCAGCACCTTTTATCACCGCCTTGTTATGAGCTGATGGCTTTTTTATTTGCTAGGAGATGGAGAATGTGTCATTTGATGTCCTTTTATATAGCCACTGCTCTGTCCTCTCATCGAGGGAGGGGATATATATATATATATATACAACAAAATATATACAATTTTATTTATTTATACACACACACACACACACACACACAGTGTATGTGTGTACATTTATACAGTAACCAATTAAGCACGACACATGGATTGCATTTGAAACAGGCACTGACGGAATAGGTTTCATTGAAGATTGGAATGAAATAGCCTCAAGTTTCTAAACAGTCATCTGCGATCTGTATTTAGGTAGCCATGGCCATTATGAATATAATTTGGGTGATTTATGGTTTGATTCCCTCTATGGATTCCCCCTCCAAATCAAGGTTGATGTGATATTTTATGCTCCCTTGCTTATCCTCCTGCTTTTCTCCAGAAGTGAAAAGCTCCAAAGGCAGGACACGCACAGAAGCTTGGTTTCCTACTGAGCCCAAGTCCAGTTTGGTTGAACTTTTGTGTATCCCGGATGAAAGATCTCGCTATTATCTAAACATTATTGCTCGCTGATTTCCTGTTGTCTTCATTTAGGGTGATTTCAACCCTGAAATCCACTTAAGGCAGTGACCCCTGGGTGACCTTCATCTTGAAGCTGCTTGGCTCTTTGTACAGGGCCAGGGCTAGGCATAAAGGTTACATTCTGGACTACAGCTGTTCAACTGTGCAATCCACTGTACAGTTGACGTTTCCCATGGTCCTCTATGTAGGAAGCAAACTCACACTCACAGAAACCTAATTGCATCCACACACAAACATTTACACACATTTCACAATGTAAGGGAAACTAGTTTACCTGGAAGACATGTTGGCATATACGTTTTCTAGATGTATGAATTTTTAGACTCTGTGCAAGATTTTTTATGTGCCATCAAACATTTAGTCTCAGCTTAGGTAATGAAATTTGCACATCATTCAAACTGGTGCTTCTTTCAGTGGCAAAAGGCCTCTGATTATGAAAAATATGTGCTTTCCCTAATCTCAGTATTTTGCATTCCATCAAGCTTTGTTTTGTGACTGGTTACTGAAGGGTAAACTGGACTTCCTTTGCACTATCCAGGCTTTGATCTTTATGCAATGTAAATTACCAAAGAATGAACTAAATTAAATTGGTAGTTCTCTTCACATACAGGATGACCCTCAGAAATATGACTGCCGTTAGAAAGCATTTGTCGTTGTGTCGTTACAGTTATGTCATTACAGTTGTGTCATTACAGTTGTGATGAACTCTTCTTGACACCATGTCCATGGAGTTTTCTTGGCAGGAATGCTGGGGGTAGGGTGGCGGCAGGGAGCGGGGCGGCAGGGGGCAGCGGATGGCAGGGGTTGGCGACGGGCGTGGGGGCAGTTGGCAGCGGGCGGGCGGCGACGGGCGGCGGGGGGATGGATGGCAGTGGCCAGCAGCGGTGGGGCGGCAGGGAGGCAGCAGGCTGGCCAGCGTCCCCTCTCCATTTTGGCACCCTAGGCAACTGCCTAGTTTGCCTTAATGGACGCGCTGGCCCTGGTGGTGGGATGGACAGAAAGCCCTCTCCTGGTGACCTTAACACCCCCAGCAGATTCATACTGTGAGATTCTACTGTGTTCTGTGTCTTCCTCTGACTGTGTGACAGATTTCCAGCTGGTCATGTGACTAATGTGATAGCTCGGAAAATGTGAAAAGATACTTCCATGAATACCTTAACGAGCATAGAAAACATAAGCTGGATCCTGGGCTAAGAGTCTGAATAAGACAAGTGTAATGCAATACAATCTGAAAGAATATACTAATCTGTTCATGTATCCAAGAAGGGGGCCTTCAAAACCCTTTGCATGTGTGGGCAAATTGGTTACTATCATTTTTTTTTAAATTTGATTTATTAATATTATTATTACTTTTCATTTCAATCTTTTCAACCTTCACCCCAGACTGTGCTAACAAGGGTTCCCTGGAGCTGCAGTCCAAGAACATCTGGGGACTCAAGTTTATGAACCATTGGTCCAGGGATTACAAAGTCCACCACAGTTTACAAACCATGATGGAGATGTGTAATCTCCAAGCTTAAAACTGGGGTACCTCAAGGACCAGATGCAGGGGTGTGGTATCAGGAGACAGATATCTAGTCTCGTGCACTCCCAGACACATTTGGTGGGGCCACTGTGAGATACAAGAAGCTGGACTAGGTGGGCCTTTGGCCTGATCCAGCATGGCTCTTCTTATGTTCTTATGTTCTAAAGTTGACTAGCACTTGAAGATTCAATCTGAACTCTGGCACAATGAATGTAGGCCAAAGATGTGTCTAGAGCAGCAATTTCAAACCTTGTGTCTCCAGCTGTTCTTGGATTGCAACTCCCAGCGGTCTTTGCTAATAGGTGTGCTGGCCAGGATTTCTAGAAGTGGTGCTCCATTTAACATCTGAGGATTCAAGATTGACAACTATTGCTCTAGAGCAGGGGTCCTCAAAGTTTTCAAACAGCGGGCCGGTCCACCACGCCCCAGGCACCACTGGGTGCCGGACCACAGTGGGTGGTGGGAGCGGGGGACCTTGCCGTAACCCTCCCACTCTGAATGCCCCCCTAGCCAGCATGCTGATCATCTGGGCGGTAGTTGGGGGGAGTGGGAGAAGCAATATAGCCCACTGCTTTGAACTGCCTCAGCAATGGAAGCAGCTGTGGAGGCTGGCTTGCTCACAAAGCAGGGGTAGGTGGGGGGTTGCAATTGGTCCCGGGGGCCGGATTCAGGACTTTGGGGGGCCGCATCCGGCCCCGGGGCCTTAGGTTGAGGACCCCTGCTCTAGAGTGATTACTGATGGCCCTTTAAGGCAAAGGACTGTGAAAAATAAAAATGAAGACAAAAATCTGAAGAGAGAGAGAAAAAAGCTTCATTCAAGATCTTTTCTTCCTCTGACAGCCCTTCACTATTACGGTTCCTTGATCAGGTCCATTCATGCAGGTTGGGGGATGGCGTTTATCCATTCTCACCCACTGCTACACCATGATGTAAAGACATCTCACTCAAACAATGATGTGTGTGAGCAGCTACCTTGCAGTGCTTCCTCAGAAAAAGAAAAAAGACCCTGTTGTTCCCCTTTGCTGAGAAAACTAACCTCATAAAGTGAAGGCTGCCTTCGAACAAATGAGAATGGCACCACAGATTAAGAGTTCTTTAAATTATGCATTTAGTTCAGACTCCCTGGGAGACAGTACTATATGAAAGAGAGAGAGAGAGAGAGAGAGAGAGAGAGAGAGAGCACGTTTTCCCTCAGAAAGATGGCAGGGGAAGCTCGAAGATTTCAGGTTCCCTTGCAAATGCTTGCTCTTTTAAAGATGAAAAACAAAGAATACACTGTATTTCAAAATACGTTCCGCCATGCACTTCCTGCACTTCACATTGCACTGGAGTCTGAGGTGTTGAGTCCACCTTTGATTTTGTAGGAGCTGCCCAAGATGCAAAATACTATCTCCAAAATAGGTTCAGTATCCTGTGAAGTTACTTTATAGCCCTCCACTCCACCCCCATCCCAAATAATCCAAAAGGACTGTCTTGGTTCATAGTCCATATTAGGGATGGGCACAAAACGAAAAACAAAATGCTGTTTCATCATGTTGTTAGATAATGAAATGAAACAAAATGAAATAAAACAAGTAAGCAGCATGTCATTACAGACAAAAAGAAACTGTGGTGTTTTTTTTAAACGAACCATTTTGTTCCATCTGTAAGCTGCTTGGGGGAGGGAATTAAAAAAAAAAGCCCAGGGCTTTTTTTAAAATTGTCCCTCTGCAAGTTTCCAGGACACCCCTCCACGAACCACTTCGTTATTGGTTTGTTTCATAATTTTTAAAAAAAAAATCATATGAAATGAAACAAAAATGTGGGAGGGGGAAGAAATGAAATGAACTGAAACATAATATTTTCATTTTGTGCCCACCCCTAGTCCATATCTATAAACAAAGAGCAGATTTGTGTGTGTGGCAAGTTATGTGCTTTATTCACAAATTGACATTTTATTTAATTACAAAGTTGGGCAGTCTTTTGCTTCGTTGGCCCTTTGGAAACATCAATGCAACTGAACATCAACAGAAATTGGCTCTCTCGTTCATGTCTGGTGCGGCCAATGGGAAATTTGAGTTTAAGAAAGAGAGCATCGTTCTAGCCCTCAAGACATTTAGGTGTGTGTGTGTGTGTGTGTGTGTGTGTGTGTGTGTGTGTGTGTGTGTGTGTGTGTGTGTGTGTGTGTGTGTGATAATAAAAAGACAAACCGATGAAAACAACAACAAAAATACAATCTAGCACTTGTGTCAATTGAGGGTGGTGGGGAGAGGAAATAGGTACAACCTTCAACAGCCTCTCGCCAGTTCTGTTTGGTCAGGAAAATTGCTATTCCTTGAACGAACATTCACTGTATCCCTTTAATCAGGACGTGCAGTGTATCATCAGTGCTATCATCTCAAAGGTAATAGCAGTCTGACAAGTAAGGATGAAAGTGGTGCTCTTCTGAAAACAAGACCACAATCTTCAGAGGACGCCAGTTCTCCCTCTCTGCCTGGTGTAAAATGTCTTCTAATTTAATTTGATCCTAGGATAACAGCATGCCAAACAGCTTTTCATAGAGTCCAATCCATTACTTCAATCCATCATCTCATGTATCGTACTGAAGTGCTAGGATATTTCGTTTAGAGTTCGTTTTCTTTTTAATTGTAATGTTAATATTTATTTTATTTTTATTTCCCAGGGTTTGACTGGGAAGATCTACGGGTCACAGATAGAAATATCTTCATCAAGAGGAGGAGTGGCAGTGACGTGAAACTACTGGAATAAGGAAGGAGGTTGCGTTTTGTAATATATGGGCAAACCTTGCCAATACATTTCCTATCAGGGAAAAGACAGATGATGTGAACATGGATCATGGATGTGAACATCAATTAAATTTAGTTTTTCTCTGGCTTCTCTAAATGTCACCATTCATTTCTTCCTATCCTTACTTGTACCAGGCTGCACGATTTTCTATTTTCTTCTCAAACTGAAATCCACATATTATTATTATTATTATTATTATTATTATTATTATTATTATTATTATTATTATTATTATTATTATTATTATTATTAACAACAACAACAACAACAACAATTTTATATTTAATGTTTTTAAAATGCAACAGTGTTTTGCTTTAGGTCAGTAGACAAATGGGTTGAACCAATGTAACAATCGCTCTCAAAACAAAGACATCTCTGATTGTCAGCCTGCTCCACTTGGAAAAAAAACTCCTTTTTCCTCTGTGGAGCATCTATTGATTTCCTATTGAAAAGAGCTGGATGATCAATACTAATGTCTCTGTTTGAGATTGCTGATGGCCTCATAGAGTTTTCATGAGGTCCTGTCTGTGAAATATAAAATATGGGCGTGCCCTTATAGCATTAAGTAGTAAGTAACTCCCCTAACCCTAGCCCCTCCCCCATGTAATTAAGATATGGAAAAGACACATTCCAAAAATAAGGTAATAAGCAGGAAATGGTGGCGGATGAATCACCAATAATATTTTCAGCATAGTTTTTAAAAGTTCATTTTCAGAAGCCTCTTGAGTGAAGTCTTTCAAATTGTTATATCATTCCTTTATCAACACTCCTTTTGAGAATTTATTTATTTATTTAACCCTGCCTTTCTCCTTGGAAAAGGACCCAGAAACAACACAAAGTAACAAGTAACACCATGGAACTATTTTTAAAAAATACATTTAAGAATAGCAATGCCATGATTTTATCTGTGTTGCTGTTAATTGGAACAAATTCCTTTTTTAAAAGTAACTTGGGAAGTTGTGTGTGGTGGACTGGATCCTATGGAAGAGGAGAACCTCACACCTCGTTTCTGAAAAGAAAGGCCCAGTATAAGGAACAAGTGAAAAAGCACACGCAGAAAAGCACACAGCCTTTGACAAGGCAATCTTGAACCATTTTCATCTTCTCTACAATACAAAGAAAGCAGGTCTGGAAAGAGATGTGGAAAAAAAAGTCTCTTGATTGCTATTTTTCCAATTTCTACTTTGGATAATATTTTTGTTCCACTTGGATGATTTGTGCAGGGGTTTTTAGAACAAAATTTGTGCACATTTTCATAGAGTTCCCCTCTCCACCAAATGTGCACACTTACTTTTCATTTTACATTTTACCTGTCTTTATTTGACTCGGCTATTACCCCTGCATCCATGAGTGTTTTGACACTTTGGATTTCTAATGTGTGTGTCTTGTTTTGCTGTGCAGTTTACTCCTCTGAGGTAAAGGCACATGTGTGCTAGTCGTGTCAAACTCTAGGGCGGTGCTCATCCCTGTATTCAAGCCAAAGAGCCAGTGTTGTGCAAGTCCATGGCCTTGTGGCTGACATTGCTGAATGCATTTCTGCTCACAGAATACTGTTTACCATTTTACTTTTTGCAGCGGTACCTATTTATCTACTTGCATTTATATGCTTTCAAACTGCCAGGTTGACAGAAGCTGGAGTTAAACGTGGGAGCTTGCTCTGCTGCGTGGCACCTGGGATTCGAACCGCCGAGCTGCCAACTTTGCAGCCAACCATTTCAGTACTCTAGTGCACTGAGCCACCATGTCCTCTGAAGTACACCCTAGAACCCCACACATTTTTGCAGCATGAGAACCCATTGATTATTGAGAGAATCAAATACAATGTACTTTCCCCCATTGTTGCCTGCCTCTCTCATCCACTTGCTGGTGGCTTTGAGCAAACTACCTGCCTCTTCTCCCTCTCTCCCTCTCTCTCTCCTCTCTCTCTCTCTCTCTCTCTCTCTCTCTGTTACTAAAAGACACACACACACACACACACACACACAACACACACACACACACACACACACACACACACACACACACACACACCAAAATGTAAACGTTAATGCTCAACACCCTTGCAATTTGCAGCAACCTAATGAAAGGAGCAACTGAAATTAAAGCAAACAATGTTTATGTGTTCAGCTTTTTGTTTCCCTTACCAATGGTTTCCAGAAGGGTCTGGAATATCTAATCTTCTCGATTAGAATCAATCATCAGCTAAAATTCGGGGACATGGCTGTATTTCCACAAGGACTAGGGACTGCCCTTCAGATCAGTCCATGTCCAAGTGAGGGCACACAGCTGGAGACCCAGTTCACTCCCATATCCTTCTGGGCAAGCCCCAGTTTGGCCTGTGTCCAGCCCCACATGCAATAGTGAAGATCCAGGGAATGACCTATTGCTGAACATGGAGAAATGTCAATGGTCATGTAGTGCAATATGTGGCAGAGTGATTTCTCCACCTTCTGCCTAGAAAAAAAATAGAAAAAGAGAAGCATGAAACAGTTGTGATGATCGTAGACAAAAGTACTCAGACAAAAGTATAGGAACATGCCAACATCTGGGGAGAAATGGATCCTATTGTCATAAGGTATGACTCTGGTCTCACCCAGATAGAGTCATTCATCATACTCAGGGGTCATTCTGGAACCACACAAATGGCCCAGTTTCAGTTAGGAGTTAGGATTTCAGCATTTGGCTGAATTCAGTACACACCCATGATTTCCACCTGTACAGAAAAGCTATTAGATAAAGACCACAAAGACCAAGCTCTTCTTTTAAGTATTAGCAAACACAGGACTGCTGAGTTGCTCAGTAGTTGAGGCATCTGGAGTTCAGTTCCCTACTAGGCCTCCTGAATGGGCTGAACTCAATGATCCTTAGGGTCCCTTCCAGCTCTGCAGCTCTAAGATGATTATGATAGATCAGAATAGGAATAAGCAACCTTGTCAAGAAGGTATTGTGGAGAATGGAACTCCCAGTGGAAGCCAGAGACAACAAATTTTTATTGATTAGCCCGTTAGGCCATATCAAATACAAAAGAAGAAAAAAGAAACACAGTTAAAATAGATAGAGCAAAAGTTTCTCATTCATATGTCAGCATCTCCCTTACAGGGAACGCCAATTTGTTCTATGAGGGTGGATCTTAACCCTGTTGTTGGATGATCTCTTTTATTCAAATATCCAAAATGACCTTGACAGATTAGAGTGCTGGGCCAAAGCTAACGGAATGGGTTTCAGCAGAGGGAAGTGTAGGGTGCTGGATCTAGGTAAAAGGAATGAATTGCACAGATACAGGATGGGAGATACCTGGCTGGAAGATACTACCTGTGAAAGGGATCTGGGAGTCTTGGTGGGCCACAAATTGAACATGAGTCAGCAGTGTGATGTGGCAGCCAGGAAAGCCAATGCAATAGTGTCTAGATCAAGGGAAAAGATAGAACCACTCTATTCTGCTCTAGTCTGACCCCACCTGGAATACTGTGTCTAGCTCTGTGCGCCTCAGTTTGAAAAGGATGTTGACAGCCTCGAGTGGGTACAGAGGCAGGCGACCAGGATAGTTGAGGGTCTGGAGGAAATGTCTTATGAGGAATGGCTTAGGGAGCTGGGAATGTTTAGTCTTTCAAAAAGAAGGCTGAGATGGGATATGATAGCTATGTTTAAACATTTGAAAGGATGTCACATTGAAGAGGGAACAGGTTTGTTTTCCATGGCTTCATAGACTGGGACACAGGGAAATGGTTTCAAACTGCAGGAAAAGAGATTCCATTTGAACATTAGGAAGGACTTCCTGACATTTAGAGCTGTTTGGCAGTGGAATATGCTGCCACAGAGGATGGTAGAGTCTCCTTCTTTAAAGGTTTTAATGCAGAGGCTGGATGGCCATCTGTCGGAAATATTGTCATGGGGTTCCTGCATGGCAGGGGGTTGGACTAGATGGCCCTTGAGGTCTCTTCCAACTCTATGATTCTATGATTTGCCTTGGTAGATAATTATTCAGTGTGCCTGCTAACACTTCCATTTTGGGGATGTGTGAAAAATGGCCCGGGGATGTTCAATTAATTTGGGGCTGAAAAGCAGCCAGAAGGCAGAAGGTAAAACAGGTGGCTCCCTCTTCCATTCCCCAGCTTTTCATTGAGGACTGCACCCCCTGTGGCTGTGTTTGGTAAACATTAAATTAAAGGAATAATAAAATACGGCCATGGGGAGGATACCCTGTGACATATATTTTGGACCTTGGAGCATAGGCTGATAAAAATGGGTTGACTGGCTGTAAAAAAAGTACACCCTGAAAAGAAGGATTCCAGGTTACAGAATGTGAAGCAGAAGTAGTAGTTATATATGTTTAGGCATGTTTAGCCAAACTCCGTAGTTAGAGGACTCCTGCACTAAGGGATGGGGTCTAGCAGAGGAAAGAAACCACAGGCAGTGGCCATAGCATTGTTAATGCAGGCAATGAGCTTCCAAAGCTTTCTCTGCATAAACATCTTGGCCTCTGGTAAAGTGATTAACAGCCCTTTCTTTTCCTCTTCTTCTTCCTTTGCCTCCCTTCTGCCCTCCACTTTCCTTCTTTTCCCCTATATGCTCTGGCCTCCTGTTGTGGCTTTTGTGCATACGTTGCACTGCAAGTGCTGGGAGCAGACAGACGCATATGGCATCATTTGGAGAAACATTGCATTAATAAGCCGAGTTCAAGGGCAAAGGATATAAACAGTACAAATCACAAGTCTGAGCAGATATATGGCTTTTGCTAAGAGGGACACAGGCAGCTGCTTTATTTACTAGGCTCTGGAACACTTGCCAAAGGTGTGAGGAAATGGGAAGGTATTTTTAACCCACTCCGTTTCAGCTTAGGAAAACAAGGCACAGAGCCAAATGGAAAGCAGTGGTGAAAATATGAGTGAAGGGTTTCCTTCCCACCTGCATAATGCAGTGGAACATGGACCAATGCTCTTCATGTGCGGTGCATATTGCAGATAAAGCCAGAGCATAACAGTACAAAAAATGGTTTAGGAGGAAAAGGCAACAACGGAACATTCACACAATGGAACATTCACCAAATGGCTCAGTGGTTTAGAACTGGGGAGTTCAATTCCTCACTGGGCTTCCTTGAAAGGAGCAGGACTTCATGATCTATTCTATAGGGTCCCTTCTAGCTCTGAAAAATATTGGACTGTTTGGTAGGCAGGAATAGAACTGATGCAATCATAGAATCACTGTTGGGTTGGAAAGGCCCGTGAAGGTCGTCTCGTCCAACCCCCCTGTGCAAGGCAGGGGACCTCATACCATCCCGGACAGATGGCTGTCCAATCTTTTCTTGAAAACTTCCAGTGATGGGGTGGCCACAGCACCAGGATGCAAGTTGTTCCACTGTTTAATGGCTCTCACTGCCAAGAAATTTCTTATTTCCAGGTTGGCTCTCCCTCTGATGAGTTTCCACCCATTGGTTCTTGTCATACCCTCAGGTGCAACTGAGAATAAATCAATGCCCTCTTCTTAGTGGCAACCCTTCAGGTATTAGAAGACTGCTATAATATCTCCCCTCCGACTTCTTTTGGTCAGGCTAAACATGCCTAGTTGTTGTTGTTGTTGTTTTGTTATTCTTCATACAATTTAGCCTCCAGTCCCCTTATCATCTTTTTCTATATCTAGAAAACCCAAGAAAGGATCTCCATAAAGCAGAATTGGTTTGATGGCACATTTATTATTATTATTATCAGCAGCAGCAGCAGCAGAAGCAGCAGCACACAGCAGACTACGCTGGATTTTGTATTACCAATCACTAATAGAACGCTTCCCAAGCGTTTAGGACTATGTGATGTATCGGCAAATTATGCGATCAGATCCCAGTAAGGCGGCTTTCTGCATCTGACTGATGGTGACTTTGTCAACTCCAAGTTCTTCTAAATACTTGCTTAGCTCTTTAGGCACCACACCCAGCGTGCCGATTACCACTGGCACCTGTACCAGTTTATGCCAGAGTCTCTGAAGTTCAATTTTCAGATCCTGATATCGGGTAATTTTTTCATATTGTTTCTCAGTGACTCTACTATCACCTGGTATAGCAACATCAATGGTCCACACTTGTTTCTTCTCCACAATCACAATATCCGGGGTATTATGCTCCAAAACCCTGTCTGTCTGTATTCGGAAGTCCCAAAGTAATTTTTCATGCTCATTTTCAGTCACTTTTTCAGGCTTATGATCCCACCAATTCTTTGCTACAGGTAGATGATAGTTCTGACACAAATTCCAGTGGACCATTTGAGCAACTACATTATGACACTGTTTGTAATCAGTCTGTGCAACTTTCTTGCAACAACTCAATATATGGTCAATAGTTTCATCTGCCTCTTTGCAGAGTCTACATGTGGAGGACTCATCTGATTTTTCTATTCTAGCCTTAACTGCATTTGTTCTGATAGCTTGTTCTTGAGCTGCAAAAATCAGGGCTTCTGTCTCTTTTTTCAGTGTACTATTGGTGAGCCATAGCCAGGTCTTTTCCTCATCTACTTTTCCTTTGATTTTTTTCAAGGAACTTCCCATGCAGTGCTTTACTATGCCAGCTATCAGCTGCAATTATTATTATTATTATTATTATTATTATTATTATTATTATTATTATTATTATTATTATCTATTTTTAATTCTGCTAGAATTTGCTCCTCCGCATGCCGGGACACAGGAGGATTTTTATATGTTTTGTTGTTTTAATAATTCTATGTTGTTTATGCTTTATATCTGATGTATTCTATTGTTGTTGATTTGGTATGTATTGCTTTTGTTAGCCGCTTAGAGTACTACATGTAGTAGATAAGCGGGATATAAATACAAGAATAAATAAATAAATAAATAATTATTATTATTATTATTATTATTATTATTATTATTATTATTATTATTATTATTATTATTATTATTATTATTATTATTATTATTATTATTATTATTATATAGTGCTCTTTCTCTAACTGAGTTTTCCAGAAGAACCAAGCATTTAACTTCAGCTTTAATTGTTAATCTCCTTCTGCTCTGGACTTCCTGGATCTGATGAACTATTACTAGAGATGGGCACGACTCAAAAAAATGGTGTTTCGTTTGTCGTTTGTCGTTTAGGGGGTCCATTTCGGTTCGTTTTCGTTTTTCGTGAATTTTTTGCAAAAAAAATCATTTTTGTTTCGTTACGTAATGAAACGAAAAAACAAAAACGAAAATGAAAAATATCTGTTTCGTTAGCATTCATTACAGTTCAATGTATTTGCCGCAACGAAAACGTAACGCACGACAAAATTTCTGTTGTTTCGGTTCGTTTCATTTCATTTTGGAGACAAAATTCGTTTTTCGTTTTGTTACATAATGAAACGAAAAAACAAAAACAAAAACAAAAAATTGCTCATTTCGTGCCCATCTCTAACTATTACTTTTGTAGTTTTTTGTTGAGTGAGACTTGGTAGAGCTTTGGTTTTCCACCTTGAGCAACCCAGGTGTTCTTGGACTATACCTCCTAGAAATCCTGGCCAGCATAGCTAGTAGTGAAGGCTTCTAGGAATTTTAGTCCAATAACATCTGGAGATCCAAGATTGAGAACCACACCCTAAGAGGCAAGAGGCTTTTTAAGCACAAGTGTTAGCATTTTAACCTCCAAAGCACTGAAGCAACACTTGGCTCTGCAATTTAATTCAAATATCATTTTGGGCTTCCTCACCTCACTTCAGATTAGAGATGGGCACGACCAGAAAAAATGATGTTTCGATTTTTCGTTTGTCGGAATGGGTCCGTTTCGTTCCGTTTCCGTTTGTCGCAAATTTTTTCAAAAATTTTTCAGTTCGACGTTTCGTTCGTCATTTGTCGTTTCTACCGTGATTTAGCACAATTTGACTTCCCAGAGCATGAGGGCGTCCCGCAATGACCCAGAGCAGGCAGAAAACACTTTAAACTGGGTGATGAATAAGATATTTAATAAATATATCATAGCATAAGACTGCATCCTATGCAATAAAGCAAACAAAGTGGGCAGAATGCAATATTCTTTTTTTCTCTTGGTCAACGCTGACTGAACCGGCCACCCTACTTGGTCTGGCTGCCTGTTATACTTTTTTTTTGAAGCCTTTATCCATCCCATTTCCCCTCCACCTCTCAGAGGCAGCAGAAGACACAGTATTCTGTTCCTCCCCCAAATCTGGATGAGGGTCTTCTCTACTCCTCTCAATGTCCCCTCCTCATGACACTCCTTGTAAAGCCAAGCAAATGCCACCCTGGCCAACTAGCGGTCAGAGATTCAGATGCTTCCCCCCCCACACACACACTCATCCGGATGAGTTCCCCTCAATCTCTCAGGGAATCATCGCCAGTTGGAGTGTCCCGAAGAGCCCGGTTCGCTCATGGAGCAGAAGTGGTCTCGGTGTTGTCTCAGGCGGCCGCGGGCGGAGGCTTCCCTCCTGCTCAGCATGATCCGGAGGACATGTGGGCCCACCTTCAGCTGCTCTTGTCTGCTTTCAGCAAAGCCACAAAGCCAGAACGGCTGGGAACAACGGGGAGGGATTCTTTCAGCCGCCTACTTTGGAAGCCAGTTTTTCCAAACCAGGAGACCAGTTCCACCAACCCAGTGGAGACACAGTCCACGCACACATGCGGCAAAGCCACAAAGCCAGAACGGCGAGGAACAACGGGGAGGGATTCTTTCAGCCACCTATTTGGAGGCCAGTTTTGACTACCCAGGAAACCACTTCCACCAACCCAGTGGAGACACAGTCCACGCACGCGGCAAAGCCACCACGAAGCCAGAATGGCGGGGAACAATGGGGAGGGATTCTTTCAGCCTGGTACTTTTCTCTTTCAGCGAAGCTTTCAGGGAGGAGACCATTTCCACCAACCCAGTGGAGACAGAGTCCACGCACGCGGCAAAGCCACCATGAAGCCAGAACGGCGGGGAACAATGGGGAGGGATTCTTTCAGCCTGGTACTTTTCTCTCTCGAGGAAGCCTCGAGGAGGAGACCACTTCCACCAACCCAGTGGAGACACAGTCCACGCATGCGGCAAAGCCACCACGAATCCAGAATGGTGGGGAACAACGGGGAGGGATTCTTTCAGCCACCTACTTTGGAGGCCACCAAGCCAGAGTTTTGACTGCCCAGTGGAGACACAGTCCACCCAGGAAAGCCACAAAAAAAAACTAGAGTGCACATGTTAGAGAGGGATTGTTTCTTCTGCCTTTGGAAGCCGGAATGCTAGTTGGAAGGAATCTCCCCTCCTTCTGCAAAGGGATTTCCAAATCTGGACTGTAACCGGTGGAAGTGAACCCCCCCCCCCATGTTGGAGGACAGAGTAACCGAACTCTAAACCAAATAGTTGATGATGACTGTGCCTGTTAAAGTTGGTCTCCTCAAGTGATTTTCCACCTAGAGGCGGGGGCAGCTGGGGTTGCTGCCTGGGGAAGTCGAGGAGAGTGGCCAACAGGGGGCATGTCAGCTCGGAGGCTGAACTTGAGGCACTGAACCGCTGATAGGCTGAAGGAGAAGCACCTGGAAGGCCTCCTCCAAGCCGGGAGTAACGAGAGCCTGACAGGCAGGCAGGTAGGCAGAGGGGCGGGCAGGGAGCCAGGCAGGCAGGGAAGCAGGAAGTCTGGCTTACAGGAAGGAAGACAGGCTTGCAAGGTACCCACCCAGGCTAGGGAAGGCACAAAGCCAGTGCCAGAAGGGAGGATTGCTTCTGCCTTTGGAGGCAGAGTTTCTCCACCCCAAGAGACCGAGTTTCGTCAACCCAGGCGACAGAGTGGAAGCAGGAGAACAGGGCTATTTCTTTAAGGCTGTAAGGAGGAGAGCTAGGCCCCTGCCAATCAGTCTTTGAGGTAGGTTGTTGTAAAGTGCATCTCAACCACTTTGTAAGCAGAGTGGCTCCAAAACCCCAGGGAAGGGAGGAACGGATCGAGGAAGGCAGGTATTAGGGTGTACTACACTCAGACAAGCCACGCTCAATGTGGAAATATTGGGCCTACACTCACCCTAGAAAAAAATATTCCTGGACTGCTATAAAGACCAGGGAAGCCCTATAAAAACAGGGCTAATTATGTAGCCCTTATTAGATCCATACATGCAGCGGAATTACAGGCATTCAGGCAGACAAAGGTGGGAGGCAGGCAGGCAGGCAAAGCATTCAGGCAGGCAGTCATACAGCAGAGCAGACAGCCAGGCATAACTGCGTTGCGCTGGTGGAATGTTAGGATGGGAGGCATACAGGCATTGGTTTGATGGGGTTAGGGTTATGGTTAGGGGAAGTTGCAAGGATGCTACCCCAACAGTCTTGTCCGGTTCAAAATTACAAACTTTGAGTGGTCCTCCCTGGTTTGGAGCCAGGCAAGGGCTAGAAAAATTGGGCCTACAGATACAGTATGATTCCCTTCAAATGACACATTGAGTGGTCCTCCCTGGTTTGGAGCCAGGCAAGGGCTAGAAAAATTGGGCAGTAATCGAACCCAAATTGAGTGGGAGTGCAGAAAGTCAGACAGACAGGAAGGCAGGCAGGCAAGCAAGCAGGCAGTTAGGCAGGTAGGCACAGGGCCAGGCAGGCAGGTAGGCTGGTAGGCCAGCAGGAAGGCAGGAAGGCTGGCAGGAAGTTGGGCTTGCAGGGAGGAAGCCAAGCTGGGAGGCAGGCATAATTGCAGGCAGTCAGGCATAAGTGTTGCTCTGGTAGTGCATGTTAGAGCAAGGGAGGCCTGTTTGGAAGGAACCGGTGGAAGAACGGCTGTGGACCTAGGTCTTGGAGTGCTGGGCTAATCCCAACGTGGAAAGGTTGAAGCAGATGAAAGTCAACCTTTCCACGGTCTCCGGGTCCAGACGAGAGCGGCGCGGCCTCAGGACATCTCCCATGTGGGAGAAGACACGCTCACTCTGGACACTGGTGGGTGGGATGGACAAGAGGTCCAACGCCAGAGTTGAAAGAGCGGGCCAGAGGTCTGCCTTTCTGGCCCAGTAGTGCAGTGGGTCCGAGCTGAGGGGTTGGAGGGGCTCGGCCATGTACTCCTTCACCATGGTCTGAGTGGGGTCTGCTACTTCTTCCTCCCTTGCCTCCACTGAGGAGGAGACTGCCGTGGCTAGGGCAGAAGCCAGGTAGTTTGCTGCTGGTAAGGAACCTGGTCTCTGGCTGTATACTCCTGCAGTACAGGAGGAGGAGGACCCTTGCGAGGATTCCTCTTCTGCATCGGTCTGGTTTCCGTGCGCCCTCGGGAACGCCTGGGCCTGATTTGAGGCAGCCCTGCGGACTTGACAGCATAGCTCCGTCTTCCAGGAGTTTAGGTCGGCAGCGCTGCCTGCCAGGGAACCCTTGACGCAAGGGTCGCACAGGCATGCCATCTGGTACACCTTTTCCCTCCTCAGTGGGCTAAGGCGGGTATCCACGCCGGTCAACAGCCTGTCTGCCAAGGCCCTGCACTTTGGGAGAAGATTGGCTTCTTCCTGGATACTGGCTTCTAGGCGTTGGCGAAGGGCATTTACCAGGGGAAATACGTGGCCCAGGCTGGCGTTGTAGCTGCTGAGGACATGGGTGGTCTCCTCAAATGGCTGCAGGATACCCACCATCTGGGAGAGGGCGAGACACTCAGTAGCACCAATGTCCAACAGGCAGGACGGGAGTGTGGGACATGACGTATTCCACCACTTGCCTCTGCTCCACCAGGCGCTTGACCATTTCGTAGGTGGAGTTCCACCAGGTGGTCACGTCCTGGATCAGGACGTGCTCTGGTCGGCCCATCTCCGCCTGCTTCTCACGCATCATCCTGGATGCCTTGATGCTATGTGAGAAGTGTCCGACTATTTTCCTGCACTTGTCCAGCAAGGCCTTGGTCTCCAGGGTCCCCTCATCCCAGGAGTCCATTGGTGCTCCCAGCCCAATGGCATCACCCACTACTAGGTGCAGTTTTTGTGCTGCGCACATGATGCCATGGAGCCCTGCCCTATCAACCGTGTTGATCATGTTACAACCTGCGTCAGTAACCATGAATCCGCAATTGACCTCCCCCTCGGGTGCCCACTCTTGCAGTGCCGTCTTGAGGACCTCAGCAATGTGGATGCCTTTGGCACTGTCCTCCATGCTTTGTGCCTGGAGAAGCACCACCCTGTACCCTCTTGGGGTGCTCCCTTGTGGCTCCCCCTGCAGCTGTTCATGGGATACCCTAGTGTCAAGGACCTCCTTGGGTTGCCACCAATGAGACGTCAGAGAGAGGTATCCGTGGTGCCCACCGGTCCAGAGGTCGGAAGTGAAGTGGATCTTCCTTCCTCTGGCTGCCTGCAGCAGGGCCCGGACCATGTCCCTGACGGACTCAAAAAGGGAGGGAATCACCCACCTGCTGAAGGTACGCCGGGATGGAGGCTCGTACCATGGAGCCACATGCTTCATCAGGTGCCTGAAGCCTGATGACTCCACAAAGGAGAGGGGCAACCCGTTCATGGCCACCATTTCACCAACCACACGAGTGGTGGTCTCCTGTGCCTTGGCCCTATTTTGTTGGCTGACAACACTTCCACACAGTGGCACCACTTCCTGCAGAGTGGCCTGCCTCTTCCCACTCTCAGCGGAGCTGTCTCTGGAGTCCTTCCCCATGCCTGCTTCCCCTCTCTTCCTCCCTGAGGAACCAGGGCCTGACACTGTTCCAGGCAGAGTCCCAGGGTGCCTTCGCATGAGGTGGCTATGCAAGGCACTTGAGGAGAGGTGTTTGGGGTCATTCCCCCTGCGCATGACCACCCCGCATTTCTTGCACACTGCAAGCCTCGAGTCTTCCAGGCTGTTCTCAAAATGCTCCCAGAGAGACCCGCGAGGCTTATGGAAAGTACTGCCCCCTCTGGTACTGCCTGCCACTGCTGTGCTGGTGGTGGTGTGGCTTGTGCCCTGCTGGGACAATTGACTGCTGCTGTCACTGGTGGTACTCTGGTCTTAGGTAGAAAGAGGGCTGCTTCTTCCATCACTGCCTGAAACCTTCCTTTCATCTGTTCCTGCCAACAGGTCCTCATAATCCGGCATATGTAGATGCAAAGAGCCCGTTTCTGATTCCAAGTCCTCATCTTCCTCCTGATAAACGGGGTGTGTGTGTGTGTGTCCATGTCAAACCCTGGTGGTGATGGGGCTCGCATGCAGTCATCCATGCTTCCCTCAGTGACAGAAGATAGAACGGTGGTCCTGGTTGTGCAGCTGCTGCTTGGAGAGGGAGTGGCAGCAATATCACTTTCAGCACTACTTCCTGTGCCTTCCTTCAGAAATGTGCCCCTATTTATTTTAGTGGGGGTCCCCCTGCCCTTCCCTCTGGCTCTGCCACCCCTCCTCATTTTTTTATTTCTCAAAAGTATTAGAAATATATTTTCTTTTTATATTTGTGTTAAGTAACAAACTATTCTAATAAACTTATCCTTTTGACCCACAAGCTTACTCTCACGCTGTGTTCTTTTGTACGAGCTTTCAATGTTGCCCTGCTGGCCCTTGGTATAAGTTTCTAATTTCGGAATTCAACTTAATCCACTGAAATGGAGGAAGAACTAGAAAACAAATGGTAGTATTTGAAATGAAACTAAATCCAGACCGGAAGTCCAGAAGAACTGCTCTTCCCTTCTTCAGCACTCAGTCAGCAAAACTGCAGTGCATGCAGGCACATTCAGAGAATAAAATAAAAATAGTTTAATAATTTTCTGGATTCAACTTGATGCACTGAAATGGAATGTGCCTGCCTGTGTGTTCAAGCGCACACACAACAACACAACAAACAAACAATGAGTAGTTGTAGTCAGGGAATAAACTGTAAATAATATTCTGAATTCTTCTGATCCACTTAAATGGAATGTGTCTGTGTGTTCAAGGGCACACACACAGCACAACAAGTTTAAAAACAAACAATGAAGTAAGTAATTAGTAAACTAAATAATATTGTAAAATATTCTCCACTTAGGATAGAGGTTCTGTTCTTGGCTTGCACCTAATATATTTTAAAATAAATCCACACCTCCCACTCCCAGTCGACCCCCCACCTTTATCCAATATCAGAAAAATCCTCCTCTCCCCACAAACAGACAGAGAAGAGGACAAAAAAAAAAACTAACTGCTTCCCTTCGCCAGACAAAGCTGCAGCGAATCAAAGAAATTATTTTCTAATAAAAATCAATTCCCTCCCTGCCTGCCTAAAGCCTAAAGCCTCCAGGCCTCCCTCCTCGAATAATCTCTGCAGTGCACAAGCACCACCAGCAGCACAGCACAGCCCTCCTCCCTCCACATCCAAGACCCGACTGCGACTTCTGGAAGGTGCCTTGGCTTTTTATGCCCTCTGGCACATCCAGAAGTGTCAGTCAAAACCTGGCCATGCCATTGGTGGAATGGTTCAAACAATTTGCATGGTCCTGTCCCATGCCCAGCCCAAATGGGCAGGTCTAAAATAATAAAAAATAAAATAAAATAAAATAAAATCAATGCGACGTTTATTGCTATAAAAAACCCACTGCTGCTCCTATTAAAATTCAGGCATTTAAAATAAATAAATTTCACATGTTTCTGTGGTGATTTGGTGTTTTTTTTTACCATGATTTCAAAAGAAAAAATGTGGTCGCCGTTTTGCATTCCCCCCCCACTGCATGGCATGGCGAGATGATGAGGATGATGCCCCCCCAGCCTGGTGCCAGCAGCCCAGGACAGGAGAGGAGGGGGGAGGGAAGGCTGGGGACCCTCCCCCAGAAACCACCCCTCTGGTAGGTGGCAAAGCTTCAGGCAGGCATATTTTCACCTGCTTTTTCGGCCGGAAGGGAGTCGGGTTTTTTTTTAAAAAAAAACTTTTAAAACCTTTTTCTGTGCTTCGCATCGCGCAATCGCCGCGATGCCACAAACGGAAATGAAAAACCCGACCTAATTTTTCTTTTTTCGGTTCGAGTTCAAGTTGTAACGGCTTAATTACCATTACCGTTTCCATTACATACGGAACCGAAAAAAACGGTAACGGAAACGAAAATTTCGCCACTCCATGCCCATGTCTACTTCAGATTTATTTAGAAATGGGCAAATTCCCCTGCTTTACTTCATTTCCAAATAAATGTTGAATCTGGAACACATCCCTACGCTGATAATAATCATACTGCCTAGTAACCTAAAACATTTCGTTTGATCTGAATGGAGGAATTTTAAAAATATATACAACAGCACTAGATTAAGCTATTGGCATCAAAAGAGAAAGTGAGGGGCAGATGAGCTCTCCAAAAATCCCAAGGGTTCCTTGGAACATCCCAAGTAGAGATGGGCACGAAACAAACTTTTAGTTCATTTTGTTATTTGTTATTCATTTCATTAGCTAACGAAACAAATAATGAACCAACCCATCAAAGAAAAACAAAATGAACCAAAATGGCCCCAGGGGCTGTGTGGTTGGTGCTCTAAAATGAAATACTAATTTTAAAAAACCCAGCATTTTATTCATATGAACCCAAACCAAAATGAACCAAGGGTGGGCCCGAAAGAGAAGAACCCGTACCATCGGTTTTCTGTTTCGTGCCCACCTCTAATCCCAACCATTGGGACTATTGGGAGGACTTAGAATTAGGTGACTGTGTGGTGTATATACCTACATTAAGAACTACTCCAATAACCAATAGATTGTTGGTTTGAAATTTTAATATCTCCTTTGGGAGTCTGTCCCCCACCCCCCAGGTCCCCCTAAAATCAAATATAGGTCTATACACAATTTCTCTAGTTTGCAAGTTTTCCCTCTATCTGTAAGCAGAGAAATGGAGCAAATCACACAATTTCTCCTAAATAAGAGACATTTCCTTTATATCTTACCATCAGTGCATCATCTAGTGAGCTGGCCCCATCGTTCTGCCCCACTTATCTGCATTCTTCAATCTTCCATCCTGAACACACAACAAAATCAATTGTATAAAGCCAAGCCCTTAGATAGATTCACATCTGCTCTGACCCACAGATTAGAGACTCCAAACTCAAGGATCTGCAAAATGATTTCATCAGACTACAGTACCCAGCTTGCATGGTTAAGGAAGAAATCAACAAAGCAAGGTGCATACCCAGAGATAATCTGCTACAAGACAGATCCAAAGGGTCAAATGACAGAACACCACTGGTTGTCACTTACGGTCAACAAGTGAGACCACTCACACACATTTTAATTAATTTCAAGCCCACCCTTGACAAGAACACATCACTCTCCAAAGCTCTTGATGGAAGACCCATACCTGCCTACAGACAACCTCCCAACCTCAAACAAATACTAATGCACAAAAGATTAGAAAACAGCAACATGGACAATGGAACTAAACCTTGCCACAACCCCTAATGCTAACTCTGCCCTCACATCTACTCTGGCAACACAATCACAGGAACTAACAATGTCACATACAATATCAAGGGCAACTTCATCTGCTCCTCAACCCATATTATTTATATTGTAGTTGCATCATCCATAGCTGGTACCATTTTGTATCTTTCGCAATATCACATTGTAGAAGGGAAAGATAGTGGTACATGGACATGAATATCCATTCTTTCTCTCACACATACACATAGAAACTATCCACACAAAATCTTGTAAAGTGATTTGAAGGATGGAAAATGGAGAAGACCAGCTTCAGAAGATTTCCTACTTTGGAACCTCAATGCCTCCATCAGTACTGGCTTATCGGGAAACAAGCTGGCACCCTTTATTTGTTAAATAGCCAGTTTTGTGAGCAGGGAGAAGTCATGTTTTGATCATTTCTGCCCTGCCTCCTCTGGCAGGTGCCCATTCAGAAGCAACACCCCTGGCTTCCCTTCCTCCTCTCATCTGGGTGCTGCCTCTGAGTGGACACCCACCGGAAGAGGTGAGGCTGAGAACCGCCAAACACCTGATCAACCAAAAAACAAACAAGCAAGCAAACCAAAAACAGCACAATCTGCTGATCCAGCATTTCATGCCCATCTCTATTTGTAATCGATTGATTCCATGAAGTTTATATTCTGCTTTTGTTTTCTACTTTAATCTTCTCTTTTTGCCCAGCTATGTCCTTTCCTTTTTAATATTTTGCTTGACTGGTGCACATTTATGGATTTTTGTTTTAAAAAACTAGGAAAGCAAAACTTAAACATCTAATATGAATAAGCAAACACACAAAAAAGGAAATGAAAGAAAGCTAGCAGGATCCTGCCTAAAATGCTTTGTAATTCATGTGATGTGTTGTAAATACGGAGATGCATGGTACCTCTTTCGTCTAAAATAAATCAGAAGCAGACGGAGTTTGCCCTTCTCTAAATATAAAGTCTTTTCTCAATTATGAAAATGTCAGATTAAAAAAGACACCACCCATGGACGGCAAAATGGGAACTTTTTTGCCCAGCAATCAATATATCGGGTATGCCACCTTTTGGGAATATAATGCAATTCCTAACTACCTCAAATATATATTTTGGCTCTTTTTTTTAAATTCCAAAAGCATTTTAGATCATTAGAATGGTAATACCCCAAAGTCTTCAACCCCCCCCCAAATAAATAAATAAATATGATAACTCTCTTGAAAGCTAAGCTCTCTTCTCGTCCTTTTGTGGATCACTTTTCTCAATAATTCCCAAATAGCCATTAAGACTTGGTTCACTTATGTTTTAAAACTAATATATGCACCTGATCTCCCTCTCCCTCGGTTTGTGAAAAGCGTCCCCTGCTATTATTGCTCATTCTCTCTCCCACTCTCTCTCTTTCTTCCAAGGAGCCTCTGATATTTGGAGTAGAGAAATTCCACTTTGTGGAACACTAAGCCCTACCTCTTTCCCACATCACATATTCTTCCCCCCACTGGGACATAATGGAAACTAATCTTCAAAATCTAAACAGCCCAAGTCAAGTTCTTTTGTCAAGTTCTTTTTATTCATTTCATTTGGTCCCCATTACAGCGCTGAGACCACTTGTATTTACATACGCGGAGAACACCCCGCTGCTCGCAACTCTCCACTCACAAGACAGGGCAATTAATCATTCCCCTATCCTCCTGCCGAGCGCTCAACGACTCTGACAGCCAGCTCGGCCAATCAGAGAGCACAGGTGGGATTCCAACCTGCTGGCAAGCCCTGCCCCTTGACCTCAATACCAGTAGGCTCCCTTCCTATTCAATTGCCTACCACTGGAAGAATAACACCATTTATGTCATGGTGCCCTTGCAAACAGATGAGGCGGCTGTGGGTATTTTGTATATACTCCAGCGATTCTGTTCAACCTACCATGAATATTCCAAAGTAGAGATTTGCAGTCTAATCATGCTAGATCCAGCCATGAATGCATATTTATGTGACAAAGTCTACATTAGGGTTAAGAATATTTTAAGCCATCTAAAAAGGCACATATATTTAATGGGGCTATAAAAGTTTTTGCCACAAAATGGCCCTGGAATATGGCCCACATGGCTACCCCTCATATTGGCCACACTTGTTTTGTTTGCCAACTGTACAAGCCCTAGTAAATATATTGGTTTTCACTCTTTATTCTTCATTTACTGTGCTGCATCCAAGTTACTCGCTGAAATCACACGGCTAGGGATGCATAACATGAAGCTGTTAGGTGTGGTAGAAAAAGAGAAATCATTACAGGGAGGAAGTGAGACCCACAAAGCACTCCCACATGCCTCTTGTCCAACAGCTCCAATATGACCTGTGCAACTGATCATGCATCCGTGAGCTGAACTGTGTGGTTGTGAATCATGCAATCCACTGCACAAGCATGGCATGAGCAGTGCAGCTGCAATGTGAATGGCAGTATCAGTTGTGCCACACCACCTGCCTAGCGTAAGGCCTGGCTCACTTCTGCTTATATTCAGGTTATATATAATGGATAGGATTTCAACCAGTGTCTGACAGCAGAAGAAAGAGACTGTTTTAAAACGTGTGTGTGTGTGTGTGTGTGTGTGTGTGTGTGTGTGTGTGTGTGTGTGTGTGTGTGTGTGTGTGTGTGTGTGTGTGTGTGTGTGTGTGTTGTGCCATTACACTCATGACCAACTCTTTGTGACCCCATGTCCATGGAGTTTTCTTGGCAGGAATACTGGAGTGGTTTGCCAGTTCCGAAACCAGGCACCTACAGCACCTAGTATTCCCTGGTGGTTTCCTATCCAAGTTCTTACCAGGGCCGACCCTGCTTAGCTTCCGAAATCATGCAAGATTGGATGTGCTTAGGGCATCTATAATGGTTCCTAAATGAAATGACCACCACCACCATCATCTTACAACCGCAGAGCTGGAAGGGACCCACTGGATGATTAAATCCAGCCCAGTTAAAGAGGCACAGCTGGGAATCAATTTCACAACATCTGGCTCCAGAGCCAGATGACTAAGGCGTGGAGCTATCTAGCAGTGCCCTTCCTAAGTCATTCTTCAAATGAAGGTTCATTGTCAGGTGCAAGTTAGAGCTGAAGATGTGAAGATTAGGTCTTTTTGGCAACTCCATCTTCATCACATAACTTCTTGCCCTAAGAAGACCAGGGATCTCTGGTGGATCAACAGCTAGATGAAGACTTGGTACTACCTGAGAACAGCAAAACTGATTATTATTCTTTTGTATTGATAATGGGCATTGACTTCTACAACAGCAAGAGAAAGGAGGCTAACTTGGGAGCACAAGAAAAGCTAAACAAAACCCGCTCATTTTGTTTTCCTCAGCATTTATGTTCTAAAATCTGTTAATCCCCAACTGAAAAAAATGGGACATTTAAATCAATCAGTTGCACCCAATTTGAAGAAGATGGCCACTCTTTTCTGCGATGGGAGGTGAGTTTTTACCAAAACACAACAAAAACAAATGAAATTCATTCATAGCAGCCCCTGGCCTAGTTCAATAGATACCACAATTCCCAGCATGGAAAGGACTATTCAAAAGCTTCTTAATCTCTTACTGATAAAGGTGAGGTGGGTTGCCAGGGGAACAAAGGGTGTACCTACCCTAACTTATCGGCCAAAATGCAGCTGAAGCACACAGCATTCAGTTCCAGATTATGAAGAACTAAGCAGGTCAGCACTCAAAAGGATTGAATTATCACCCCCCCATCCATCAAATATATTGCAAAATTTATAAATATTGCAAAATTTGGATTACATTAACATCCATAAACCAGGTATTCAGCATTTCTGTGGAGCTTCTGTGGAGACTGAAGAAGCTACTTGAATGAGTAGGAAAATGCTTCAATTCCACAAGAAAATAAGTCCAGTTGCTATGACTTAACTCCCAGAAAGATACACAGCACACTTCTAACAGTACCCCTATGATGTAATTTGATTTCTTGTTGATTTCTTTTTATTTCTCTTAGTGTTTGTCCCACTTAACAGTGGGGTCCACTAAAATTTGTTGTTGATTTTGTTTACTTAAATTGTTGTTTCTATCCTGTGTATTATATGTGTACTTTTTTTTGGGGGGGGACCTGTTTTGTTATATTGGCCTGCCTATACACTGCCCAGAGTAGAGATTTAGATCAGAGAAACCCAGTGATGAAAAGGATGTGGTGAATGGAGACTACCACAGAGAAAGAGAAAGAAAGGGGGAACTATTAAAAATTAACTGTTGATCAGAAAGGAATAAATTAGATATTGATCAGCTTTATTTATTTATTTATTTATTTATTTATTTATTTATTCACACACACACACACACACACACACACACACACACACACACACACACACACACACACACACACACACACAACCTGATACCACTTTCAAACATTTTTCGCCATAGTGTATTACTCCACTTTGACAAATTGTAGGGGAAACTGGTTGTATGGTCTTTGAGAGAATGCTCTAGCAATGTACTTCTATCAAAGCCTGGGAGTGGATGGGGGGCATTCTTTGTCTGGGAATGTTGACTTCTGCTTTGGAGTTTTATTGTTGTTCCTTAAAAAAGCAAAATGGACTGAGCCTCGAATTTCAGTCATGGATATTTCTGCTGCCATTCCTGTGGCCTTATCATTTCAAAGAGAGACATCTTGAGGCTGCTGCTTCTTAAAAATGGAGGAGTAACAGGGCTCCATCTTTTTGGCAAGAGAAATGCTTATCTCTTGCCTGTGAATCATAAATCATTCTCAAAGATAGCAGTGACTCCAGCTTCTGAGTGGTATGTTGTTAACAACTTAAACGGCTAAGACCAAAGAGGAAGGGGAAAATTAACATTTGAACCCTATTGTTTCTAAAAGGCTTGGGACAGATCTGGGAGTTTTAGCCCTGTTGTCTCTAACACAAGTCCTTCACTCTCTGGTGGAAAAATAAGCCTTGCTGCTTTTTTAAAGGCTCAATCATATTCTAGGACATCGGAGTCCGGTCTGCTAGGATAAAATGGGACACCAGCCTTTATTGAGGACCCAACTACCTCCTGCTAGCCTGCTCCTGCCTGTTATATATCAGCAGTACAAAATGATGGCCAGTTGGATACAACTCTCAGCAGCCACAGCGAGTTCTCTAAGGCACCAGGATTTTTCTTAATTTAGATAAAATATGCCACCAGGGCAGAAATAGGGGTTTAGCCTAGAGGCACTTCCAAATTCTCAGTAAAATTAGAGGTAGCTTGTTGCACAGAGGGAAGTGTATGCTCCTACGTTGGCATGAAGCACAGAGACCTGAAAACTTGACCCAGTAAGTATGGAGTGTAAAGCTGAGTCAACCATTTCCCCCACTTTGTTATTATTGCATTTGTATTTGTGGGATTATCTTCCTTTTGTGCTGAAATCACTGGAATGCACCTCGGCTAGATTGACTAGTGGGAGGCAACGGCATTTGCGTTTACGCTTCAGACAGCAAAATGTTTTGAGTCCCTTGGAATGATTGGGAAATCGCTTTTAGTGCCCATTTTATGTGGCACTTTCCTCACCGGTCAAATAAAGCATCAACAGGCACCATTTAATATGTTCTGAGAGGAGCAAAGGTTCAATGAGAGTTGGGATTACAGCATGAGTTGCACTTCCCAATGACATTGTAACACATTTTTGTGGCCTCATTCCTTGGCTTCAGTCAAGTTTCTTCCTCCAGATTTTCTCTCAGTTCCTCACTTTAATAGAGCCATGGGCACATGGTCTCCAAAAACTCTCCACCCTGTATTTTGATAGCAGAGACACTTGAGGGGGAGGTCATTGCATTTCTGCAGCCAAGGAGATGTTCTACAGCTGCTTCCTGGGGATGACAGGCTGCAGCTCCCTAATACCACTGCTTCTAATGCTCCTTCATTCTTTTTTTATTGCCAGGATTTTGCTGGCTTGTTTATTTTGTGTTTTCCCTTTTCAAGGGGCAGAGGCAGGAAAGCTTAAGGTGGGCAGGCTGTGTTATCGGCTGGGCCTCCATCTTGTGTCATTCACCAGGACAGTTAGCATAATTCTGAGGAGAATTAAAACAAGGGCTGTTGCCAAAGGAAGGAAGGGAAGGAAGGAAGGAGGAAAAAGGAAGAAGGAAGGAAGGAAAATTTAAATGGTGGGCATTTAAATGTTGAGAGGACATTTCACATCTCAAGAAAGTTCTCACAAACATATATTCTCAGAATTTCAGTTGCCAGAAATAGTTGCCAGATATTCTCTTCTGGTTTCAGTAAAGATTTTAACTATTCTGATATATGCTGGCAGTCCAACTCAGCTAAGAATGCAAGGTCTACCAAGTTCCTTACTGCCCTTGCAGACAATTTCATGGTCCAGAAGGTAGAGGAGGCAACAAGAGGCACTACCATTTTAGATCTGGTCTTAACCAATAATGAGGACCTTATAAATGGGATCAAAGTGGTGGGATCTTTAGGTAAAAGTGACCATGCCCTCTTGGAATTTGTTATACAGTTGGAAGGAAAAGCTAAGCATAGTCAGACAAGAATCCTGGACTTTAAGAAAGTCAATTTTTGTAAACTTAGGGAATTATTGCCTGTGATTCCATGGACCGAAACACTGAAAGAGAAGGGAGTCCAAGATGGATGGGAGTTCCTTAAAAGTGAGATATTAAAGGCACAATTTAAAACTGTTCCAACAAGAAGAAAAAATGGGAGAGGTCTAAAGAAACCACAATGGTTTACTAAAGAACTTTCAGCTCAGCTAACTATAAAGAAAAACAAGTACAAGGAATGGAAAAATGGGAAATGCACCAAAGAGGAATATAAGCAAACAGCTAATATATGCAGGGGGATGGTAAAAAAAAGCTAAAGTGCAAAACGAACTTAGACTTTCCAGAGAGATTAAAGATAGTAAAAAGGGTTTCTTTAGTTATGTCTGCAGCAAAAGGAAAAATAAGGAAATGATAGGCCCTCTGTGTTGCTAATTCCCCAGAGGATAGGATGAAAATCCAAAAGGACCTTGACAGATTAGAATGCTGGGCCAAAGCTAACGGAATGGATTTCAACAGAGGGAAATGTAGGGTGCTACATCTAGGTAAAAAGAATGAATTGCACAGATATAGGATGGGGAATACATGGCTGGAGAATAGTACCTGTGAAAGGGATTGGGGAGTCTTGGTGGACCACAAATTGAACATGAGTCAGCAGTGTGATGCGGCGGCCAGGAAAGCCAATGCAATTCTTGGTTGCATCAACAGAACCATAGTGTGTAGATCAAGGGAAGTGATAGTACCACTCTATTTTAATCTGGTCAGATCCCATCTGGAGTATGATTATATGAAGCAAAAGCAAAGTGTGCTGCTTATATACCACCCCAGAGAGCTTAAGACACTCTATGGACAGTTTACAAGTAATTATTCAGGCTACATATTGCCTTCCTTCCCAACAAGCTGGCTACTCGTGTTACCATCATTGGAATGTTGGAAAGCTGAGTGAACCTTGAGCCTGCCACCTGGTATTGAACCCCAGGTCCTGAGAACAACTGAGGTACTAGGTTCAGATTTTGGCTGTGGATTTGTTTGTTTGTTTGTTTGTTTGTTTGTTTGTTTGTTTGTTCCAATGGTGAATGGCTCCTTCCAGAATACTTGATTTGATGAAGCTGCCTGGTACATTTTCTAATATCTCTAGTTAAAAGGATTTGAGAATCAGGGCTAAGAATGTCCCCTGATGAAATCCCCCAGAATGCTGCTTCCTGTCAGATAAGAAAACAATAAGCTAGGTGAACTGCTGGTCTCCTTTATGCACAAATTCCCCCAGTGCTATCAGTGTTTTCTTTTCTTCTTCTTCCTCCTCCTCCTCCTCCCTCTCCTCTCTGAGTAAGTGTGTTGTTGTTGTTCAGTCATTCAGTCATGACTGACTCTTCGTGACCCCATGGACCAGAGCTCGCCAGGCCTTCCTATCTTCTACTGCCTCCTGGAGTTTTGTCAAATCCATATTGGTTGCATCGATGACACCGTCCAACCATCTCATTCTCTGCTGTCCCATTTTCCTTTTGCCTTCAATCTTTCCCAACATTCGGGTGTGTTAAGCAGTCACCAAAAGCAGTTGTACCCAGCCAGTCATGACTTGAATTCAGTTAAGCAACCCTTTCCTCACACAATCCTCCAGAAGCATCCAGGCATCTTCTTGCCTTGGGGGAAAGTCTCAACACGTAGACCTTCCTCTCCATTCCATGCCCTGCCCCCCAAATGGGATTGGCAGCTTGGCCTTACTTCCTCACTTGGAAGGAGACAAAGGTCCTCGGCCAGTGGTGGTGAACCTTCGTCATTCCAGTTGTTTTGGACCACAACTCCCACAGTCCTTTGCCATTGGCAATCTAGGCTCAGGATTCTGGGAGTAGTGGTCCAAAACATCTGGAGTGTTGAAGGTTTGCCACCACTGCCCTAGGCCCTGCCTTGAGGACAGCAGCATGACATACAGGGCAGGTTGCAGAGCGTACACTGGTGTAGCCTTCCCAACACCTGGCCACTTCTTGCCATCCGCGAACAAATGCTGCCCGAGGCAGCCAGCTCCATGTTATTCTTGGGATGCTTCCCACTTTTACTCCCAGCCATGAATCTTGGGCCCAAGGCCCTGTTATTATTGGCCAACTCTTGTAGCTTCAGGCACGTTTCTGCAGCTATGAAGTGTCTCCCCAGCATCCCTTCAGACAGATGGGTAATAATACTATACATTAATACCTCCACATTGGTTTATGTGTGTTTGACCACGGTGCTAGAATAATTATTTTTCCCTCTCTGTAAAAGCTATTAGAGATCTATTTGGTTGGTTTTACGATCAATAGCACTGGTGATATTTGTGTAGCAGGCACAGAATAATCAATTGAAGGTCATATAAAGTAAATTACCATCCTGCTATAATGATTCTTCTCCCTCCTCCCCCACCCTTCCCCCTTGAATGAAAATGGGTTTTATTATTTCATCAGGATAGATCTTACAATGCTTGCTCTTCCCTTGGAGCAAGGAGAGGTATAAATGTTGTGGTCATGTTTTGAAACATGGGCATATTAATATCTATTACTTGAGAGATTTATAGGATCTGGGTTACAGACAGAATGAGTAGATGTCACTGCTAGGAAACGTCTCATAGGAAAGGGTGGCAGATCGGGTTCCCAACGTTGAGGCAGTAGGAGTGGCTTTCTTGTTGCAAAAACGTACTTGGACAACAACCCTGGTATATTGAACAAGTCAACGTGCCGCCAGTTCACGCAAGGGGTTTTATACTCAATCCACGTATTCAGAGTCATACAAAGGTATGATTCAATATTGGGGCAACCACATGGCAGAGTCGCCATCCCTCTAAATGAGGTTATGCCCGATCTTGAAAGGGCTGGCTGCCAGGTCTCAGGGTGGGTGCTGTGGAATTTCAGGAATCCCTTTATCTTTTTTTGAGTCTCTATGCAGAGTATAAATTTTAGGACATGGGGGGGGAGAGAGATGATGACTTTTTGCATGCAAGAGTATGATCTGATGGCTGCAAAGGCCCCTGCTTGTTCTCACTGGAAAGGTTTGCTTTAAAGGCAGTGGTCTCTGTTTGAAGCGAATGTGAAAGTGCATCCCTCATTTAGTCACCTTTTAAAGTCCCTGGTCTCACCCATGGATACCGGGGCCCAAAAGAACCTTACCAGAGAGAGAGAGAGAGAGAGAGAGAGAGAGACAGACAGACAGACAAACAGACATCCTAAGCTGGTTGTGCCTCAGCAAGATTAGGGCAATTTTTGGCTGCATTTGTTAATTTCATGCTCTTACACTGGTCATGGTCATTATACAGTTCAGTATATTTAAGACATGTTCAGTATACAGTTCAGTATATTTAAGACATGTTTTCAAGTATTGAGAACAGGGAATTGAGGAGCACCTTGCAGCATTAAAAGACAACATTACATTAAAGCTACAAGAGAATGTGGGCACTTAAAAAGAGAGTAAAATTCCATGTAAAGTTATGAGTGATGGAAACTAACATTGAAAACAAGAGATGGGAACAAAACAGAGAGATGAGGATGCCATGGTCTATAGTGTCAAAAGCAGCTGAGAGGTATAATAAAACCAAAAGGGACACCGATCCCTTTTGAATGATTCAAAAGATTTGAATGCCATTTGTGTGCTTTCGGGAGGTTGCCCAGTGGTTAGGCAAAATGGGGAAACAAGGAGTGTTTATAACAGCAGCAGCCGGAGATTAAGTGCAGTCTTCCAGGGGGCTGAAGTTTTATCACAGCTTTGTGATTTCACTTTGTGGATGTCAGCAGAAAAAGATGGTCCCATCTTCCACCCCCATGTCCATAACAGTGGTGCAGCTACCCGTGTTACATAAAAAGCTCTCTCTCTCTCTCTCTCTCTCTCTCTCTCTCTCTCTCTCTCACTCACACACACACACACACACACACACACACACACACACACACACACACACACACACACAGGGGACACATATTCAAATAAAGACACATACTCTTTCAGTTGAATCCAGCCCAATGTGTGGTAAAGACAATAAAAAGCCTAAAGCAAAGCTAGCAGGAAGCTGTTATGCAAAACATCTGTTAAGATCGCAGAAGTAGGCGCCAGATGTTTTTTATCCCCAATGTCTTGCATCAGATGGCTGTGTGTTCTGAAGACAAAGGCATCCCATTTTGGCTCCTTCCCCCAAACAATACTAATATGAAAATTCATTTTATAAGCTTTCAAACAATTGGATGTTTGAGCAAAAATAAAAATAAAATAAAATAAAATTATACTGTGCAGAGAGCGGCAAACATGTTTTCCTTTCCCCTCCCTATCTCTCATTGTCATCATCTGGCAAAGGAAAGGGGTGTTCATGTGAAATAAAACAAAACAAAAAAGGAAACAAAAATGTGTGGAGTGATAGGATTGCACAGTCTAGCTCTTGTCCCTTTGACTCCGATTCTGTGTTTTCCAGTGTGAAGACCCAGGGTGCCAACTTCTACTGGGGTTTCTGAGGTAATTACCATCAGATGAGGCCACACATGAGAAGTGATTCTGGTGGTCCTAGCCAAGATCTGGGCGAGATGAGTTCTGCAGCCCAAGCACCATCCTAGAGATGAGCAAGCGTTGGAAACTTCATCTCACTGAGAGATGAAAACAAACTCCTGAATCCTGCCTTGGCTCCCAGGAAGGTCGGGAGCAACATGTCAATCCATTGGGTGGCCCTTTGTATGGCTAAAAACATTATCCGTGGATGGAAACAGAAGCAAAACAAGAAATACTCCTGAGCCCTGTTAACTTCTTAGCATCATTTCTCATGGAACAAAAATAGCGAGGGTTGGAAAATAGAGACACATCTGGGAGAGACTACGGAAAGCAGGAGAGGTCTCAGAAAGTGCACACTGATGTCTGGGATTTGGTCTTGGTTCAAAAGGGAACATCACATTAGAATATAGCACCAGGGTGGGTGTTGCACACTGTGATGTAGAGAGCTGGCCTGTAAATCTGGAAATGTTGGCCAGGAGTCTGGAAGATCTAGCCATTTTGCTTACCCTGAGCAAGATGTTTTTAAAAAGCATATCTTCAATGAAGGAGCAAGAGTTGCTGTAGTAGCACCCGTAGCAGGACCTCAAAGGACTTCTCTCAGCATCAGTAGCAAAGATGTCACCAAGGGACTAAAGAACAGTCGCTCCAATTGTCCAGGCCCTTTTGAAGATTCAAAGCTCCTCCTAGGATGTCTCTGAACCCTGATTAAAAGTCAACAGCCCTTCCCACGAGGTTTACAATGCTACTCTTGCCTGAAGTGATTTTGTGCACCAAGGTGAAATGGAGATAATCCCAAATCGTGTGTATCAGAAATCGACAAGTTAAATTAATATTTTAGAATCCTGAATCTTTCATATTTCAGAGGTTCTCTTTCATAAGAAACAAAAATGAAAAAGGCTCTGTAAACAAAATAAAGACCCTATTTTGTGCTTCTCCCTTCCACTTGGGTTCACCCAGAACTCCCACTCCTCTCTTGGGAATAAGTTTACTACAATGGTGTCTTCCCATAACTGTCCCATATATGGTATCAGTGAGAATTTAACAACATATCATGACTTTTTGTGGTGTTGGTCAATATTTATTACCAGAAATAGTGATGGTGTGAGAGTGAGAAAGTGGTGAAACCTAGAAGAGAGAGTGTGCCGTCTGGCAAGACAGATGACGATAAAAGAGAAGAACCCTCAAGAAAGCTGGAGTCATGCGCGCGGGAATTACAGAGTATAAGTATTGAGGAGGAGAGTGTGGGGAAGGAAGGGATTAAAGAACAGGAGGTATTCTGGACGATAGATGAACTAGAGGATGAGTGGGAGGAGCACGAGGAGGAGACCGCGCGAGGACCTGAGGTGAAGGATGACAGTTGGAGAAATCAGTTGCAGAGAGTTGAGACACAGACAGAGGAGAGTAGGCTAGAAGAGACATCCAAGACAGTGAAACCCAAGAAGTGTGAGGAATTCACATGGGCAGTGACTGTCAAACTTCTTAGATGCCCTGAGACCAGCGAGAATGGGTAAGTTCCAGCGAGAATGGAGGAGGGAGCGGAATGTGGTCCCAGTAGCACAATGGGCGAAACACCCATGTTGTGGCACCCAATGTCTGGGTCGGGGAAGGAGCACTCCTCCATTTATATAGAGGATACTGAAGCTGAATTTAATCCTTTTGAAACCAGTTACAAAGAGACTGTTCTGTTAGAGAATGTTATGAAACCTTTATCCATGTTGACTGTTAATGATGAAGAAATAGCCTACAGTGTTTCCCAAACTGTATGTAATAAAAATCATTTTGGCGTTGAGGTTAAAAAGGACTCTCGTCTCGTTTGTGGATCGGAACCGCCAGGTCGGCAAGCCGAACCCTCACAGATAGCATGGAACGAACATTTTTTTGTTTCCGTTAGTCATTAGTCATTCTGTTACATAACGAAACGACTAAGAAAAATTGTGATGAAAATGTAACGAAACGAACAGAACCACAAAAACTGTGGTCGTTACGTTTCGTTTTTGTTAATGGCAACATGCAATGAAATGAGCTGTTTTAAATGTTAAAAAATGCCCTGGATATCCGTAAAAACGCAGCGATAATTATTTATATTGTCTGATAATACCTACCAGGGGGGTTGGGGTCCTTAAAAGTTGCATTTATGTCTTTTCTCAAATCGCTGTATTTTTTTCCCTTTAAGGGGAGTTAGGGGACATTGACCCAAAATGGTTCCCAGATGCCTAATATTGATTGATTTCTTGGGTATTAAAATACCCTGGACATCTGTAAAAACGCAGCAATAATGCGATAATTATTTCAAATTATTACCTACCAGGGGGTTGGGGTCCTTAAAATGTTTGTTTTTGTCTTCTCCCATCACGATGTATTTTTCTTTTCCCTTTAAAATGGATGTCGCCACCAGACACAAAATGGAGGCAAGCCATGTGATGGGATCATGTTCAATCAATAGCATGCCCAGGTTGCAGACTGGGCAGGTCTGGCAGCCACAGAGGGCATAAAAAGCTCTGGCAGACCCCGTCCTCCTTGCATTCTCCAGTGGGAGTTAGGGTGGGATTGCTGTCTCTGCGACTCTAGCTTCAGTCCTGCAGCCTCCCTGTGTGTGTGCGTGCTGTGTACCTCTCATTGAGTACCCTCCCCTGCCCCGCAGTGCAGTCACTCTGTGGCTGCCTTGCACCCTGGGCAACGCCTGCCACTGCCTTTGCAGCCTCCCTGCGTACCTAGTCTATACTGTGTCTCTGCCAGCATCCATTTTTTTAGTGTTTTCCCTCTGGTCTGGGGCGTTGGGGGACACCCGCGCATGGAAATGCTTTAAAAATTGTGCAAAAAGCGGGTAGAAACGACAACCGAAAAAACAAAAAATGGAAACGAATTTTTTCCAAAAACTTGCAACAAACAGAAACAAACTGAAACAGACCTCTCAACGACAAATGAAAACCAAAACGCCATTTTTTAAATTCGTGCCCATCTTTAACCAGAAATAATTTGACCCTCTCCATCTCCTTTTCACTCACAACAATTGAGACGAGTCCAGTTTCTTTCACTTGAAATTACACCCATAGCCACTTGCCAATGGGGCTTCTTATCCTGAATTACACAGAGCAGTGTAAACCTCTGCATGGAAATGCCCATTGTGTCTGATTTTTGCAGACAACCAGGGGTCCATTGCATTTTCTTTGTCTCCATAACACTAAGGTGAAGTTCAACTTTTTTAGTCACTGGCCAGCATTCTGCCCCACAGAGTGCAACTTCTTCTTGTTGTTGTTCTTCTTGTTCTTGTTCTTGTTCTTGTTGTTGTTCTTCTTGTTCTTGTTCTTGTTCTTGTTCTTGTTCTTGTTCTTGTTCTTGTTCTTGTTCTTGTTCTTCTTCTTCTTCTTCTTCTTCTTCTTCTTCTTCTTCTTCTTCTTCTTCTTCTTCTGCTTCTGCTTCTGCTTCTGCTTCTGCTTCTTCTCTATCACTTTTCCATCACTTGACTTGTGACTTGGTGCCCATTCACCCCCCTCACCCCCTCCCCGGGAAAAGAGTTTGTTTTGAATTGGGATTCAGACCAGGGCCTTGAGACTCAGGACTTGGTACCAAAGACTGGACAAGGACTTGGCACTTGGTACCATAGAGTCGAACTTTCAGATTTGAAATCAAAGATTTGCCTATATCCACAGCCATACCCTAGGTTGGATGAGTCTATCAGATTAAGGAGCCTTATTTTTCTAATAAACTGTATTCTTTATCAAATTTTTAAAAAAATCTATTTTATTTACTTATTTTTGTATTTGTCAACCACCCAATTTTCTTGAAAGAACTCAGGGCGGTGTACAACATGTTGCAAGAACAACTTGATCAAGCATACAACATCATACATACATCAACAAATCAAATGCAATAATATAAAATAATAATTAATGTAACAGTATAATGTAATAAAATAAAAATATGGAAGCTGCATTAGCAGCCAAACTACAGAAACAAACACCAGCAAGACAAGTCAAGAATCAGCAGACAGAGGAGCTAAAAACAGGCCACTGTAACCCCAAAGACTACCCAAAACATTCCCTAAAGAGCAAGGTCTTCAATGCCCTTCTAAATGCCAGCAGTGAGTCCAACGGCTTGATCTCGACTAGTGGTTCGTTCCACTAAATAGAAATAGCACAAAAGCATGATGGCCTTGAAGCAAGGCTTGCCTTCTGCAAAAGCAGAATTCAGGACACTTGTGTTGGGGAAAAGGGGTTGCTTTTCTCTCCACCCCCACCCCCAGAATACCCTGAATACTATTACCTAAGACTGGAAGATATTTAGGGGGGCTGGTAATTTGGATAGTTCAGAAGACTGCCTTTGAAAGTCTATGCCAATATCACATAGAGTCTAGGCCATTGAGTCTCATACAAGAGAGCTACGACGACTGTACGTGTGGCACAATTGCAAGGTGTGTGTATGATAGAGAGCGGAGGTGGACAGGAGAGAAAAAAAACTATAAGAGCCTGATGGGAGTTGGGGGAGGGGGAGGGGAGAAGATAAGAAAAGCAAAGAAAGGAAGGAAATTATAGACCCACCGCGGATAATGGCCTCTTCAGATTTATATATAATCATAAGCACTATTAATGTGCAACTTCCCTTGCATGGGAGAAACCTGCCAGCAACTCAAATAGGGGAGAATCCATAGCTAACTGATTCATTTCCACATTTTGTTCCTGCAGCTAGACAGGATATCCTGTGAGGCGGTGAAAAAGGAAGGCTGGCCGGCACTATATCAGTGCATGATTGACCATTATTATTATTATTATTATTATTATTATTATTATTATTATTATTATTATTATTATTATTATTATTATTATTATTATTATTATTATTATTATTATTATTATTATTGCCTTAGCTATCTGTGTGTGCTGGGGTGGTGGTGTGAGCACATCTGCTTTTATTATTATTATTTTAGGACAGATTTAAAGGGAGCGATCAGTCCAGTTTTGCATTTTTCTCACCTGGAAACTAACACTTGCTCCTGTTAAAATCCAAAAATGCAAGAAGGTTCAACAGCACACAAAGAGGAAGACATCCCTGTTGGGACATGGAACACTTAGACCCTTTATAGCTCTCAGTATTTCCATGGGCATCTACAAGTGTTAGTGTTGTTATTTGGATTCCAAAAATGAAATAAAAGGGGGGTCTGTTTCTGAAATAATCAGGACAGTGCCCAAAGCCTGGCTCAGATAGGCAACTGGGTAACAAACTCACTATGGATTCATAGAAGGGCAGAATTGGATTAAGGAGTACATTGCATGGCCCTTGGGCAAAAGGGGAAGGAAAAGAGACAAGGAAGGCAAAAAACCTCTTGGGAACTGTCACTGCACAGTGGAGGAGTCATTTTGCAGTTCAGAGACCTTATTTTCTCCATTTTCATGTTTTCTTTTCACTGTTTGCAGAAGGTCAGCTGTACACAAATAACTTAAAGCATTTGGATACCAGGGGAATTAGATGCTTGATCCAAAGTGCATTTTCAGACATCACATTCCAGGAATCCATAGAGTGGGGCCACAACATTTGAAATGGAATCAAACATTTTAAAAGGTTGACTCAGCCTTGAGACAGCTACCAGAATCTGTCAGGGTCAAACTCAGGTCATGAGCAGAGACTTGACTGCGGTATTTCAGTTGAATCACTGTGCAAAGAAAGGGAAAGCAACAGATCCATACATCACCTGGAAAATTGTAATTACACTTGTTGAAAAAAAAAAATAGTGACTTGGAAGCCAAATTCTTGTGCAAGTCATGGAAAAATAATTAACATCCCTAGCAGGGGGAGATTTTTGGTAATCAAAAAGCCCTTTTACACAACCCCTAAAATCTGCTGCAAAACACTTGCAGATCTGGAGCATAATAAAATTGTTTTCCCACCAGAAGCGGACTTTTAAAAAAAAGTATGCCCACCCCCATTTAAGCACGCCCCAGCACACTTTACAAGTACCTGGTCTCCGGAGGTAAAAAAAATTCCAATTCAGATTGTAAAGCTGTGGATGCTGGGCTCTACTTACCTTCTGTTTGTTTTTGTTTTCCCCACTGCCCCTTTAACAGACAGGAATCCCTATGGGGCTGCTCCAATAGCAGACGGAGGTGAGCGGAGGTGAGACTGCATTTTTCCTCCCTTTTTTTCTCCCTCCCCTCACCTCAGACAGAAGCAACAGAGTGCAGAAGGGTGGGAACACAGGAAGAGGAACAAAACCCACATGATATCTGGCTTGGGGATCCGAATTTAAGCTACAAGCGGATCTTAGGGGTCGTGTAAAAGGGCTCAAAGACTTCCCCCTTCTGTCCTGCTGCTGTCATCTTAAACTTAATGAAGCAGATTGCCTGCAAGTCAGGCAAGCCATGGCACTGAAGATGAAAGTCTTAAATTACTGACTATCACCCCTGCGGGTGATGTCACCCAGAGACCTAACTTGTACACCAGGAGTTTGGCCAGCATCTGAAATATAGGAGAAGATCAAGTTTGGTAAAAGACTAGTAAGGATACTAATGATAATTAGCTCCCTTCCAACACCCGAAGACCTGACCCACGTCTTAACAACTTTCTGTTTACTCAGAATTGTTCAGATATTGTATTCCGAAGTCCTCCCCACAAATGCATTTCTTTGCTTTGAGTTTCTGCACTCAGTTGATGCATTGCTCTGAGCTAGCACACCAGTGCTGTATATGGTATCTTTTAAGGTGAGAATAGCGGCCACATTTAAAAAGAAAACATTGCAAATGCTAATACATGTTGCCCTCTTTCCACAACCCCCTTCTCCTAAGTGACTCCTTGCATAAACTTGCTGGGCAAAGGAAAGTTAAGTTGGCACTCAGCTTAAGTATTGACTATCTGTCTTGGGAGTGATGGCTGTAAATTCTCTTTCCTCGGATCCGAGTCGATTTGTTATCAAATCAGGCATTGAAAGCTGATTCATTGCTATTCAGCGCTGGGGCTGATTTATATGCAGAATGTAAAACAGACGCCTTATGTGATACATATTTATGGTGAGTGCTGTTCGAGGAAGATTTATTACGGATCCCTTTGTCGGGGTGTGCATGAGCAGAGCTGAGATGACTTGTATTTCCTCTCAGCTGCCAATGCCACACTCATTAAAAAGAGGTGTGACTATTAATATACATTGTAATACTGACAGCCCTTAATTTATAACACCCTGCCTGGATGGCGTATTCTCTTGACTTGGAAACGTCTTTTCTGCATCCCTCCTTCTTGAAGGCAGAAACAGAAATGTGTCTCAATACACAGGAAGTTCCACTTCTTCCCCCACGCACCCACTCATGACATTCTTTCTGAGGAACAGGGTGAGGTTTTGTCTGGAAGCTGCTCAGCTGAGCCCACCTGCAGATTTTGCTTTTGATGGCCTATAGCTAAACCTTCTTCCGTCTATACAAATGACACAATCAAACATGTTATGGAATACAAAAGGCCACAACTTTATTGGTAACACCAGCAGTTATCTGGCTAGGCATTGGAGATGGATACAACCATCGAGGGTCCCGTTTGCCCACGATGACAACGCTCCCAACAAGCAAACTGGTGGGATCCATCCTTGAAGCCGGCAGTCCCGCCTCCTGCTTTCCACGGACCAATCACTTCAGCTGGCTACATCTGGATCTCTTTCTTCCTTGTTGGTGGCTCCACGTGGCAGTCGCCATTACTGCTGCCGACCAGTTGTGCCAATGGCCCTTGCCGTGAGGATCTCTACTTTCCATGACTCAGGGGCATGTTGGTTGTGAATAAATGGGAAGGGGTGGGGGGTTCTTTTAATTTTATTTTAACTACAGGTCCCAACACTGCCTAGGTACCCTAAGCACATCCACTCTCACCTGATTTTGGAAGCTAACCAGGGAATACCAGGTGCTGTAGGTGTCTGGAGTAGGAACTGGCAAACCATTCCAGTTTTCTTGCCAAGAAAACTCCATGGACATGGGGTCACAAAGAGTCAGTCATGACTGTAACAACAAAACACACACACACATCTCCCATCATTTACAGGAATCTCCACACTTAGACTTTGGGGGGGGGTTAACTGAAAAACAGTGTTTTGGGGTATCTGAGATAGTTTCAGCTGAGAAAGGATGGCCACTGTCAGACATGAAAAAGACTTAATGCCCAGGAGCTCCAAGACATTATGGGTCTAGTAGCTTCCTGAGAGGCAGCCTTCCAGGACAATAATAGGAAGAGAGACTACTGGGTTTATAATGCCTTGCAATTCCCGTAAAACCTAGCTAGACCCAATTAATTTCTGTATCTTCAAGATGTCTAAGGGAAGTCATTAAGTCTCAGCTGAAAGTGATCACAGACATTTGGAAGGACTGGTCTTTTGTTTTGTTTTTGTGTTTTTTGTGTTTGTTTTTTTATTTTTTAGCTAAAGCTCACAGAATTCCTGCTGATGTCTGGGATTTGTAGTCCCTTAATTCTCAAAATCCTATGTTAATTGTGAAGTCAGATTGATTGCAGAAAGAAGTGCCCATGAAAAACACTGCACAACTGTCCTTGCACATAAGGACTGAAGTCTTATTCACCACACCAGCAGCAGTTTCCAGACATGTAAGGCTCTTGAGCGTTTCTGTCCTGAAGGCCTCAATGGCTTCCATGAAAGGGTTTTCAACAGGAGCTTGGAAGTCCCCAGTGGTGGTTCAGAAATCTTTGTTTTCGAATAGGTCTCTATAATGGTTGATAACATCATAAGCCTCCTGGTAACCTCCTCAGCCTGGCATAGCATAGTCGTGAGGGCAGGATTTCAGTCACCGATTGTCACAAGATGTTTCTGGCTCAGTCTTAAGAAAATGGTGTAGAAGCAGTTGTTTAATGTCTTTGTAAACACACACATACACACAGAGAGAGGAATATTTATTTATTTACTGCATTTATATTCCACCCATCTGCCCAATTGGTCATTGTGGGTATCTTACAACATTCAGCATCAACAACAAATGACAAAATTTGAAACATACTAATAAGAACATAAGAACATAAGAACAGCCTTGCTGGAACAGGCCACAGCCCATCCAGTCCAGCATTCTGTCTCACACAGTGGCTCACCATTTGCTTCAGGATATTCCCAAGCAGATGTCTTCACCTGCTTACAATTCCCTGCAAATGGCATTGAGATATCCTACCTATCTCTCCAACCTGGAGGTTGCCCTTAGACATCCATAATGATAGCCGATGATCCCCTTGTTCTCCATGAACTTATCCAATCCTTTCTTAACTCTGTTAAAGCTGACAGCTGTCACCACTTCTTCTGGCAGGGAGTTCCACAGACCAGTGATCCTCTGAGTGAAAAAAGTATTTTCTCTTATTTGTTTGAGATCTAGCACCCAAAAGTTTCATGGCATGCCCCCTAGTTCTAGTGTTGTGCGATAGGGAAAACAGTTCTTCCTTATCTACTTTATCCACACCATGTATGATTTTATAAACTTCAGTCAGATCACCTCGTAGGCACTGTCATTCAAGAGTGAAGAGACCCACCCTTTTCAGCCTCAGATGGTCAGTAAGGTGTTCCAGTCCCCTAATCATTCTGGTTGCCATTCTTGGCACTTTTTCCATGAAAATTGTTAATGAAAAAGTTAACAGAAGAAATCATAACTGATAATCCATGGGTAGGATCCAATTGGTGGTTTAACTAATACTGTTCTTGATTCATTGAACACTTATAAACAAGGTGAACTTTTGAGTTCTCTAGAAATTATCTCTAGAAATAAATGGTCTAAAAGTTGAGAATAGGGGAAGAAGCATTGAGCACCCCAAAATATCAGGTAAAAAGCAGTAACCATTTCTCTTCAAGGCAGACTGGAAGCAAGGCAAATGGGGATTATAGACTAAGTGGACAGGGAGTCTGTGATGATTCTCAGTCATCCAGGTAAGTTTATCTGGAAAATGAGCCATGGCAACTGGACTTCTTTTCTTGAGAGATCGAAATGTTTCGCTACTCATCCAAGCAGCTTCGTCAGTCTGAGGAAAGTTAGCAAAACATTTCAGTCCCACAAGAAAAGAAGTCCAGCTGCCATGACTCCACTCTCAGATTAATTTAGAAATCCAATTAGATGCAATTCTGTGTAGTTTATTGTACACAGGAGGAGGCAGAATCCTCATGCCCATGTGACCTTTCAGAAAAACTCCTTTTGATGCCAACTCCTACAAAGAAGACAAAACTCTCTTTTACCATAATAGATCTATACCAGAAGAAAATTTCTGTGGAGCTAAAAAAAATTGCTAAAAAAAATCCAGGTTTTCAGTACTCGATAAACGAATTATCCTAAAACTGAATGGAGATGCTGGAGAGAGAAGCTCAGAGACCACCATATCAGGGTCTGCAGAGTTAAACCAGGGAAGTCCTAGTGGTGAGAGATCATCACCATCAGTGGGAAGATGATCCCCACCATAGTGACGCAGATATAATACATTCTGGGGATTTCCTGCACTAATTCCTAAGAAAAACTAATTATAAGCATAGCACACACAAAAAAACCTGTGTGTTAACCAGTGGGCCTTGATGAGAATTGAGAAGTGGGGAGGGGTGGAATATGTGTCAGACCTTAAAGTCACAATACACAATAAAATAAGATAAAATAAAATGTTTCTTAAGTATTCATCATTCAGAACTTGGCAGGATGAATATGCCAATTTTGGTTTCCCTTGTATTCCACTGTTTTAAATCCCCAGTTCTTTTCCACCTCAGATACAAAGAAATTTGTCAATTTTGAAAAAGAAAATAAATAATTGGGAAACAGTGTATAACCACTTATGAATTTGTTGTTTTTCTCTCTCTCCCTGTGTGATTACGTTGACACTATGTTATCAATTTTTATTTCCCGTCCCTCATAACTTTTAGATGGTCTGCCATACATGACTACATGGCAGTTACAGTGGAACCTTGTATAAAGCTGTTTACCAAAAATATATATGTATTAGGGAAAGTTGCCTGTGAAAATAGATTTTAATGGATGCGTATATGTTAAAATAAAGTAGAAAGAAGCAGAAAGTCGGCAGAGTACACTAATGACTTAGCAAACAGATTCACTTGTTCATTCTTAAAGGGATTACACCCAGGACAGTTTTATATATTCAGCTCACTGTACAGATAAACTAAAAGGTAGAAAGCAGGACAGAGAACAGGCTTGCAATACTCATATTTATTGGTGAAATAGAAAAGTGTGAGACATAAATAAGGTGGTGTATGTGGTATGTGCTATGTGGTAAATATTATTTCCCCCCAATTGGGGGAGGTGGGATTTCCTTCCTCTTCTTCCTCTTCTTCTTCTTTTTTTAAGTATCTTTAAAATGAAAAATAATAAGAAGATTTTATTACAATAGAGCTGACACATGCAGCAAGAGAGAACAGCAGTCAAGGAAATTTAATTTGAAATAGCCTGTAAATTAATTTCCCCCAATGGTCATTCTTTGAGCACAATGTGTATGTCAGCTCTATTCTAATCAAATCAATTTAAAATACCTCTTTCACATAAAAAGATAAAAACACATAAAACAGAGGCACTTGTTAGCTGTTTTCCTCTCAAGGGCAGAATTTAGAAGTGTGTGGGGTGGGGGTGGGGGGTGTAATCATTCCTTGAGCTTCACAGGCCTACAGTGGAAGGTGGAAATGCATATATGCAATGCCCATGCACCCCAAAACAAAAGGAGACCTAGTGAATGAGTCACAAAAGCCCACAAATTAATTATGGGTCTAAGAAAAAATAAAGCCCTTTGTCCGTTGGACTGATCACGGGCTGACAGCTAGAGTCTACACAACTCTGTCCTCAAAGAGAGGACATCCTCTACCACATTCCAACATCAGTGACACAATAGTGACAGAACAGTGGATTGACACCTGTCAAGGCAGCCCAGCCTCCCCCTTGCATTTATTGGCTGTCACCCACTTTCCCCGACTGCAATATTTTGTGTCCTTTCTACAGCAGTGTGTTTTGCTTTCTCTTGTTTTGTCCGCCAATGTCCCCCCCCCCTCAATTTAAGGAATACCTCCTGCCCCAGTGCATCTGTGGAGGAACCACTGGGTGGTTCAGAGGACACAGCGATGGGGGTGTGGGGCCGGTGTCAGGCAGGATGGTGGCCACGGTACTTATGTACTTACTCTCTCTCTCTCTCTCTCTCTCTCTCTCTCTCTCTCTCTCTCTCTGTGTGTGTGTGTGTGTGTGTGTGTGTGTGTGTGTGTGTGTGTGTGTGTGTGTGTGTGTGTGTGTGTGTGTGTGTGTGTAAGAAGCTGGCAAGGCAACTATATGTGAATTTGTATTTCTGGAGGCTTACATTGATAATAAGATATAGACCGTATATACATTTTCTCAGAATATTCTTTCCTGAGAGTAAATCCCAGAGAATTTCATTTCTTCCACCCAGACAAATGATCACCACATCGAACACCTCAAGGAATAGGACAGCAATTGAACCAAAATCCAAAATATTCATAAATTAACCCAGTGATTATTAACATTTAAATAACAATCACAACAACACTGTTTGGTATAACACAGAAAAAAGAAAAAATAGCCATCAATTCCTTTACTGGACCATTGAAATAGGGGAACATGAGCCTTTGACCCTTTTCTTAGCAAAGGTTGAGGCATCACACATAGGTTAAGGGCCTTCCATGTCCACCCATTTTGCTTTGCCTTTTTTCCAGAAAATTCCAGGTGGGGAGCCATTTTAAGAACTTCCCTTCTTTCTCCTGCCCAGCTTCTGTTTCCTTTCTGAATTTTGCAGCGGTTCGTGGCAAGAAATCCCCAGCATGGAAAGGGTAGCTGAACAAGCAGAAAACTTAGAAAAGAAAGGGTAGGCAACATTTGTGCATCTTAATTAACTCTCTTTCTTCTCCCTGCTGCCGTTCCCCAACCCCAACCCCTTGTGAAGGGTGACAGTTAACAATCTAATTCTTCAGCACTGCTGTGAAAAGCTTGGTTCATGTCAAAGGATCAAGACGATAGCCTCCCCGAACTGAACATCTTCATCTCAGTCAAGGATGCCCTGAATGGATGCTCTGAATGGATTTCCACATCTCTCTCTCTCTCTCTCTCTCTCTCTCTCTCTCTCTCTCTCTCTCTCTCTCTCCTCCCTCCTCTCTCTCTCCCTCTCCCCTTTCCCAATGAGAGAAGAATTCCCAGCTGCAAAATGAGCCAAACAAAACACCTCTGGATGATGGGAGCCCAGAGTAGGAGGGAAAATAAAGAGAAAAGGGAAGGAAGGTCCCTTTAAGCAATAAAAGTTATACACGACAAACTGGGACCTGGTCAAATTAGTGGGTTATTATTACCAAGGGTACTGTAGGAACCAAGTTTGTTATTGGCAGTTCCTGTTTCTGTAAAAGACTTGTTAATAGTTGAAATTTAAAGGTGTCGTTCGACTGGCAAAATGTTGCTTTTTCACAGGAATGGCTGTGTTCTCACCTGTTATTAAGACTCCAGAGAGCTGCAAAATACCAAAAGCAATGGGTTTTGTGTTTCTGTAGGGCTTGGGGATGGCATTATTAATTTACTTGCCAAGAATGAGCGTATCATGGGTGTGTTTGCTTCCAGACTTCGGAACCAAGCTGATGAGAGGGACCCATTTGCATCTAATGTTGGTTGATTCTGATCTGTGCCAAAGACTCTTTTATTTTTATTTTATTTTTTATTTTGCATACATTTCTCCTCAAAGGACATAAGGAGCACACACAAACACATGCAATTACCAGGTTCACGAGGAACTTTGAAATGCTGCCCCCCCCCGAATTAATATTACTAGATAGTGTTGTGGTCCTTTAAAAGAGTGGTTCAGGGTGAATATATGAGTGGCATATTATCCTGGGTTCCCAGTGTGTTGTGGTGGATAAAGTACTGGTCTAGGACTCTGGAGATGAGGGTTCAAATCTGCCTTCAGCTATGGAAACAGGGGTTGTGGAACTGGTAAAATTATTCCTTAAAATATCTCACATACTGTACCTTGAAAGCCCTATGAGGGTCTCTATAAGTCCGTTGCGACTTGACAACACAGGACACAGAAACATCATCCTTAGCCCCAGTGTTGTGACAGCCTAATTTCTTGCCTCCAAATCAACAGATGAGGAAGACAAGCACCCACCCACCCCCGGGCATTAGCAACCTTACTCACTATTAAGCAAACCACATTAACTAGTTTTTACTCCTGGTTGCAAAATTCTTGCAATATTTTGCACATGTATTGCATATATTATAGGGTTATTGGCCCAAAACAACTCCTGCAATCAGTCATGACCACCTTGACCTCTTGCCTCCTTTTATTCTTGCACTGCTTTAGCCAAAAGCATCTTTGCCTTCCTAGACATAGTTTCCCATTTATTACATAATGAATGATCAGTTGGAACAATCTATAATTCTTGTTCTTCATTGCATGACCAAAGTACCCCAGTTGTCTGCATTTTCTCATTTTCATAAACCCATGGCCTTTGTCCATTCACCTTAGCATTTCTTCCTTCTTCAATCACTTGATCCAAGAGATTCCTAGACAGTTACTTCACGTCCATTCTCATCCCGGGAGGAAATTCGTTGCGTGTTGATGTCGGTCGCGGTCACGTGGTCTTCTTCTGGTTCTGTCCCTGTTCCCATGTACACACGGGGTGATGGATGATACCAGCATGACTGTTACCGTACGTCCTCATTCCATGATGAGATGTAAAATTTCATGTCTTTGTTCTCCGTTGTTGTTGTTGTTTTTGGCCCGACCTTCCATTTTTCAATGTTTCGATTCTCCGAAGCCTTGCCTAAAATGCATTATGGAGCTAAGTTTGAGGCATTTGTCTTTTAATCTCTCTGCACTGCGTTGCTGACTCCATAGGGAATGTACTGGCGAATGTCACTTCGCACTCCTGCCACTAGATGGAGAATGGCACGTTGCGTGACGAGCCTTACCTCATGGGCACTCATCTTGGAATGAAAAGTGTGACGTGCAGATTCCCGAGGACAGGGAGGGGACCCTCTCATCCTGCTTAAATCGCAATTCAGGGGGCCTGGTCAGGATGAACTCCCCTCATCCCGCAATGGATGTGCAGTTAGATTACTTTGTACCAGTCCCAAGTGGAACCGCGAACGGTGATGAGATGGACATGAAGTATCAGCCCTAGCCTCCTTAGCTCTGTGGTTTAGGCATCTGGCCAGATGTTGGGAGTTCGATTCTCCACTGGGCCTCCTTGACAGGGGCTGGGACTCAATGATCCAGAGGGGGCCTTCCACCTCTGCATTCGTAACATCATCATTCCACGACCCTACCACTTTGTATTTCTGTGTGGCCAAATGGCTATTTCAAATGCTTCATTCACATCTTGTTAAACTCCTACCTTCTTTTCCATATGGCACATAAGAACGTGGAATACCTGTGGGTACTAGAGATGGGCACGACTCAAAAAATTGTGTTTCATTTGTTGTTTGTCGTTTAGGGGGTCCGTTTCGGTTCGTTTTCATTTTTCGTGAATTTTTTGCAAAAAAAATCATTTTCATTTTGTTACGTAATGAAATGAAAAAACAAAAACGAAAATGAAAAATTGCTGTTTCGTTAGTATTCATTACAGTTCAATGTATTTGCCGCAACGAAAACGAAACGCACGACAAAATTTCTGTTGTTTCGTTTCGTTTCATTTCATTTTGGAGACAAAATTCATTTTTCGTTTTGTTACGTAACGAAATGAAAAAACGAAAATGAAAACAAAAAAATTGCTCGTTTCGTGCCATCTCTAGTGGGCACATTTATGCCTGCACATATAGATATAACAGAGACGCTTCTAGCAGGTGCAACATTGGGTGATAACTATAAGCTTGGACAGTTCTGAAAGGAGATTAGAAAGATATTTGGAGGAAAAGTCTTTGAAGGAAATAGCCTTGGCTAGTTATCAGAAAGGCTATAGGTGCCTAAATCAAAGCCAGAATGCTCCTGAATATCAGTGACAGGGGACCATGAGCAGCAAGCTATTAATAAACGCAGGTTTGTAGTCTTCCAAGAGACAGTTTGAGTAGGAATTCTAGACTTGCAAATCCCCAAACCAGCCTCCAAAATTTTGCTGTCTCATTGTTTTGGACCCCACCGCCCATAATAGCCTCATCATTTTCAAATAGAAAACATGAAACAAACCCCATTTCTTTCTTTTAAGTATTCTTTACACAAAAGATCCCTTCCACTATTAATTAGATTCTATTTAAATGCAAATCAGCTACACCCTTTATGCCCAGAGCAGCAACTATTTCAGGCAGTTGTGCTCCTTGCAACTTGTAAAGTATGGTAAGTAGGTCCCCCAGTTTGTTTGGAGATTCGTAAGGTAGTCAGCTGCATCAATTGACACCAACAAATGAGGAACAGGCCTTTTGTAAAGAAGATGGCTATTGATTCCCCATTATCTTGGATTCAAGGATGCATAATGAATCTGGATTGAGTCTGGAGTGATTTGTACCCCATCTAATTCAAGCCTTAAGAAGTGGGAAGGTAAAACAGTGTTTACTTGCAGCCACGCCAGTCACATGGCAATGGACTTGCACAACACTGGCTCTTCAGGCTGAATACAGATATGAGCACCACCGACATAACTAGCATGCATGTACAAGGGAACCTTAACCTTTTTAAGTTCAACTTGTGCCCTGTGTTTAAAAACAGATTAATATGTTTTCAATGGAAAATAAAGAATGCCTTTAACTTTTTTGTTGTTCTATTTGTATTGTGCACGTGGTGTGGAGACATAATAAATTCTGCAGAACAATAGTGCAGAGCCCCAGACCTCTTGAGTACAAAGGAGGGATGGGCACAAAACGCCAAAATGCAATTTCGTTTCATTCTTTGCTTCTCCCCTCCTGTTTCATTTTGTTTATTATGAAACAGGTCAGTGCATTTTTTATTTTTTATTTATTACTTCTCATGCCAACGAGCTTGACCTGTGGGCTGGATCAGTGCTTTTTTTTTTTTTACCCGTGGCAGGCCAGCGGTGTTATACAGAGGAAACAAAATGGTTCATTTTATTGGAAAGAAATGACCATTTTGTTTTGTCTGTAACAAAATGCTGCTGCATCATTTCATTTTGTTTTGTTTCATTTTGCTATGTAACAAAACGATGAAACAGCATTTCGTTTTTCATTTTGTGCCCATCCCTAGTACAAAGCCCTGGATATCCAGGATATCTTTCCCCTCCTCAAGGCTCTCCAGTCTACTCTGATGTTAGCTGCAATATTCCCAGAATCAGGAAGAGACATGCTTGTTGTGATGTACAATATTTGTCACAAATGGGCAGTCGATAATCACTAACTTTACAAAAGACCTGCCATTCATTTGTCGATAAGAACTGAGGCAGCTGACAATATTTTGGGATTCTTCTTACCTGTTGATGTCTGAGGAGAGCATAGGAATGAGAACCTCCACTCCAAAAATTTGCTACTGCATAACTGCTAAAGAAAGGTGTAAGAATCCCCAATTACACCCAGGTAGCTTCAGAGATTTGCAGACTAGACACCTCTCTCTCTCTCTCTCTCTCTCTCTCTCTCTCTCTCTCTCTCTCTCTCTCTCTCTCTCTCTCTCTCTCTTGCATTTATTTATAGTTTTCATAAAAAATTATAGTGGGGAAAGGGAAAAACTTGGAATGGTTCTAGTCTTCTATTGAAATAATTAATGATCAAAAATGCATATACAGTGGTACATCTACTTACAAGTTTAATCTATCCCAAATGCATGCTCTTAAGTCGAACAACTCTTAAGTAGAGCAGCCCTATCTAAAAACAAACAAACAAACAAACAAACAAACAAATGTAAGTAGAGCAGACCGCATCTAAAATTTGTAAGGCAGCAGTTAAAATACCAAGAGTTTTTTGTTCTTAAATTGAGCCACTTGTAAGTAGAGGTACAATTTTATTGTTATGATGGGATGCAAATTTTGTTTGAGAAGACAAGACACCTTTTAAGTGGGCATAAAACAACACAAAGCCCAAGACGACTAAAATAATTTGTCACCCCCTTCCATTTAATGTGTGCTCCATACCTAGATCATTTTTTTTTACCAACAATGGTTCTGTCTGCAAAGGAACCGAATCTGTCTGAATCTGTTTTAATACAGGCCAAATTCAGGAATTAATTGAAAAATGGTGCATAGCCCTACTTCCAAAGTTCTGGAAATAAGTAGGAGTCCTGTTTGGGACTCTGGAGAGCCACTGTTGGTCAGTGAAAGCAAGACTGAGTAGCTCCTACATTTCTAAGTTGGTGCTTTCCTTCAGTGAATGAAGGCCAGAACCTCAGTTTGTCTTGCAGAAGAAAGCTATTTTCTCATTAGAAGAACATCTGTCTCTTTTGCTGAAGTTCCCAGCTTCCAATCATCTCTTTGGGGACCCGTTGGCAGCCAGGAAGGTAGTGCTAAGCGAGTAGACCCAACAGAGAAGGGCAACCATTTCATTTCATCTCCTGCCAGGTGCTCCCCACTTCCAATACATGGACGCCCCTTTCAGCCCAGCTGTACCCCTGAATCGCTTCCCTTTGGGAAGTCATTCTGTGGTAATGAAGGGATGCTTCTGCCTACCTTGAAAAGAAGGGGGGCTCATGCAACCAGACTGGCATCCCTCTAGAAGATGATCCCTGGATTTTGGTTTGGGGACACCACATCATTGACTGGGGTATTTCAAGATAGCCCTTAAAAGTTACATACATTTTTTTCCAACAATGAAAGGGAGACCATCACCTTTTGCAACCCCTCATATTCTCCTCCAAAATAAGATTTCTACGGAAAACATTGCTGCAAGGTTTAATCTAGTAGGAGGGCATAAGAACCCCTCAATACTCAATGTCAAGCTGAGAAATCCTGCTGTATCTGCTACAGGGCAGAGGCCATGACTTACAACAAGCTGTTTTAAGGCAAAACACAAACTTAAGTGACTGCAGGATCCAGAGGAGCAAAAGGGAGGTAGCCAGGTGAGGTGTGGCTCCATCTCCTCACTTCTCCCCCTAGTTCCCCTTCCAGGAACCTTTCTAACCTCCACCACCACCCGCCCCCGACCACCACCCGGCATATGCCATACCAAGCCACCCACCCCTCTCTCGCTCAACACTTTTGTCTCATTTACAAATTTGTTGCCAGAATTCCAATGAGTGATCTATTCTCCGCCTGTGTCATTTTCCCACAGAGAGCTTGCTGGTGCCTGATGCAGAGTCCAGTGGAGAGGTGGGGGTGGGGTGGGGAGGGAGAAGAAAATTGGGGTGGGGTGAATGGGGAAGAATTCTTCTCAGCCCTTCTCTGTCCTTGCCACCCCCTCCCCACCTCGTGGGGCTCCCTGCTCCCTCTTTCCCCTCAACCCCTTGGACTCACTTTACTCTCTTTATGCTCCATGGTTGCTTCAAATGGAAACCCAGAGAGGGTCTGAGAAGGAACACATTGGATCCCTGGGACAGAGAGGGAGTGAGAGAAAAGGGGTAGAGAGAAAGAGAGAGGGGATGAGGGAGGGGGAAAAGCCCCCCGCAAGCTATACAGCAGATGTATAACGTTATATGCTCAAACTGGCAAACACAAAGGCCCAAAAACAAAAGAGATGAATTAGAGAGAAGCATTCAAAAGCGTGTTTTCAAAACAGCCCAGCCAAGAGGCTGGGTACCCCTCCTGAGAGGTTGGAGGGGGGGGAGTCTGAGAGAAAAGGTGCTAAAGAACAAAAAGAGGGGGGGGCACAAGAGCTCCCAGGGAGAAAAGGAGGGGGTCCTTTTTTCTAATTAGCTGGGGCCTAAAGGAGGAAAAGTGTCTGTGAGGAAAACCTGAGCAAATCTCACAAGTGGCCTAAGAAAGCTCAAAAGGGGTGTGGGAATGCTGAGCCAAACTCTCTGTGAAATCCCCATAGCAGCTCCGAATGGGAGACTCGGACGAAACAACCCTGCACACCACAACGTGGTGGCCAGATAGGCAGAGTAGGGGATGTCCGCCTTCACAGGGGTCTTTCTTACCCCTCTGGCTGCCTAGCTTCACCTTGAATTCCTGAAAAAGCTGGATGAACTTAACCAATGAAAACAACTCAACCCGATGGATGTGAGTGGGACCGCCTTGTATGTCTTCTATAGAACAAGGCTGTTCTCTTCTTTTGCTTTTGTAACATCCGTGTCCCGCTTACAGAAACAGAATAACACAGAATACACAGATCTATCTGCTCGTATATTTATTTATACTTGTATGTTTTCATCTCCTCCTTATTTGTCTTTGCACACATTCAGGTGTACATTCCAGTAAAAAGCTTTTTTAAAATGTTGATGATGTGCTTCCTGGTCTATGAACTTTGAAACCTAGTTCTTTATGGCTAGCCATATGGGGTAGGTCTAATGGAATTTGGAAATTTGAAGTGCTTAATTTTCTTTTCTTTTCTTTTCTTTTCTTTTAGTATTTTTACCCCACCTTGCTCCTTGGAAAAGAACCTAAGACAGCTTACATTAAGGAGAGACAATATACAGTCTGTTACCCTTTAGACATATTTAGTTTGAGAAGTGGGGAATTGAAAAATATCATACAGCATTAAAAGGCAACATTAAAACTAATATTTGATGCAATCAAATATTGCATCAAATATTGTCAATGCAATCACACAAGGAGAGATATAAACACAAAGTTATACGTGATTATAAACACAAAGTCTGTGTAGCCATGCATGGTAGATTCACATAAAAGACACATCATTCAGGAAAACTTGCCTGAAAAAAAGATCTTTGCCTGCTTCCAGAAAGATAGCAGAGATGGGGCAGTCCTGGACTCTAGTGGGAGGGAGTTCCAGAGTCTGGGCACAGCAGCCAAGAAGGCCCTTTCATGGGTTCCCATGAGATGTACCTGTGAAGGTGGTGGGATGACCTTAACACCCGAGTCAGTTCATACTGTGAGATTCAATCTTTGAGGGACCCAGGTTGTCCAGTGCTTTATAAGTTAAGGTCAGCACCTTGAATTGTGCCCGACAGCTGATTGGCAGCCAGTGGAGCTGCTTTAATAGGGGTGTTATGTGATCTTTATACCCTGCCCCAGTCAGCAATTTGGCTGCTGCATTTTGGGGCAAAGGAGTGACATTGTCCTGCTCTTTAGAAACATACTCTACTTCAGTTCATAATATGTGACCTCCATGATCAATAAAGTCCACCATGAGTTGGGCTCATTCCCTTTGAAAGCCTTCTAAGCTGGTCATCACCATGAATTGGTATTTTTTCCTCAATCAGAAAAAAAATCTGACTCCCATGAATGGAATAGACTTTACTTCGAGCAATAAAACACCTTTGTCTTCAGTATTTTACCTCTTTCTCCTCCTCCTGAACTATTTCTTGATAATGTATAGCAGAAGAACAAGTATGAGTTGGATCGACTCCCTAAAGCTGTGGTTTCCAACTTTGGGACCCCAAAGGTTCTTAGATTATATGTCCCAGAAATCCAGGACAGTACAACTAGGAGTGAAAATTCTGGGAGCTGCAGTCCAGGAACATCCAGGGGACCCAATGTTGAGAACTATTGTCCTATGGAAGCCTTGGCCTTATGCAACTCGATGCTGCAGGATGTGGTGACAGCACATGCAGATGCCTTTAAAATGGGATTGGGCAGATTAGGAAAAGTCTATCACAGGTTAAAAGGAGGGTACCTCAAAATGCAAGAGTTGTCTCATGTGCTTCTAGAGGCATCTGGTTGGGCCACTGGCAGATACAGGAAGTTGGTTTACATGGACCCCTGGCCTGATCCAGCAGGGCTCTTCTTATGTTCCTATGTTCCTGGGCTTGATCCTGCAAGAGCTGAGCACAGCTGTTGAGGACAGGACATATTGGAGATCATTTATTAATTGGGCCACCATAAATCACAGGTGACTTCATGGCCCATAACAAAAGCAACAGCAACAATCTTTAGAATAAAAGAATGTTTTATTTATTTTATTTATAAAAAACCTCTTTCTCTACTAATAACAAATTCATACTTGAAGTCTGCATACTTAATGGAGCCAAAATGAAATCATACAAACACACAGAAGGAAGATATTGGCTCGTGGTTGCACACTCACATGAACATGTGTGCGCATGCACACACACACAGAGAGGGGGCATGTAAGTATTTAATCTGACATAGTCTCAGACTCACCCTACTCATTCACTTCACAACTCAACTGAGCAGCAGAAACATGAACCGTCTTCCCAAATCTTCCTACATCTTCCTACTAGCTTCTGATCCCCTTAGTCATTTTTATTTGAAACCAGGGCAGTTGGCTTTTGTGCTCATGGTCATTATCTCAGCTTCATGCCACCCATTGTGTTACATACATACTCCAGTTTCTCACTCACATAAAATGTGAGGCTGGGAGACTGCCAGGAAGCGAGTGTGGGGATGAAAGACTAAGGACTCAATTTCCACTTAGACCCACAAGTTGGAGTAGGTTGCTTGGGGGTAGGAAAGCACCTGACTTATTCTAAAGGCATCACTGTTACGACTAGATTTGGGGATTAATGTTTTCTAACAAATTTGGCTGAGTCATCAAAATTCAAAAATTGTATTCATCATAAATGGAATCTGCCAACAGATATGAATTGATGAATTATAGTGACGTTTTGATTTGTCAGTTCACTGGCTATAAAATATTTGCCAAGGCACATATAAACACCAAAACTGAAGGGTTGAATCTGCCAACCTTCCTCTACAATCCCTCTAACTTTGGTGGGGATTGGATTTTTGATGCCTGAGTTATGTACCCCAAGTATCACCCCCAAAAAGTTCTACCCCGACACCTAGAGACTCCAGACTTGTAGAGAAGCTTCCTCTGAATCTCCTCTACGAACCATTAATGTTTGATGAGGATTGAGTTTTCTCAACCCAGGGCCTTTTTACACGACCCCTAAGATCCGCTGGCTACTTAAATTCGGACCAGAGATCTTAGGGGCTTGTCGCTCTTCCTGCTTCCCCACCCCTCCGCACTTCCTGGCTGCTGGCTGCGTGAGGGGAGGGAGGAAAAAAAGGAAGAAAAGATCGTGCCTCACCTCCGTTCTGGCTCTCGTTCTGGCTCTCGCTCTTGCCGGCAATATTCCTGTGTCTGTAAAGTAGCTCTTAAAGGGGCGGGAGCCAAAAAAACAACAAACAGAAGCAAGGAGAGCTCTGCACTCACTATCGTTACACCGGATCAAATAATTTTCACCTCCAAAGAGCAGGTACTTGAAAGGTGCGCTGGGACGTGCTAAAGTGGGCGTGGTCGCACCTAATTTCCTGTAAACTCTGGAGCTGGTGGGTAAACATTTTTAAGCTCCGGAGCTGGGAGCCATTTGCCCCGGAGTTTAGGGGTTGTGTATAAACGCCCCCATTTTCCATTGAACACAGGACACTTTCCTGTGGAGCCCCACTTTGTGGGTGTATAACCCAGATAACTGAAACCCAATCTGCACAAACATGGATGGAATTGTAGAGGAGAGTTGGGAGAACTTTCTCTGCAAGGTTGGTGTCTCTAGATCCCTGGGGCTACTTTTCTTGGGGGCCCTCTCTTGGGGTACATAGCTCAGACCTCTGAACCCCACTCTTACCCAGTCTTACAGAAGCTGTACAAGAGAGGCAGATGATCCATCCCTACAAATATGGGGCCTCTTCATGGTGGGATAAGGCTTTTCATAACATTATAAAACAGAAATGAATCAATTCATTGATATGTTCATTCGTCAGCCCTGATGAATCACAAATCATGACGAATCACCATTTTTAAAATTCATCCCCATCTCTAATTGCCATGAACACCAAGGGCATGAAAAAACATGTATGGAGACAGCAGCAACAACAAAACACCACCAAATCTCACATGATTTAAGCTGCTTCACCTGGTGGTCTCTTTAAAAAAAAAAAAGAGAAAGGAAAGGGGGGGAATCACACAGACACAACTGTAGGAGGAACACATGAACTCACTCCTGGCAATGGATAAAATAGATTCATTAGCTTTGATTAACCTCTTTTAAAGCAGACTTTAAAAACCGACTGCAGACAGCTATTGCTACGGAGACGGCCTTTAAGATGCTTTATCATGTTTAAGACCCAATTACTGTTGTCCCAAATAAGAATAAAACATCACAGTAAAAATGTGGCCCACACGTTATGTTCAAGCTCACAGCAAATAATCATTAATTTATAACTGCAACTTCCCCTCTTCCTGTAGTTTTATTGATGGCCACAGTTAATTTGAGTTGAAAACAGTGTAACATGAGACTGATCAGACCAAGTACTTCTTTGGTTTTATTGACTCGCTCAAGGTTCTCCCTCTTCACACACACACACACACACACACACACACACACACACACACACACACACACACACACACACACACACACACACACACACACTGCTTCTGCTTCTTTTTAAATTCTGTGTGCTTCACATGGCAAACAGATGAAGCTGCTGTATGCCCACTTTGTCCCAATCACCATTGATTTCTAAAAAGAAAATACTGTAAAACTCCAAGGATTGTTCCATGTGGAGGAAAAATACTAGCACACTACTGGAGGTAGCCTTAATGAATCCATGGCACTGAACCACCCAGGTTTTAAGGGAAATCACTTGTCCATAACTTTTCCCTTCTACATTATAGTTCAAGAAACCTCTAATGGCATAAAAGAGATCGAGAACAAAAAGCATGACATTGTGGCATAGAAGATAAAAAAGATAAAAAAGAGATTTAAAAAGCTTCCCCCTGACTCTAGGGGCAGTGCTCATCTCCATATTCAAGCTGAAGAGCCAGTGTTGTGCAACTCCATGGCCATGTGGCTGGCATGGCTGCAAGGGGACACTGTTTTACTTTTTTACAGCAGTAACTATTTATCTACTTGCATTTACATGCTTTCGAACTGCTAGGTTGGCAGGAGCTGGGGTTATCAGTGGGAGCTCACTTCATTGCGTGGCATCCAGAATTGGAACTGCCCAGCTGTCGACTTTGAACCCAACAGTTCTTGGAGCCTTAGTCTGCTGAGCCACTACAGATAGAGAAACAGATACACCACAAATACAGAGGAACAAATTAGTGACCATCAGAGATGGGCATGAAATGAATTTTTAATTTAACTCCAGCAGCGGGCCAGGAGGAAAAAGAAAAGCCCCACATCGGGTACTTTTAATTTTTAAAAAAAATAGAAATAATAAAATAAAAATAATAAAAAGTCCCTCCGGCTTGTGGTCCAGCTGGTCCAGCCCATGGGTGAGCCGGTTCGGCTCACAAGCCAGAGAGCCGAACCAGTTTCGCTTAATTCAGTTCAGTTCGTACGCATTTTTGTTTTTAAAATTCATACGAACCGAACTGAACCAAGCTGAGGGTGGGCCTGAAACAGAACGAATGGAAGCATTGGTTTTGTGTTTCATGCCCTCCTCTAGTGACCACCCATTTAGTCCCATAGGTCTTATTAATGGTACACAGTCTTGTCAGTTTGGTAGATTTGTCTGCAAGTAGGCGCTGAGTGATTCTCTCTGGAGGTCCAGAAAACTAAGAAATGAATGGAGCCAGGATTTGTTGACAAAGCTATATTTTACTTTGTGCATTCATTACATCCATTACATATAGGTTTCACCCTCCTCCACACAGAATGTATAAACATCTAGAAATGAAGTTTGATATTTTTACAATATTTTTACAATGGAAATGAACAAATAGAAGGATAATGCAGATTATAATATTTCTTGACTTTCCTGAGATGGCCCAAAGGTAGCTTGTGAATGGGGGGAAATAATGGGAACTCTATTCCAACCTGTCAGGGTGAAAGCACAACACAGAGCAGGGTATGTCCCTTCCCTCCCATATGAACCGCTGTATGGGCAGCTATTGCCTCCAAATGTGCAGATCTTTCTCACCACCAGGAAGGGTGCAATGATCTTGATAAGCCAAGACCTTCTTTTGCTTATGTATGTTTGTGTATAGTGTCAGTTGCACACATTGTCTGCACGTTTCCCGTACCAGTTTCCCAGATTCCACTGGATGGCATCTCCTCCATTCCTCACCACTGGCAATATTAGCTGCAAGTGATAGAAAGGTAGGTCAACGGCATTTGGCCACCCCAGACTGCAGCCAACTGGTTTGGTTACCTAGAATGGGGCAGTGGATAGGACAAGGACTCAGGGAACCCACATCCCCTTCTCAGCCACAGGAACTCACTGGTAAGGGTTGGACTGACAAAACTCCTTAAACATCTCTCTTACCTTGAAAGCCGTTTCAGAGTCATTATAAGTTGGTTCCAACTTGATGACATCGAGCACACAAACACAGACGCACACATGAAAGAACACTTTCAGCATGCATTTTGAAGCAGGCAGATTTACCTCCGTGTGCTTTTCAAAAGGCACATTTCTGTATTCAGAAGAGGCATCTACAGACATGATGAACAGTCTGAAATCCACATTTCAAGGCCCTTGAATAGAGTTTAGAAAAGGTATGTCAAGGCCAGCCATAGAATGAGACTAGATTCTTCACACATTCCTGAGCAGACAGTTGTAATGTCCCACAAAAAACAATTCAGGGCTCAGCTGCCCCCAGGGCCACAACTGGGGGGAGGGGCAAGGGGGGGATACGCCCCAGGTGCGAAGCTATGAGGTTCCAAATGACAAAACTGTATTTGTAATTTATACTGTTCTGTACTCCTTGTCCTAGTGAGGTGATGGGGGTAGAGGGGGGTAGGTCACTTTAGAGGGGTTCTCATTTGTTTGGTTAGTTGGTGATGGGGGTCAAAGTGAGTTTACAGCTGCTTCATCTCAAGTTTTCTTTTTATGAACGTGCATTACTTTCTTGAGAAACCTGCTCTGGCCACGTGGACACATGCCCTAGTGACGTCCTGGCTAAACTACTGTAAAGCGCTCTATGTGGGCCTTCCAATGAAAAGTCCCAGGTAACTTCAACAGGTGCAAAATGCTGCAGCCAGAGTGCTGACTGGGGCAGGGTACAGAGATCACATTATACCCCTATTAAAGCAGCTCTACTGGCTACCAATCAGTTATTGGGCACAATTCAAGGCCCTGACCTTGACATACAATTTACTGTACGGCCTGGGTCCAACCTACCTCAAAGATCGAATCTCACAACATGAACCTACTCAGGTGTTAAGGTCATCAGAAGAGGCCCTTCTCTCCATCCTCCCACCCTCACAGGTACATCTCAAGGGAACCCATGAAAGGGCCTTCTTGGCTGCTGCACTCAGACTCTGGAACTCCCTCCCACTAGAGGCCAGGACTGCCCCATCTCTGCTATCTTTCTGGATACAGGCCAAGTTCTCTTCCGACAAACTTTCCCTGAATGATGGACTACCTATTATGTGTCTTTATATGAATCTACCATACATGACTATAAGACTTTGTGTTTATAACCACATAAGTTTATATTTATATCTCCCTTGTTTATCTCCCTCCACTGATACTATTTTTTCAATGTTAGTCTCCATCCCCCCCCCCCATAACTTTTGGATAGTCTACCATGCATGATTACATGGAATTTTTACTCTCTCTTTAAATGCTCGTGTTTTCTTGTAGCTTTAATGTTGTCCCTCAATTCCCTGTTCTCAAACTTGAATATGTCTTAATTGTAACGGACTGTATATTGTCCCTCATTACTGTAAGCCGCCTTAGGTCCTTTTCCAAGGAAAAATGCAGCGTAAAAATACTCTGAATAAATAAATGAAAATAAATTTTAAATAGGCTGCCTACAAAAAAAAACCCTATGAACCAATGAACAAATTTGTCAATTTGTCAATTCACAGGTGGGGGGATTCGTGGTTCATGGTTTGTCCACCTTTTGGTGGTCTGTCCCCATCTCTGGTCTTGATATTCTGTACATTACCTGATTATTACTACAAGGGATGAGTGATATGAATAACAAAAGAAGCTTATATACCAGAGATGGGCACAGAATGAACAATGAAACAAGCAAGCACAACAAAGAAAACAAAAAAATATCAGGTAGTTTTATGGTTCATTTTGGGTCAAATTGTGGACATGTGCCCACTTCCATTATATACTCAATATACCAGGCATTTTTTAAAGGAAGAAACATTTTGTAACTTTGGGAAACAGAAGAGGAATAATTTCACTTGAGGTGGTTATATTGTTAAAGTTATTTTATGATATTAAATAGTTCCAAAAACTAGCTTTACAGCACTCAGTGCTGTGTTTTGTTTTAGTCATTTCAATTAAATACTGTATACTGTACTCAGGTACCGTCCCTTATTAAAACATACTCTCCTCAAATGAAGTTTGAATATTCCTGATAAACTTTCTAGGACATTACTTCCATCTTCATACAAAAGGAAATGAAAGAAAAAGAGAGAGGGAAAGAAAAGAAAGAAAGAAAAGAAAGATTTAAAAGTATTTTTGTTATTCTTTTTAGTAAAGGCCTGACCCTTTCAACAGTTTTATTTTTTCTTCATACAGGGATATTTACATGCATGTTCCAATCCCAACAATACATAACATGGAAAGCTGCAAAATGCCTTATATCGATTAAATGTCTAACTATTTTTAAGTTTTGGATTTGCAAAGTTTAAAGTTTTTGAGGCAAGGTATGGGGATGTATAAATATAGTTTGTTTTGAATCTCTGCCTTGCAGTTTTGCCCAAGTGAGCATTGGGGGGGGGGAGAGAAACCAGATTCATTTTGACAAGGTTCTAGGGAAGTAGGAACAATAAACAGGGTGATGCTGCACCTCTCAGGCAAAAAGGAGGAACAACAATTAAAAAGACGCTGAAGAAAACAAGCACTTTCTAAAGAGAAGGAGGGATCTCCATAGAGAGATAATTGGGATCAGGATACTTAGAACCACCAATGAAATTTCACCCGAAGTGAGAACCACTGTTTCTTCTTGAGCAAATTGTCCTACAGTTATATTTTGCAGAGGACTTTCCCCCCAAAAAACCAATGAGACTGTCAGAAGGATTTGAGGCCAGAAGCTTGTTTAGAGTGAGTTGTCCTGAGCTGAAACAGCTGAGAAATGTCCAAGGAAGGGTTTGATGGGCTTCACAGAGAAACCTATTCCATACTTAGGGAACTGTGTTTCAAACCAGCTGTTTCATGGGTGTGTTTATACATCATCCTGTTGAAGGAGATGTTCTGCTAAAGGAGAGGGAAACAGCAACATAGATTCTAGATGGAAGAATATATTAACAACACAGAATCACGTGAATTCATCACACACAGAATTGTCAAGCAACCATAAGTGCACACACGCCTTTATTTATTTATTTTCTATTATTTGTAGGGCACCGTTCTCCTGATGAGGAGGCCTCGGGCAGCTTACATCATTACAAGACAGTATTTAAGCTAACATCATTGGGTATACAAAAACTAGAAGGGATTGAACAAATACAGTTCTAAAAACATAAGCAACACCAAAGCACATTCAAAGCAGTTAAGGGTCAACAATCCGTTTAAAGCAGCCCCACTCAGTCACTCAGGGAAAGCTTGCCTGAAGAGAAAGTTCTTTGCTGGCTTGCAGAAGGACAGTAAAGAAGGGCCAGCCTGATCTTCTGTGGGAGGGAGTTCCAAAGATCAAGTAGGAAGGCAGGTTGTTACCTACAGGACACTGAATTCCTGAGAAGAAAAATGAAATGCTAATTTAAGGAATTTGTAAAATAGACATATGATTCACTTAGTGCATCTGTCAAAAAGTGACACATGGCCTGCTCTGCCTTGTCCAATTTTCCCAACAGCTCTCTCTTTTGGCCAGAGCCTCAGTTTGTTTCATCGGCGTCTCCGTTGCCTCACGTTCTTGCTATGGGTCCCTCAATCCAGGGGCTGGCATTGAAGCACATTCTGTATGCCACGCTTGCGCCAGTACCCCCTCCTACACACATCACTGTGAGCTGCAGAAGTTCATCCATTCTGGCAGTTCAGTCGATGCCAACATGTTCTACGCTGCAAAATATTTCAGCAAGGCAACGCCGGCGTCGACAGCCTGCTGTTGAAACCGCCTTCAAAAGAAGCCAGATTTAATATTTCATCAGCCGAACAGACCGAGAGATTTGCAAAACATCAAACAAATACTAATACAAACACCTTCTGAAAGCAAATTAGGGAAATTCCTGCCGACAAATGGTCTCATTGACACAACAGTGGGTGTTTTGTGGGCTTCTATTTACATTGTCGCATCATGAAAATTACAATAAACACCTCAAAGAAGTATGCTTATTTATTAAGATGATACTTTCATCTTCGGTTTGGGTGACATGCAGGGAAAAAAAGTCTGCTGCATCCAAGAAACTGTTTTGTCTCTTCCTTACACCCAGACAGGAGAGGAAAAAAGGGGGAGATGAAATTATGGCAATACAATTCCCAATGCCCAGCTGGGTGTAGTCATAGAGATAGGAAAGCCCTGTAGGTGCATGATGGGAGCTGTCATACAATCAAATGTCTTTATGGTCAAAGTTTAATACTAGCAATTATGCATCATGGTATATTTACCATGTGGAATAATGAAGGGATACCTACAGATGAAGAAATAATTAAGATTTTTGACTCTATGGCAATGGACAGACCTCCTTTGAAGATTAAAGAGAAGGAAGATGCAGAATACTTTAAACCTGAAATATGTTCTATCAATGTTTACAAAAGGGAAGTAGCAATTAAGGTTCTAATGTGTATGAACTAATTAACCCAGGTAAAATGATATTTAAGAAGCATGGATTGATTTATTAATAGAAAATTAATAAAATGTTTAATAATAAAAGAGGAAAACATTTGGTCTTTATTGGGACTACTAGCACCCCAGCCTTCATTTCTTATCCCTGATCCAGGCAGGATGGGAAGGGTCCCTTCAGAACACCCAGACCGTTGGGGCCTAACTGTCATCAACAGCAAACCCACCAGAGTTCTGAGGACGCTGGCTTTCAGTTGACCAGCCTCAGGAGGACGACAGGATGCTGCTGTGGATCCTGCTCGTTCTCCTGGCGTTGGTGTTGACCCTCTGTGTGCTTCTGAAACACCAACGCATTCAAAGGGTCAGGAATGAAGCCAGAAATTGTCAGGCAAGATCCTGGATTCCCCGGATGCTTCACTCTGTCTTTTCTTTCCTTCTTCCTGGTCGGCTTCTGGCTTGGTTGAAGGCGGAGGCTCCAAGAAGGAGGTGCCCACGGATGGCACCAAAGCCTCAACCCAGGTGATGGTTTCTTCTTCTACCCCTTCTCCTCATCCAGAATGACAGCGAGGCCACCTTTGTAAACCACCATGAGAGGGGGCCACAAGGGACCAGCATAGCCAAGGATTAAGAGGAATGGGATGGTGTAATCATTGGGGAAAGAGATGATCCCTCTGAAGGATCCCAGTGGAGAGGAGTCCTTTTCTATCTAGTGGTTCTGCAATGTATTTTTATTAGAGGTTTCTTTTCTTTTTAAGGGCCAGTTTTAAATTCTTTTTTTTAATATTTCAAGGGAGGAAAACCCTCCACCTGAGGCAGCACCGATTCTGAACTCCCTCAGCAGAGGAGGCCAAGTGCAGAGGAGTAGGGCTTGGTGACTGTGGGGTGGTGGTACTTCAGAGGGTCAGTGGAGGGTCCCTGGAAAGAATTCTTTTCAGGTGAAAACTTTGTGGGATCCCCCGGAGGGCCCTGAACCACCACTGGCTTCCATTCTACTTTTACCTTTTTCCCTTCTCACAGGGTCATCTCTTCCACCTCAGTGGAGGAGTATCTGAACAAACTGAACAATTTGGCTAAAAAACCAGCTCCCACAAATCCTCGGGCCGTTGGATGCCGAACGGTCCATTTCCTGGGAAGGAAAGAGCCAGAGCATCCAGGTCAGCCACTCAACAAGGAAGATTTGGAAAAGCGCTGGACACATCTTCCTTCTGTAGCCACCCAAAAGGCCAAGTGTTCAAAATTAACCACCTCTCGCTTGCCAGCTCCATCTGAACCTGAACAATCATTGAAAAGCCCCAGCACCAGTGCCTGTCCATCGGATCTCTCCCACCTAAATCTGTCGGAGCGTATCTTGCGACTCAAGCAACGCTGGCTATGGGTACAGGGAGGCCGTCTGACGCCAGGAGACCCTCCCAGAAACAAATGGCCCCTAATCCTCCTCCGTATGCCACGCATTCTAGGAGAACTTCAGGAAAGGCAAGAATGCCGCCGGAGAAACCCAGCACCACCTATTCCACCTAAGACACACAGGATGTCCATGGGGGCCCCTCAAATGGAAAAAACAAGAAATACCACAACATACCCAAAGCCATGGCTCCCAAACAGGCCCAGGGTCCAAAGAAACAGGACACGCAACACCAACCATGGACAGAGTACAGAATACCCAGAACCTGACGGCCCACAACAACATGACTGTGAGATCAACCCAATAAGAGAAGAGACCCATATTCCAGAAAATATGCACAGTGACCGATGTGAGGGGCCAGTAATGAACAAGGACGAGGGAAATGCAAGTAAAATGCAGGCCAATATTTCTGAGACCGGGCACAGCGACCAATGCGAGGGGCCAGCAATGAACAATGATGAGGGCAATGCAACAAAAATGCAGGCCAATATTTCTGAGACATTGCACAGCAACCAATGTGAGAGGCCAGCAATGAACAACGACGAGGGAAATGCAACAAAAATGCAGGCCAATATTTCTGAGACCGGGCACAGCGACCAATGTGAGGGGCCAGCAATGGACAACAACGAGGGCAATGCAACAAAAATGCAGGCCAATATTTCTGAGACATGGCACAGTGACCAATGCGAGGGGCCAGCAATGAACAATGATGAGGGCAATGCAACAAAAATGCAGGCCAATATTTCTGAGACATGGAACAGCGACCAATGTGAGGGGGCAGAAATGAACAACGATGAGGGCAATGCAACAAAAATGCAGGCCAATATTTCTGAGACATGGAACAGCGACCAATGCGAGGGGCCAGCAATGGACAATAATGAGGGCAATGCAACAATAATGCAGGCCAATATTTCTGAGACCGGGCACAGCGATCAATGCGAAGGACCAGCAATGGACAACAACGAGGGCAATGCAACAATAATGCAGGCCAATATTTCTGAAACCGGGCACAGTGACCAATGCGAGGGGGCAGCAATGAATAACAACAAGGACTATCCAACACTGCCACAGGCCCATGTTCCAACCAGCAGAGTCAATGAGGAAAGCGGGGGACCAGAACTCAAAAACAACCAGGGCAATTCAACAATGCTGCAGCCCAATGTTCCAACCACTGGGCAGAGTGACCAACACGAGGGGTCAAAGCAAGGCAGCCACGAAAGCAGCACAAGAACGCCACTGCCCAATATTCCAGCCAGCAGGCCCAGTGAGCAAGGCAAGGGGCAACAATCCAAGAACCACAGGGGTATGAGAAGGAACCCAGAGCCCGATACTGCTAGAAAGAGGCACCGGGCACCAACGGAACAGCCTCGCCCTAATGGCTATGGGGAGTCTCCCAGAAGCCAAGCACCCGGCATTCCTGCCCACAGACTTGGGGCCCAAAGCCAGGGCCCAGGCCCTGATGCCCACGGGGCCACGGCAAAGAGCACAAGAGAGGGGATTGGAGGGAAATGGCATAGGTGGCAACAGAAGACCCAACGGCATGACCGCCAAAGGTCCAGGAGACGAACGTCTCATTTTCCAAAGAGACCGTGCCAGGGACAAAGTGAAGGGCCTCCCCGCAATGACCACATGGACCAGAGAATGAGGGGTGAGCCCGAAATAGCCGTGAAGAGGTCCTGGGCACAAAGTGAGGGGCCTCGGCATGACAAACACGGAGGCAGAACAAGTCCAGAGCCCTGTGTCCCTCGAAAGAGACTCATGCCAGAAAGTGCTCAACTGCACCAGGACAGCCCCATGGACACGACAGAAGCCTCACCGCCTCCTGTTGCAGGGACCAGGCTGCAGGCCCTAAACCCATTCCCTCCCCAAAGTAGCCCCACAGACGATAGAAGGAGGGCAGTGCCAGGCATTCCTGCCAGCAATCTCAGGCTCCAACAGGATGGGCCAAACCACCCCAGCCAGATCGGCTTAAAAAGCAGCCCGGACCCCAGCGTTCAAAGCAAGAGGCCCTCAGCAGGAAGCCCAGCGCTGCCCATTCCGGGCAACATGGTCACCATCCAAAGAAACGGGGGAAACCATGATGGCCAGGATACAAGAACAAGGAGCCGGCAGCCCCACCTCCCAACCAACAGTCACTGGCACCAAAGCATGGGGCTAAAGCACAGTGGCCATGTTGACATAACCTGGAGCCACATAGCCCTCATGCTAAGTAACATTCTCAGGGACCATAGCAAGGGGACAAACCACCATGGCCGTGGGCGCATAACAAGGGCTCAGGCTGACGACATTCAAACACTCATTCTCAGGGCCCAAAGTAATGAGCAAAACCACCATGGCCAGAGTGGCATAATATGGAGCCAGGTAGTCCTCACTCTGTGCCACATTCTCCAGGATGAAATGAAGGGGCCACACCACCATGGCCATGGGGTAACAACAACAAGCAACAACCCCCAGATTCCAGGGCAGAGGCCCCATCATGATGGCCACACTAAAGCCACGAGTCATCAGGCACAAAGCGAGGGGCCACGCCAGGACCACCAAAGCCCTTCCATTAGAATGCCAGATACCTCAGGGCACCGTCCATCAGCCCAAGGACCCAGCCCTCAAAGCGACAGGCCCCGGGTTCCAAGTCCTTTCCCTCTTCCACCAAAACCAGCACCCCAAATGGCAACCCAAGGGGCCGGCGCTCCCAACAAGAGGCCCCGGGTTCCAAGTCCTTTCCCTCTCCCAGCAAACCTTGCAGCCCAAGGGGCCTGCGCCTCCAAGAAGAGGCCCCGAGTTCCAAGTCCCTTTCCTCTCCCTGTAAACCTGGCACCCCAAGTGGCAACCCAAGGGGCCTGCGCTTCCAACAAGAGGCCCCGGGTTCCCAGCCCTTGTCCCATCTCAGATGGCGCTGGCCCCGTGAGAACAACCCCTAAGGCCTCCAAGGACATCTTTAAGAAGCCCCGAGCCCCGTTGCGCAACCACAGAACCCGTCGCCTTCACCGGTCAAGGGTCTCCTGACCCTCCTTCCAGGGTGCCCATCCAACATCCATGGGGCCATAAAGGAGCAACAGCCAATTATTTCAAACTTTCGCTTTTTTGGATTTATATATGGAGCCAATCCATCATTTTTTGACATTTATCCCATATTTCAAAATATTTCAAAACAAATGAATAAATTCTAGTTATTCTCACTTCCCTCTCTCCCTTAAATGTAATCTTAAACAGTGTTTATATCGAGCTTCCCATATCCTTCAATCCGCTATTTATACCTAGTCTTGATGGTGAAGCCAAAAGGGGTCTTTGTCCCATTTACATCTCTCCTTCCATTTGAGAGGCTCCTTCTTTCTTTCAATTCAAGAGGCTCCTTTTGTACCATTTAAGAGACCCCCACCTCGACCCCCTCCCGACCTCACCTACTTATAGTTCAAAACAAAATTGTTCCTTGAAATATATGTATGTTTATTTAGACACTTAGACACATTTAAGTTTAGACATTTAAGAATACACTACCTGTTTGCTTGACCAGAGTGTGTGCTGTTCTTTTTCTTCCGTGGAAGGGGAATCTGGGAAGGGTGGTGGGAAAGAGACCATGCCCGTGGGATGGTGCAAGGGCAGCAAGCACAGTGATATTACTGTCATCCTGTCACTGGGTTTCTGCCAGGGATGTTTTGGGTCTAACCTTTGATTCATGGCTGTCACACACCTCTCTTCCCCTCTGCTTCCTAGGATCATCAGCACTTCCCTCTCCAGGAGTTTGGTTGGGTTTGGGCTTAAGACTCACTTTCTCCCATGTTGGGAGGGGAAGGGAGAAGCAGGTGATGGCCCAGAAGGCAAGCCGCTCCTGTGGCCCAGTGGCCTTTCTGGGCAGCCTGCCTTCCAGAAGGAGCAATTCTGAGAGTTCAGCCTAAGCGCTGCCCTTGTCTTCTGGGCAAAGGCTGCAAAACCTTTCATGGGGCAAGAGGACGATTGGAGAAAGGCACCCCACCTTCAAACGTCACCTGCAGAAAGCGAGGCCCGTTTGGCCAAGTCCCAAGAAGCAAAAGAAGTAGGGATGTTTAAAGCTAATCCTTCCGGGGGATGGGGGGATGGGAGGCGCTGGAAGGAGAAGAGGGTTTCCTCTGAAGGGTCTTGGAAGACAATAAAAGAGAAGAGCCAAGTCCAGAGTCAAGTCAGAGCTCAGGAGATCCCAACTAGGAAAGGGCCACCTGGGGCTGCCCTTTCCCCACAACTCAATGGAGGTCTCAGATGCCTCTTCTGGGCCAACACGGATGACAGTGGCGGGATGGGGGCCTCAGAGCTGAAGCCAAGGTTTGCCAGCCACTCTCACAGAACTAGCTGGGCCTGTCATGGGTGGGCCGAGTGGAACAATCCATAATGGGATTTCAACCCATCCCTGGTCAGCTTTGGAAGCAGAGGAAGGACGGAAGACTGGGTGGTGAACGCAGGTTGAGCCAGCGGGCATAACAGGAAGGCAGGGGGGAAAGATGTCGCCCATCTTCCCTGCAGAGGTGCTGTCAATTTTCTAAAAGTTGCATCATGGTAGTCGGTCAACCACGGAAAGCTTGACTGAAGAGAAAGGCTTTCGCCTGCTTGCAGAAGGGCAGGACAGCTGGACCAGCCTGGCCTCCAGTGGGAGGGAGTTCCTGTGTCTAGGTGCAGCCACAGCAGAGGCCCTCTCCCGTGTCCCCCTGCCCCAAACACCTCTCAGGAATGTGGGACCCACAGAAAGTTGTCCCTGTTCTTAAACTCTGGGGGCAAACTTGCAGTGTAAAGGGAGAGGGGCTCTATTTAGAGGGATTGGCACAAAGGGCACTCATTCTAAGATGAGGATGTACCCATATTAGACAGAGAAGTTGGGTGGTGTGAGAGAGGGGTCAGGGAAGGCATTCATGTGAGCATTGAAACCTCCTCTCTCAATAGAGCTGGGGGCCTCAGGCATTCTCTGTCAGCTACTTACCCGGGTGTGCTCTCCACAATATCCAGACAAATCAAAAAGCCTTCACCACCAAGGCCATAGCTAAGGACCCAAACTTTATAGATTTCAACTATATCTAGCAAATATCAGTGACTTTTTGTTGTGTATTTGCATTTAAAAAAACAGAAAAGATATATACCCTAACCCTAACCCTAACCCTGATCTATGAGGGTCAAAACTCATGTTAAATGAGGGTGAATCCTCATGTTAAAATCTAATTTAGCACCAATGTACATGGATATGCAAGGATTCAAGTCTATACTTGTAAGAGCAGAACATTGCATCATTAGCCATGAATAATTTTAATCCATTTTGTGCATTCTTCCCATGGATTTTGTACCAAGTGTGGTGTAGTGAACAATCAGAATTTAGGAGACCAGATTCCTCACTTAGCCTTGGAACTCACTGAAGGGGTGGGACTGGTAGAACCACTCCGTGAATACCATACTCACCCTGAAAGCTGTGTTGGGGTCACTGCAAGTCAGATTCAACTTGATGATACACAACAGCCCAAGGAGAAAAATGTGTTTCTTCATCAAGCTACAAAGTAGTGCTCTGTCACTAGTATGGTGAGATAAAAATGCAATCAATCAATAATTTATTGACTATCTGCATTCTAGTAATTTGCATTTTAAAATGCACCCACAGAGTTGCGTGCTGAAGTGCCCTGTAACTTTACAGACATGTAACTATTTATCTACTTGCATTTACATGCCTTCAAACTGCTAGGTTGGCAGGAGCTGGGGTTAACAGCGGGAGCTCACTCCACTGTGTGGCCCATGGGATTCAAACTGTCAAGGTACTGACTTTGAAGCTGACATTTCAGCACTCTAGCCTGAAACTTCCCCCTTTTGTTCCACTCTGCCATCTTGCCGAGTATCACTTGTTTTGTTTGTTGTTGTTTTTGTATTATGTGTTTGTTATTTGTTCTTATTGTTATATGTATTGCTATTGCCTGGAGTTCTTTGGGAAGATGGGTGGTATAGAAATAATAAATAAATAAATAAATAAATAAATAAATAAATAAATAAATAAATAAATAAATAAATAAATAAATAAATAAATAAACAATAAGTCACCACACCCCTACTAAGACCTGTACCACTCCAACCTCAAATTGGAATAATTCCATACACATCCCTGCCTTAGAGGCAGTAACTCTGGATTTATTGCAGAAAGTCATTGCTTCACTAACTTGCTGAAGTTTTTGGTAGATATTAGTTTCTGTCTAGTCAAGGGGTATGGGGACAGCATGCCAAGAGTATGAAAACAACAAAAATTGATAAGGTTTCCCATCAAAGTTTATTGGCGGAGGTAAGGAGCTGTAGCAGAGCTAGCAAAAAAGATTGTTAGGTAAAACCAAGCAGAAGGCTAATGGTTGTAAATAAGACTAGCTTGTTATACAAAGGTATCTTATACCAAGTCTGACCAACAAATATTAAGATTTATATTTTCCACATGTCCATGGCTGTTTCAGGCAGGCAGTTCCCCCACTTCTCAGGTCTGATTCCTGATATATGTTCAACTGGCGTGATGCTGCCTTTGTCAATAGGAATCTTTGGACAATCTACAGAGTTTAAGGGTCATAAACTCATCACTCAACCTCCCAGAAACATCATTACCCTTCCCCTCCCCCCCAATTTTTGAACTACATTTTGAAATTGATAAACAAAAACCTAATGTGCTCTCTAACAGCTCAAAATAGTGTTTTAAATAACTGTGTTCTTTCCCAAACTTGGTGATAAACTTACTGGGTACTCATAAGGACAGGCCTTGTCCCACCAAAAGAGGACTTGGTGATCAGCTTCTCCTGGTTTCTACTTTTTACTCAGCCCCACAAGTTGCCATGGCAACCAAACCAAAGAGATTCCTTCCACTTGTGGAAAGGGTCTTTCTCCCCAGATTTGACTTGTGTTTTCAAATGGACTGGCATAATTTTGCCCAAATAACTCAGCCGCATTAATTATACCCAAGAACAATAGATGTTGGATTGTTACATGGAGTTCTACCATTTAGAAGCTTTGGATGTGTTGTTTGTGTCATTTTGGTTAACTAAAGCACACTTCAGTGCTTGTTACTGTATGTTTATCAATGTTTGCTTTGGGTTTTCATTAGAACAGGATGCTAGTTTTACAGAGGTAGTTTGCACAAAATAGATATATTGGCAAGAAAAAAATAGCCACCTGTCTCATTTTCATGCTGGATGTGAGGGATCTTCCAGGCTTTGCAAATACCTCACCTAGATGTCACAAGGTTTGGGGACCCTAAGTAAATGACCTTTTGCTAAAATTGCACCTTTGTGGACTCAGGTTTGTTGTTTTGTTTTCTTTCTTCATCTTCCATCTTCTGTCTTGGAGGGAAAAGGTGTAATTTGTTATTAGTGCACCACTAAACTGGAAAAATTGAGTTTTTGGTCTACCATTGCCATGGCTGTTCTGGACAGGAAACATGGGCAAGTGACATGAAAATTTCTATATTGATCCATGGATTCTTGTAACCCTATCTATAGCTAGTTCAACAGATTGAGTCACAGAGCTAAATAGTCATTTAGGACCAATTACAAAGCTGTGCTTGTCCAAAAATAATTCCAAAGCTTGCATCATATATTCCAAGGAACTGCATTATCCCTTGGAAACTACAGGATCTTTGCTGCATTTTTTTAAATATTGCAGAGAAAAGAGGCATCTTCTCATAGACTATTCAGGAATAGATAACAAGAAATGCTGAAAGCAATTCAAAGCAAGGAATCAAGACACTCTAAGAAGTGTGAATACATCTGATAATGAACAATTATGTATAAATTAAGTGTGAAGCCTTCTTAGCTACTGAAATTAAAACTCATGAGAATGAGAACTAGGAAAGGATAAAGAAGAAATTTGAATTACCTCTACTACATGCTGATTTAGGAAGTAAAAGCCAATTCAAATTGTGAAAGCAAGGGAGAAGAGGAGGGGGGAATGTACATTTAAGGCAGATGAACATAAACAATAAAGATAATGGAAGCAGCAGCCTATTAATACAGATGGATTCCTGATGTTCTAGCGATGTCTCCTGAGGAGGCAATGCTTCCAATGTCGGGCCCTCAGACCTAGACACACACCGACTAATTTTCCATTTCTTTGTTAGAGGCTACTGCCTCCACTGATTCTTGTATCAGGCATTGACACTTGGAGATTTCAAGGACTCTGGATTCAAAGCTCCCTCTTCGTCTCCGATGTCTCCATGACCTTCACATTGACAGACCTCTGAAGCAAATACACACCCTTTATTTTCTTTCTTGGCATTTTGGGAGGATCTAACATCCTCTACAAAGACCAAGCGCTACTCCCAGCTAGGCATTGTTGTGCCAATTGATGGAGCAATGTACAAGCTGTGGTTGTCTGGCTTCTCGGACGGACTGATGTGGGGCTGTCTGTGGTGCTAAGATTTCAGTGGAAAGTCCCACAAACATGTCTGACCTTGGCCTTGGCTATTCTTAGACCTGAAATCAATCCAGTGTTGATCATACTGCAGCTCCAGCTTGGCTGTGCATGATCTTCCTTCCTTAGTTAATATTCTTGGTTTCCGAACTGTCCTCTTGGTACCCGAACCCACTTTCACTATTCCTGGTCTACCACACTCTAGGGCAGGGTTGGCGAACCTATGGCTCGGGTGCCAAAGGTGGCACTCAGAGCGCTTTCTTTGGGCACCTGACATCGTCCCTTCACAGCCACCTGAAATTAGGTTAAATGGCTGTATTGGCACTTTGCAAAAAAATAGTGGGTTCTGAATCACAGTTTGGGCACTCGGTCTCTAAAAGACTCACCATCACTGCTCTAGGGCCTGGTTTGCCTGAGAAGCTGATGTGGTACAAAAGCACTATAATTGACAGAGCTTGTGGCCCAAAACAACATAAGCTCAAAGAAGATTAGACTTTTCCTTTAGATGGGTCTGGATTTTCCCAAAGCCAAGATCAGGTACATTCAGTGGGCCTTTCCAGATGTTTAATAACAGTATGCCGACTACACATTGTCCCCCACAAGCTGGGTACTAATTTTACTGACCTCAGAAGGATGGAAGGCTGACTCAACCTTGAGCCTGCTCCCTGGGATTGAACTCCAGGTCGTGAGCACAGCTTTAGCTGCAGCAGAGGCATTTAACCACTGCACCACGAGATCAAGTTGGATTATAGTGGCTAATCCACAAAACCAGTGGAAAATTGGTGTAAGCTTTGATCTATGGGTCTAGTTGCCATGCAGTGAACCAAACTGTCCAGTTTCAAAATGTTGACTAGCACTAATTAATGGTTCTTATGAACATCAGCCACTAAATGTTATCTAAATTGAGTTTTAAGCAAATTTGGAAAATTGTGTAAAATGAGATAAGGAATTTTGAGGAAATGGCAGGAAGAGGTGATATGTGGGGAGAAATGTTATGGGGGTGAGATCTTATATTCCTACATGATGTCCAGAAAACTTTAGTGTACCTCACATTTCATATGAGAGGAACTATTTGGCCTACCATCAGCACTGGATGTGGCTATGAAAACCATAAGATTTCATGTGCAGTTTTGCACAAACATGAAAAATTCTATGTGGGTGATCTGGAAAGGCACTGAGAAGGAACCAGCCCTTTCTCGTTTCTTTTAACAACAAAGCAGAACTACTGTTTATATCTTTCTCTGCAGTTATCAGTCCCAGAGTTTCTATAAACAATGTATAACCAATTAATTTTGACCATGCCGGAAAACAAAATGTATTAAGCAATTGGAAAATGAATTCCATTGTGGTCAGATGGCCAAGCTGGAGAATAGCTCCAGCTGTTCTATTTTTTTTTTAAAAGGAGGGATAGATTTTTTAAAAAAAAAAAAAAAAAACCCTACTGTATCTCATAAAAAGGAATATCCAGAAGTTGAGTCATGGCAACTGGACTTCTTTCATTGAGAGATCAAAAAGTTTTGCTACTCATCCAAGCAGCTTAATTTCAATCCCTCAAGAAAAGAGGTCCAGTTGCCATGACTCAGCTTCCAGATAAACCCATCTGGATGACTGGGAATATTCACAGACTCATAAAGGCATAAACAAGGAGTCTGGAAATGAATGTTGTAGCCAAACAACCCAAGAAATAACTGGAGATCCATTTCTTCCTCCTTGAATGGGGATTATTTTCTATGGCATTCTACTTTATCAAATTAATCAAAATCAAATCAATAAAATTAATTTATCAAATAAAAATGCATAAAAATTAAGGGCCTTAAAGAGAAGTCCAGTTTATAGCCTCCTAGTGTGTAAGGCCCCAGTCAGACTTCTTCCATACTTGTTTGCTGGTTTGGCTTGGTGTGTTTTGACTTATGGCAAGTGTGGCTTTCTGCTCGGAACAACTTTGGGAAAACAAAATCACAGCCCTTGAGGCAGATGTAGATGTCAGCAAAAGCAAAAGCAAAAGCAAAGGGTTCTGCTTATATTCTGCCACATAGTGCTTACAGCACTCCCTGGATGGTTTACAATTCCTAAGAAGAAGGTGTGTGTCTCATCACTAGTCGTAGCATTGTACCTATATTTTATTTCTCCTCCCTATTTGAGAGAGGGAAGCTGGTTCTCCTTTTTGAATCATTGACAGATTTGTAATAATAATAATACTGTGTCATTAAGTCCATTCTGACTCATAGCGACCCTTTTCAGGGTTTACCAGACACAGGATATTCAAAAAGTGGTTGGGCCTTCCTTTCTTCTAGGGGTGTCCTGGGACTGTGCAGCTTTCCCAAGGACACAAGGGCTGGCTCTACTGGCAGGAGGTGGCTTTGGCATCACCAAAAAGCAGGATAAACAAGGGGTAAAAACTGTTTTGCACTGAGCAAGAACATGCTAATTTTATTTGTGCACATGTCAAATTAGAAACAATCTTTTAAAAAAAAACCATTTAAGCAGGATTACAGTGCATTTCACCTGGGAGAGAGAACTCTGGATAGCCTGCATATCTGCTAAATCCATGATCTGGGTTCTGTTACCTGCAGAGAAGAAATACCAATGTCTTCTATCTCCAAGTTCTTTATGGATCTTCATCTTGAAATCAGAATGAATTGGAGAGTGCCTCATATGGAGGAGGCCTTAAAAGGGGACTGCCCTTTAGCAGCCTTACAAATGATGGGCTGTCCCCCCCCCCAAACAGAGATATTTATCTTCCTTAGTTGCAAGGTAGGGCTGGGACAGAGGGTGAGAGCTACCACCACAAAAGCATTAGAGACTATTTGGATAAAAATGGCTAAGTGGCTTTTGGGGAAAAGACGTTCAGGAAGGTTGCATCAGTGTAGCCATGTTTTGAGAGAGCATGGGGATCAATGTGTTACCTGGGTTTTCTTGCTTTTAAAGGTTTAGCTTCAACCATGACTTTGTGCGCTCTTGCCAGTTGCTTTAATCTCAAACTTTTTCTTTATGCCTTTTAGGAATTATTACTAGACCACCTGTAATTTCATGACTGTGTAGAGAAACAACTAGGGGAAAATGTATAGTCTTGGCAGAAGACAGAATGTACTCTAAAAGGGAACTAAGTACTTCCTTTGAATATTTACCTAATTCGGTCAGCTCTACTCAGATCCCAGTTAACATTCATATAGCAAAGGAGTTTACCAAAACCTTCTAATAATTCCAAAAATAGTCTGTTGGGTTATTGTTGATTTGGTGGATTTTAGCCAGTCTCTCCATTCTAGTAATCATATAATTTGGGGTTACATTTAAATTCATTGTCTTTGATTTCATTAAGTCAGAATCAGCCATAGTTTACTAGTCATTCAGTCCATGGACTTAAGTCATTTTTACATGATGTCAAATGTATCTAAATATATGCTATTTGTATCCCTATGCAATATGAATTCTAGTGATACTAGCATATTTTATTTTTTGTTTGTTCTGGTTGTATGTTTTTGTGAGTTTTAAAGTCTAATCTAAATGGCCCATAGTGGTGCTTGCACTAATAGGAGGGTAACTAATTTGCTAGCTAACCAACTGACTAAGAAAGTACAGTGAGAAACCATGCTTTCTAGACATGTAAATCATCATTACTAGAATCAGTACTTAATTATCAATATTTTGCCATTTGTATTCTTCTTATGCCACTCTAATTATTGCCTTAAAGGTGTCATCAAGAAAAGTGAAAAATGAATGACTCCACTTCAAATTGAGGTAAATGGTCAGAACTGGCCATTTATAAAATTAAATTTGTATGCCCCACCCAGCCCACCCCTCAATTAATGTGAAAGCACTACTCTGTGCAGTTTACATAAATAATGTGTGCCAATAAATGTCAATGGAACACTAAAGAGCAAATAAGATTAACAAACAAACACAGGTAGCTGTTTGGCTCTCATATCCTGGATCTCCTGCAGTCTCCAGATCAGACTCAAGGGAGGCCCCACCTATAGAGGATTGCAGTGGCCAATGTATGCTCCAATGTTCTGAGGGATGCCTTGTCCAGCAAAAGGTGGAGTTGGGAAAACACACCCCTACTGAATGAAGACAGATCTGGACATAACTGTAACCCAAGAATCCCAAGAGATTGCCAGGTCCATGAGCATGCCTAGGTTATGAACTTGATCTCTGAATGCAGGGTCCTCAAACTTTTTAAACACTGGGCCTGTTCACTGTCCCTCAGACACTGTTGGGGGCTGGACTATAGGAACAAGTGGTGCACATGTGACTCGAGGCTCCCCCACCAAAGCCGATGCCATTTCCCCCCCATCCGAACTCCCTGCTTGTACAGTACTTATTCTAGGAGTCGGCGTGCAGGCACACAAGGCCAACTTCTTGGCTCTTATCCAAGAGGTTTGGTGCCAGCACACTTCCCTCCTGTTGCTTTTGGCCTCAACACTGCACCTGGTAGCAGCAAGGGTGCAGTCCTGCTGGGCAGCAGCCACTGGATTCCTGTTTGGCTCAAGTGAAGAGGGGACAAGTGGGGGGATTTGCAATGGCCAGCGGGCCAGATTCAGGTCCCTGGCGGGCTGGATTCAGGACCCTAGCAGGTCGGATTTGGCCCACGGGCCATGACTTGAAGATCCCTGTCTGAATGGGAGAACAGTGCCATTCAGTCTAGGAAATATCCCACCCCTCTCCTGTCCATGGAGTCCCTGGGAACAGTTTGAACCTGTTAGTTCTAGTTCATTGCAAGGGTGAATCTAGGAGGGTCTTGACCACATGCACTGCAGAGGAGGAAAGGGAAAGATAGAGTTGCATACCATCAGCACACTGATGGTCGCTTACCCCAAATCTCCCCTCCGTTGGGACTCACGGCCACTTTCTCCAACATGAACTTGGCATCCTTTCAGCCTCACCAGAAGTAAAGGCATGCTTGGCATGCAAAGACCCTCTTACTCAACCAGGCCTTGAGGAATATGACAGCTCGTGTGGAGGGAAGCTGTGTTGGGCTGGACGTTGTTTCAGCCGTATTGATACATTTTTTTAAAAAAAATTGCATTGTATTTGCTTTCATTTGGCTATTACTACTTCTGGTCATCTTTGAGTTAGCAGAAAGGCATGTTTTACATGCAGTAAATAAATAAATTAGTAGGATTCAATTTAAGTCAGTTTTATTTCCCTCTCGCTGAAAATGTTTTTTTTAATTGAGCAACCCCATGTCCCACAGAGAGAGAGAGAGAGAGAGAGAGAGAGAGACAGACAGACAGACAGACAGACAGACAGAGAGAGAGATTGCTCATTATCATAGAAGCTGCACCCTTTATATTTCTTGTGTTCAAGGGAATCTTTGTTTGGTAAATGTTATTAAGCATCATGTTTCCTGGGTTCAGAAGTTTGGGAAAAGTTCAGAAATAACTGCTGGGAAGAGGGCAAACCGTGGAAGTGGCTTCCATTTTTTCGGCAACTGAATCGGACGGGCCACATAAAGGTCGTGATGCTTGGAATTAATGAATAGAGGCAAGAGCAATGGTGAAACCTGCCCACCCTTGTGTGGCTAGGTTTCATCCAATAGCCCTTTCAAGGCCAGTAAGAAAGTCTCCTTTGTTAGGGGGTGGCTGACTAGATATTACTCTGTTACCTCTCTTTTTTACATGGAGGCGTATTGTATAACACACCCAATGCCATGTTTAAGTAACATTAGGATTATGTTATACGGCCTCACAAATAAAAGGATGTTTAAAGCAAAGGCTGACATTCCATCCTCTACTTTTGCTACCTTTCTGTTACATCACACCTCAAACATAACATTGGCCTAAGCCCCTGGCTCACAGGACCAAGGCACAGGGAGATCCATTTCACTCCGTGCATTTAAGTTCCTTTATCCTTCCCACAGTTATTAGCTCACATAACCTCACATAACTGCCAGCCCCGTGTAAGTAATGCAAATTACTACACATTGTTACCGAGATCTACGTATTGGGTTGCTTGTGGGGGAGAGCTCACTGTGGCTCCTCTTTATGTTGCAGGAGCAGCTGGGGGTGCCTTGTCCCACCACAGGGCTCTGCCAGGTTGTAGGGCAGGGGGTTGTTTGGAAGGAAAGAGGAAGGCAAAAAGACACCTGTTTTGTTGGTTTTTGGTGGTGGTGCGGTTTTTGTCATCATCACCATTGCTTGTTGGCTATGACAATGCTACATGCTTTGGTACTGCAGTTTCTGTGGTCGTAGGAATGACACATTTGGAGGAGGACTTAAGATGTACTCCATGGAAGCTGAGGCACTATCAAACTGCAATCACTGTGCAGTGTAGATGTATTCTTGGCCAACATTTCTAGAGGGGAAGTTGTGCCCGGAATGCTTCATGCCCTTGCACATGCCCTGAATACAATAGATTCTATTTATAGAGACTCAGACTTAAAGACAAAATATAGAGGCAAATTTACCAGAAAACTACACTAGCGAGATAAGTCATGTCTCTGTGTATATGTATATACGTGTACGCAGGCATGCAGGCACGCACACACACACACATGCATACACACACACACAGAGGCATTGGAACTTGAATGTTTGACATGTATACAAAAATATTTTGCCCATGTTTAGCACCATTCTTGAAACATACAAACACACCTCCTGCAATGTAGGGCTAAATGGATTCCCCCACCTCCACCCCACTGCAAATATGTCTTGAAATATTTCTAGAACAATGCCCACCATTGCCATCTGAGATGACGGCCTTCTGGTCTGTCCACAGCGCAATTTCTTTCTTGGTGGAAAGAATGAGACAGGGCCAAAGACTCTCCTCTCAGCCCCATCCCTTTCAGAGGCATAGCATTTAGTAGGGCTGTGAGAGCCGGCTTTCTTGGTAACAAGTCCCTTGCTTTGGAACCCCCTGCCTAGAGAAACTAGGCCAGATCTTTCTCTCCTATCCTTCCATCATTAGGCAAAAGACTTTTGATTTAGGTAGACTTTTGATGATTCACCTCTGTGCCTTTGGCCGAGAATTAAAAGCAAGTGGGGACTCTGCTTTCTTATATCAGCGGGCTCAAAACCATGCTTCTTCCAATCTTTCAGTCTTGAATGTCTTTTCACCTGCCTTTGATGTCTCATTTATAGAAATTATCCAAAACTCTCAAATTGCACAGTCAGGGGATAAGAGGACAGATATCTAGTCTCGTGCGCTCCCAGACACATTTGGTGGGGCCACTGTGAGATACAGGAAGCTGGACTAGATCGGCCTTTGGCCTGATCCAGCATGGCTCTTCTTATGTTCTTATGTTCTAAATTTCTTAATACTCAAAATGGACAGAACTTGAGGTGGAGAAACAGAATGTGAGAAAAACAAAGAAACCCCCAAATGAAATAACTTAATTCTTCAAGGCCACGGCTTTGAATGCTTCACTCTTAAAAGTCAGGAGTTGGATCCCTGTGTAGTCTGTGAAATTAGAATGAGAGTTGCTATTTTCATTTTTTTAATTGATGTGTCCTCGTCTTAACCCGTTTATTTCAGAAAGAACAGGGCACATCCTTTTCATGTGGAAAATAGCTGCATTTTTTTACATGTTTGGCCAGTATTTTGTTTCAGAAGAATTTCACACACTACTCCAATCACAAATTTGGCACAGGTTTTCACAAAAAAAACCCTGAAGGCAGGAAACAACACATCAATATTTCCTGTTACTGGGCCTCTCTTATCTCTGTAGTGTCCTTCATTAAAAAGCGAAGAATTCCAAGAAACCACAAAAAGGAAAAAAAAAAAAACCTTGTGGAGACAGTTCCTAAAATGTGCCACATTTCAGCTGAACTCAGCTTTAATATCTAGCTCTCCAAAAATGGATGAAGTTGGGAGAATGCTTATGGTGTCAGTGTTGAATCCTGTCCTATACTCATTGGCGGCTTTTTTTATCCTAGATTGCAAAGGCATCAGCGAAAGGCTGCCCTATCTGTGTGGCTCCCTTGTCTCTCTTTTCCTCCATCTGAAACCTAAAACGTTTTTTCTGCTCATAGGCAGAGCGAGCAAGGTTGTGTTGGGATTTGCCTGTGAAGGGGCCTTCAGCCAACACAAAAGACTTATCAATGGCATGGAACCGTCTTTGACAGCTGGCTCTGCTTCTCATCCTGGGAACCCAGAAGAGGGACTTGCAGAGAGAGAGAGAGAGAGAGAGAGAGAGAGAGAGAGAGAGAGAGAGATGCCGATCAGGCAGTTTGCTACAAAAAGGCCAAACAAACCGTACAAGTGTGTGGGGGGGAGGGAGAGGACTGGAAACAGACAAAAATAGTATATTTTACATGCAGGGTTAATGCATTTGTGAGAACGTGAGAAAAATACCTGGGCAGGCTGTTATTTTAAAAAGAACGCAAGAAAGGATTCCTCCACCTCACGCCTTTATACCCTCTAGCTGCCAAGAGAACAAGGCTTCACTTGATCGCCTTGATAAATCCATCATGTTTGCATGCTTATAATTAGATTAGCAGCTGCTGTTAAGTCTGGGCACTGGAATGTTTCTGTTTATTAAAAAAAGGAATGGTTTCCTGGCCGCTCAAGAGTGACGCGCTCAACGCATGCCCGCGGACGCGTGGAATCAGCGGCGACGCCAGCCGGCAGGACTTTTCTTTTTTTTAAGCATGACCGAAAGCCAGCGAGACGGGTGGTGCTGGTGGCGCTGGGGGGGGGGGAGAAATCAGTAATGGGTATATGATTCTCAAATCGAGTTGAACTGATCGGAATCAGGGTTGCTGTCAGCGGTGTAAATTGAGAGCTCCGAGCAAACGTCTCTTTTTGTGCTGAGGGAGGCGCTCCCCCTGCTGCTGAGGGAACAGAAGGAAAGCGTTTGAGCCGGTCCCGTTTCTCCGCCTCGTAATCCTGCCGCTTTTGTTTGGGGGACGAGTGCTTCTTTGCGTCACCCTTGTTTAGTTTTCTTTTCAAACAGCCCACCCCTTTCAGCGGGACAAAAGAGGGACCCTTTGCACACACAGCTTCCTGTTTTAGCATCCCCCCTGATCGAGGTGGGGGAAGAGCGCGTTCCCTCCTGAAGAAACATGTAACGTTTATGTCTTGCAGGACCCAGAGGGTGTCCCCATGGAAAGCTACCAGATAGAAACAGGGATGTTTTCCACGTACGCTAAAACTAAAAGAGACAGGAGGATGGATCTCCCAGGACGTTCCACGGGCACCACAAAAGCAAATGCCCTTTTCAAACTGAGGGCAGAGCAGAAGTTTGTGGTGCCACCAGGAGCACCTCCGCTGATGGTCTCAAGGTTTGAGGAGATCTATAAAGGAGAAAGGAGTTCCTCAGATAGCCTGGCCCCAAATAGTTTAGCGCTTTCTAGAGGTGCCACAAATGCTTAAACCTGACTTGTCTTGCAGGACCCATTCAGAAGCAAAACACAATCAGAGAACTGGCATTGGTTACGTCCAAGTGCTGAGAAGTAGTTTTTATTTTATTTTATTTTATTTTTGAGTATTTTTACTCTCCCTTTCTCCTTAGAAAGTACCCAAGAGGGCTTACAGTAAATAGGGACAATAGACAGTCCAGTACAATTAAGACATATTCAAGTTTGAGAAGAGGGAATTGAATGGGGTGTTTTACAGCATTAAAAGGCAACATTAAAGCTAAAAGAGAACACAAGCATTTAAAGATAAGAGTATAAATTCCATGTAATCATGTAATCTCCTGCCAACCTAGCAGTTCAAAAGCATGCCAATGCAAGTAGAGAAACAGGTACTGCCATAAAAAGCAGGAAGGTCAAACAGTGTTTACTTGTAGCCATGCTGGCCCGTGGCCATGGAATTGCACAACACTGGCTCTTCAGCTTGAATATGGAGATGAGCACTGGCCCTAGAGTCTCACTTGACTAGCACGCATGTGCAGGGGGAACCTTTTACCTAATCATGTACAAGTGCATTCAGCATTCTCCTCCCTAGCTTCCATGCATAATTTTACTAGGGTTCTCCATTGCTTACCTAATCCCTACATAATATGAATTTGACACAGATAAATTCTTATGCCTACCATTGTAGCTTCCCCAACTCTAAGGCTGAAAACAAGCAAAAAGCCAAACAAAACAACCTGAATAGCTCAGCCTGGCAGAATATACTCTTGGCAACTGGGAACAATCCAAGCTGTTTTTAGCTCTGTGGTGGGTTAATCTGGAATAACCCTCTGGATTGCTCCAAGATCACTCATCAGGTCACTTCAGTCCTGGCCATTTAGAAGGGCCCTAAGAGGGGCACTGTAAATATCTATCTAACAAAGCATTCTGGGAATAATCTACAGAAATGGGGGCTCTTCCCCTAGGCCACATTATTGCTATCCATCCCACTGTAGATTTAGAAAACAATTTAGTTTATTCCTCTGCCAATTATGTTGAAGAATAAGTTTAATGAGGAATAAATAAGGAAGCAACTGTTTAAGGCTCTTTTCTCATGTCCATTAGATTTTCCATCTTCTTGCAGCTTTCTTTGGTAAGGTACCTGGCCAAGAATAGTGGAAATAACCCTATGGGGAATGACAGAATCTTCTTTCTCTTGGATCAAGTCACTGATCCACCTAGCTCAGTGGTGTTCTTACTAGGGAGGGACAAAGTGCCACAGATATTGTAACTGCAGCTTCCATTGTCTCTGGTCCAAACACTGGTGAATGCTAGAGGCTCAAACCAAGCAGCATATGGAGGACTGTATTCCACCCATCTCCCTTTTGCATTGACAGGGAGTGTCTCTAACCCTTTCTGAGACATTTTCCAGATCTGTCTGGAAAGAGCAGGAAAAACTCATCCAGACTATGTAGGATAACTGAGAACTCCTCTAAATTTATTTCTGATAAGATGTTATCAGCCTTACCAAGGTTCTTCATAGATATGATGGAAATAATTGGAGCAAAACAAAAGCACATCTAAGCTAAAGTGAAACTGAGGTCCAAAATGATGCCTGGAGAAACCCACATCACCAAAAGAAGAAAGTGAGAAAAAGAATGCATTGAAAATGTCCATGAATGTCAGTCTGGAAAGTAACTATGAAGTCTTGCCTCTCCGTACAAAACCACGACGTGAAGAAAATTGCAGTTGGGTTGGGAGAAGTGCATTGAAATGGAAATGAAATTGTTTTCACATCCCTATCAAGGCTGAGCAACTGCTACCGGAGCAAGTTGGAGAACTGATGCTTGAAATTCAATATTTTGTTATAATTTTGGCTAATCTTACAAAGCGTCCCATGAAACAGATTCAGCCCCTGAGCCAACACTTGTTTAACCCCAATACAGACCATGTGGGTGCACAAACGTTCTGATTTCTGCATCTGTTCTGGTGAAAATGGGGCTTCAGCAGCTTTGAGCACCAGGAGATATGCAGAAGTTCAACAGATGGAGTTTTCCTTTATTTCTAGGAATTGTCCATTGCTCCTTATTTGGCCTTCATCAGGAATCTAAAGTGGTAACTCTTTCCCCCGCAAAGAGATATTAAAAAGGACTTCCCACTGAGCACTGTATAAAGATGAAAAAAATGACTTTTTTGTATGATAGATGCTCATATTTCTCAGCAAATGTGTACTTGGCAGGAACTAATTCACCTAATGTCAAGGTCTCCAGCAAAAGAAACAATATTAGCTCAAACAATGCTTTCAGTGGCAGCGATCTCTGGATCTTGAAAGCAAAGGTATCATCCTCCCATGACATGTAATGGAGGGTTAACTGTCTTTCCCACAGAGAGGTGCAGAGGGCAATGCTAACTGGTAAAAAAATGGGCAATGGCCAGCTGGACCACCACCAGGCCAGCTGAAGCAGTGCTTAAGCAAACCTCTTTCTCGCCTGAGGATGATGCAAGTTAGTTAGGTCTACCATCAACCTGGCCTAGCTTCATTCAACATAGTGGCCGTATCTCTACCCCTTCCTTCGCTGTTGCATCTATGATTGGTATTCTGCTAGTGAATATTTGCCAGCGTGCCAAATCTCTTGGTGGACAGCTTTATCAACCAACCACTGAGATCTTTCCTCAGATAATATTCCTCCTGGCCTTTAATCCTAAATAGAGAGGAGTATAAATCTCTGGTTCAGCAGTTTGGGCTGGTTCTTTGTTTTTTTGTTCAAATAAGTCTCGGAGGCTTCCCAGCAGTGCCTCCACCCCTTGCCCCAAGGTGGTGGGGCAAGGAATCTGGAGTAGAGGTGGGCACAAAATAGAAAATGATGAATTTTAAAAAATTGTTCGCACCCAAACCAGCTGAACTGGTTCGAGTCCTTACCAGTTGCAGCAGTGGTGGTGGTGGTGGTGGCAGGGGCTTTTCAAGGCGCTGGCTTGGGCTTGTTTTTTTAATTTATTTATTTATTTTAGCAGTGACCACGTGGCTCCTGGGGCCAGGTTGGTGCTCATTTTTTGTGGGGTTTTTTTTTGGGGGGGTATTTTAGAGTGCCAACCAAGCATCCTCTGGGGCCAGGTTGGCACTCTTTTTTTTTTTTTAGCACTGACCGCACGGTTCCTAGAGCCAAGTCAGCACTCGTTTTATTTTATTTTTTTATTTGGGGGGGGGATTTTAGGGTGCAGACCAAGCAGCCCCTGAGGCTGGGTCAGTGCTCCTTTTTGTTTTTGTTTTTTGTTTTTGTTTTGTTTTTTAACACTGACCAAGCAGCCCCTGGGGCTGGGTTGGTGCTCCTATTCATTCATTCATTCATTCATTCATTCATTCATTTAGAGTGCTGACCACGCGGCTCCTGGGGACGAGTCAGTGCTAATTATTATTATTATTATTATTATTATTATTATTATTATTATTATTATTATTATTATTATTATTATTATTATTATTATTATTATTGGAGGGATTTTTAGAGTGCCAACCAAGCAGCCCCAGGGGCTGGGTCAGTGCCCATTTTATTTATTTATTTATTTATTTATTTATTTATTTATTTATTTATTGAGGGATTTTCATTTTGTTTCATTTTTCTTTGATGGGTTGGTTCGTTATTGATTTCGTTAGCTAATAAAATGAATAACAAATAACAAAACCAATTAAAAGTTCATTTTGTGCCTGTCTCTAATCTGGAGTATTGACTCTGAGTGGGTCCCTGACAGAGGAGGTGGGATTAGGAAGCGTTGAACACCAGTTCAGATGAAAAACAAACAAGCACGAACCACCAAACCAGTGGTTTGTGCCCATCTCTATTCTTAACCTATTTACAGCCAGGGCACATAATACATTCTATTGGAGTCCTGTGCTTTATTTTGCATGTCTAACATATATATCAGTCTGGTTCTTTTGGAAGGGGTCTCTGTACGTAAAGCCAGAAGGAAAAACCCATTGGATTCACACACAAAAAAAAACAAAAAAACCAAGCTGGACAATATGGGTTGGGGTGTGCAGAAGGTCCTTGGCCCACCCTGTGCCCAAATGAAAAGCATTAAAGCAGGGGCTGGGCTAACCTGTATAATGTAGGGTACATTCCAACTGGCTCCATTCCCTGGTCTGTGTAACATTATGACTTTGTAGAATGGTAGAGGTTTATGTCTTTTCTCGGTAAATGTGTACTTGGCAGGAAATGATTCATCTAACATCTGGGTCTATGGCAAAAGAAGCTTTAAAGCTCAAACTATGCTTTCAGTGGCAACAATTTCTGGATCTTCAAAGTAATACCAACATTGCCCATAACAAGTAATGGAGGGTTAACTGTCTTTCCCACTGATCTCTGCAGGGGTTGGATTTCTGTGAATGGAAGACAGAGCACACAGATATGGCCAGAGGAGGCCTACACAGTGCCCTAGTTCAATATCCTATCCACTCAAAGCCCATACATAAATCATCCTGCTGCAGTCACACACTACCCCCAATTGTCATAGTGCAATAATTTTTCAGTCAACAGAGAAAAAACAAAGAGAAAGAATATTCCAGCATGGAGTAAAGGTTAAAAGTAGCAGAGTTTTATCCTTCGCCTTCCAGGTCTGTGAAATAACTGGTGGAGCAGATAACCACATGTTAATCTGAGTGGTTAGAGTGCCCAGTGGTTAGAGTGTCTAGTGGTTGGAGGGACCTTGAGTTGTATTAGACAATTCAGCTTCCACTTGCCTTCTTCTTTGGTGCCAGCGACTCAATTGGCTGGATGCCCTCTGTCCTCTCATTTGTTCAGTTCAATTTGCTCAGCATTTTTTGACCCTACATTTGTAGGAAGAGGCATTAAGGATCTGTTGTAGTGTTGCAGAGGTAAATAGCCGCTAGGGATGGGCAGGAAGTGAAAAATGAAATGCTCTTTACACATTTTGTTACATAACGTAACAAAACAAAACAAAACAAAATGAGGAAGCAGCATTTTGTTATAGATGAAATGAAATGGTAGTTTTCTCATTGAAATGAACCATTTCATTCCATCATTTTTGGGCTCCTGCTGAGCTGTCAATGGCTGGACCCCTTTAAACTTGGCCCAGTCAGTACCACGGGGACCCTCTGGCACTGACTGGGCCAGGTTTAAAGGGTGCCAGCCATTGACAGCTCAGCAGGAGCCCTCACAAAACAGTTGGGTAGGGAACACAATCCCACGGAACTGCCCACCTGACCATTTTCAGAGGGATCTTGCCCAGCTATCAGTGGCTGGAGCCCTTTAAACCTGGCCCAGTCAGTACCAGGGTTTCCCCTGGTACCGACTGGGCGAGGTTTAAAGGGTGCCAGCCATTGACAGCTCAGCAGGAGCCCTCAGAAAAGGGTTATGTTACCAGGTAGGCAGTTTGCTGCCCTCCACACCATTTTCTGAGGGCTCCGGTCACTCTGTCAAGAGCTGGAGCCCTTTAAACCTGGCCCATTTGGTACCGGGGGTTCATCCATTGACACCTCGGCAAAAGCCCTCTGAAAATGCTTGGGAAAGCCACGCGATTGTTGGAACTGCCCTCCTGACATTTTCTGAGGGCTCCTGCCGAAGTGTTAATGTTTGGACCCCTTTAAACCTGGCCCATTCAGCATCAGGGGATTCCCCCTGGTGCTGATTGGGCTAGTTTTAAAGGGGTCCAGCAGATAACAGCTCAGCAGGAGCCCTTTAAAAATGGCTTCCGGAGTCCCGGGCACCAAATCTGGTGCCTCCAGGACTCAAGGGAGCCATTTTATTTCATTTTGTTTTGTTTGATTTTTTTAAAAAATTGTAAGAAACAAAATGAAACAAAATGGGGGTGAGCACAAAATGAAACAAAATGAAACATTTTTCCGTTTCATGCCCATCCCTAATAGCAGCTCCTGGTGGTGCCACATAGCTGCCCCAGAATTCCAGAAACAGCTCTGATTGTACCCTTCTTTGCACATTTGCCCCCAAACAGTGCACTTGTCTAATAAGGGCATGTTAATTGTCACCTGAAGAGTTGAAAGCAGGAGGTTCAAGTAAAAGGGGCTTGTTGAGATTTCCTGTAGAGGACTTCCCAAATGAATAATGCTCTTCTAGGAACTTTCTGTGTGCAGATTCACTTGTCACCATGTATAAGAGAAACAGTTACTTGTAGAAATGAAGCAGAGCCTTTCAGAGTTTTATACTAGATAATCTACTGTCATGAGTCAAAATCCATATCAATTGATTTCTGACAGGTTCAATGGAATAAAAATTAACTCCTGGTGGGGATCCCTTCCCTGTTGCTCACCACAAGAGACATAATAGGGTGTACCAGTTTGGTTTCTTTTGTTTTTCCATTGATTGCATCCGTTTTAAAAGTCTACCGCTGCTTTGGATTCCAGTGGGATCAATAGAGTTGTCACTAATTGCACAGCTACAGCATCCATTAAGAAGTCATCATCTCTATGCTGGATCAGTAGTCTTGCATCTGTGCTGTGTGGAACTCAGGTGAAACCAGAAGGAACCATAAACCAACCAATCTGGGACGTGGGTTAAGAAATTCTTGTTTTTAGGAATTAACAACTTCCAGAATTATATCACTGAAGCCCAGAGATGTGAATTGTGGCCCTGTTCACTTTTCCATACTAAATAAGAAAGCAGAACAATGGGTCTTCCCACAGAATAGCCTTTTTTTCTGGTGAGGTGAACAGGCTGAGACAGAATTTATGCATTTATAAAATTCTTGTTTTACATTTTCTGTAAATCTATAAAAATAAACTTCTGATCAGTGCAGCCTTATAAACTATTTAATAAAATAGTGCAATTGCATCAGTTGTGGATATTCTTATGATTATTCAGCCTATCTTTCTATGGTTACTTTTTGTATATGTATTTTTCCCTTCAAGTTTGGAAATCCTTTCCAACTTCATAAAGGGAAAAATAGCCCAATATATTTTGTGCAAATTGCAGATAACACAGTATAAACACCAGACTACTCACTCTTGCATTAAATTTTGGAGCGTCTGAATCTTGTCCCACTATGTTGAGAGAGCTTTTCTTGACCCTATACTAGACATGAGAAAAATTGCTTCATGCCCCTTGGTCCATCAATCCAGCCATTTTATCCTTATTAATAAAGGCTTTAATATTTTGGATTTCCATCTATTTTCATTTCCCAACAAGGGAATGGATGTCCAATAAGGAAGTCCTAGACAGAATGAAACCAAATATATATCTAGAAATCAAGATTTCCAGATATATTTTGAGTTTGCTCATTGGTTTTTATGTGTTTTGTTTTATGTAAACCACCCAGAGTTTCTCTGGGAAAATCAGTGTGGTGTATAAATAAATAAATAAATAAATAAATAAATAAATAAATAAATAAATAAATAAACAAACAACACCCCCACACACACACACACACATAAGCCCACACACAAACTTGTCATAACGGTGGTGATGTGACGTGAGCCGACTCACTTGAAAAGAAAGTTATCCTGGGGTGGGTCAGTGGCAAAAGAAGAAGGAGCCACCCAAAGACTCGTTGCCTTGACACCATCAGAAGGGACACTGGAATGACCTTGATGGAGCTAAAAGAAGCTGCAAGAGAAAGAAAGCATGGTGCACATGGATCCCCAACATGTCTGATAGTTGGACACCACTTAAAGGCTAGCTGGGATGAGCATTTCTCAACAAGCTGCCCTGAGCCACACATCCAAAGTACAGTGGTACCTTGTATAAAGGAATTAATTCATTCCAAATGAAATTATGTTAAGCAAATTTTCCTTTATACAAATTCCCATAGGAATGCATTGAAAACGGAGTAATCCCATTTTTATGTTGTACGGATTTTCCCCATAGGCGATTATGTTAAGAAAATTTCCCCTATCTCTGGAATTTTTTATGTTGTACAGATTTTATGTTATACAAGCTGTTTGTTATACAAGGATCCACTGTCTAGAAAAACGAAATCTCTTCTGGGAGAGATTCAGAACTTGGTGCATATGAATATACCAACTAAAAATATTCCGGACCGGTCAGTGGCCATGTGGACAGAGACAGGCAGTGACGCGATTGAATTAGATGATGAGTTGGAGTCATTTACCAGGCAAAGCAAATAGTGGTTCCTTTAAAACCCCAGGCTAAGAGTTTTCAATCTTTTCTTTCCTTCTCAGTTTCATTTTGGAAATCCTTTCCAACTTCTGGTACAACCTTCTCTCCGCAGCTTCCGATCTGTTCAACTTCCCAAAAGACCTTGCCCAATACAGTGTGACAAAGCTTTGCTCCCAAGAACGCAGAACAGAAAAATCTGGAAGGAATCTATGAATGAGGCTGAGAGTATTTTTCGTTCAGAAGTTTTTTTTTTTAAAGGATAAATCCCTTTGTGAACTTTTGTTGTCCAATGTATTTAGCTTGATAAGTTAGGGCGTTTATACACGACCCCTAAACTCCGCCGCAAATGGCTCCCAGCTCTGGAGCTTAAAAATGTTTCCCCACCAGCTCCGGAGTTTACAGGCAATTAAGTGCGACCCCGCCCACTTTAGCGCGACCCAGCGCACTTTTCTTGTACCTTCTCTCTAGAGGTGAAAATTATTTGATGCGGTGCAACGATAGTGAGTGCGGGGCTCTCCTCGCTTCTGTTTGCTGTTTTTGGCTCCCGCCCCTTTAAGAGCTACTTAAGAGTTACTTAAGAGCTACTGGAATGTTGCGGGGGCAAGAGCCGGCAAGAGCCAGAGGCAGAAAGGGAGATGAGCCACCGTCTTTCTTCCTTTTTTCTCTCCCTCCCCTCACACAGCCAGCAGCCAGGGTGGGAACGCAGGAAGAGCGACAAGCCCCTAAGATCTCTGGTCCAAATTTAAGGGACCAGCGGATCTTAGGGGTCATGTAAAAGCACCCTTAGTAGCAACCACCCCTACTCAGAATTTGATAGACTTTGGATCCATGTCTGCATTTTGGGATAGTAATCGAGTTTTGATCCACACACATCTGACTGATAATCAAAAAGAGACAGAAACATTCAACATTTTCACCACAGGTTTTCACACACACAAAAAAAAAAAACAGGCTGGAATCTGGCTTCTTACATTTGGAAGCCATTGGATTTGTGACAAATAAACACTGATGCAAAGAGGACTCCCTTTACATGCCTGTTGTTAGGCAAGTACAAATAACTTTAGAAATAATCATTAGAACCTCTGAGTGGAAAAAAAAATAGATTTGAATTGCTTTGAGGAACCCAGAGCAGTGCCGCACTGGGTCTGTTCTTCTTTCTAAATGTTATTTTGTCTCCAAATTGGTACATGAATTACCCAAGAACCTTGCCCCTCCTTTTACAGCTTTGCTTGATAAGCCATTTCCCACTCATTTATTACCTTCAACGTGAAAAGGGGGTTTCCAAACGTCTGTTCTAAATCTGTTTTAATTTCCATTTATGCTCCTTTGTCCTCGAATCAATTTCAAGCTGAAATTAGAAGTGAGGTAAATTCTGGCTATAAATGCTTCCAGGGCTTCTCTCTCTGCCCCTGCCCCCTTCCCCAACCGACACACTCCTGTGGTAAATAAGAAACTGGAGAGGGGAAAAGAAAATTGACTCTTTTTACAAATAATCACACCCCTTTCTGCCTGTATGGTCCACAAACCTTTCAGCAGTGTTCCTACACAGACGTTTTACGCTAATATTCCTTGGGTTAAAGGAGTAAACGTTTTATAAGAGCATTAAAAATGGAAGGGAGCTTGTCTGCTGCTAATGCCTCACTTTTACCAGCGGCTGAAAGAAACAAAATCTCTCCCAGCTGCTTCACGAGGTTCCTTATACGCTATGGGGAACATCTGGTTTCATTGTTTCACAGTGTTTTTTAATGTCGGTTGCTTGCAATTCTTTATTCTAATTGGGTTTTTACTTTGCTTTCAGGTGGAAGACGTGGCAGTGATTAATAAGCACGGCAAAATGAATATGTTCACGATTAGCATTCAGACGTTCAAGGTGGGGAGGTGTTCCTCAACTGTGGTTGCACATGTTTATTTCTTTCAGAGAAGCAAAGACACTTTGATTTTTAAAGAATAAGCATAAATGCCACCTCCACCACCCTCTCTCACACACACATACACACGTCTTTTTCACACACACATACTTACAATGTAGAGCTGGGAAAGACCCTATAATTTTTCACTTGAATAACAAAAACTTTGGAACTGGGGCTTTAATTTTAAAAAAAAAAAAATCTTAAGAATTCTCCTTTCTTGATACGCTGATCTTTAATGTAGATCCCTTTGTTCTTTAAGGATTTTATTATGAAAGACCATCACACACACACTAGTGACTTAAGGATGAACTGATTTCTCAGAGAGAAATTATGTTTATTTTTTATTAGCTGTATTTTTATATTGCATAATGTTCTTATGTGTTCGTTGAATTATTTGTAAAGTAGCCTTGTTGCTAGATGGTGCGGTATATGAGTACAATAAATAAATAAATAAATAAATAATAACAGAGTCAAGGCACAATGGGGAATTGAACTCCCAACCTCTGGGTTCAGAACCAAGAACTGAAACCACTGAGCATTCCAGCAGTCCGGGGACAGAGTTTCCAGACATTGGGCCTAGGCTGAACTCTATACATTGTAGGCTCACCTGTAATGTTGATAGAATATTAGTGGATGAATTCTTACACACCCCAATCTTCTGAAAGAGTAGATACATTTTCAATGTTATTCAACAGGTTCCAGGGCACAAAGGGCAGAAGCATCACCCTCATCCTGTCTATGGAGATTCTCTGTCACCCAGGTGAGTTTTTTCTGTAAGTTGAATGATGGCAACTGGGCTTCTTTTCTTGAGAAACTGAGACTTTTCACTGCTCATCCAAGCGGCTTTGTCAGTCTTTGTCAGGCTCAGATTGACAAACCTGCTTGGAGGAGCAGCAGCGAAACATTTAAATCACTCAAGAAGTCCAATTGCCATGACTCATCTTCCAGACACCCTCATCCTATTTCATGTTTCTGAGTCTGTTACCCTGTTATTCTCAGGGTAACAAGTGAGAAGTTGTGACATGTTGATAACCCTTACGCCTCACAATAATCTTCTTCAGAATTTTTGGAAACATACATGCATATAATGAAGAGAGTGCATCAGCCTGACACCCACGATCATTGGTTTTATATGTCATATAAATGACTATATGAGGAGACCTTTTGATTCCTCTGAGGCTTCCACATGTGAACCAAAAGAATGAAGATTTTGAATTGGTTGAAGCCAACTGGAAAGATCAAAAGTTATATTTACTTATTTCACATCTTAATAGGTAACTAGAATAGAAAGAATGTTCACTGTGTACCTTATTGTGAATTTTGACTGTCTCAGCCTACCTATGAGGAATCTTGTCCCAACAACATTATGAAGAAAATGTAATTTACCTTACCACTGCTTCAGAAACAAAGCAGCAATAATTCTAATTTGGGGCAATTTATATAATTTGTACAATTGTGCTTATTGCATTACATTATACAAAACATCATTTTAGCTGCTGCAAGAACTCTAAAGCAAGTGCCACAAAATTCCTCATCATTAAGTCCATTGTGGAGAAGAATGGTCTGTGTTTGGAGGCACGCCCCTCAAATGCCAGAAGTGCTGACAGAGATATACAGTAATAATTAACAATTCTGGCATTTTGACATCTGGAAAAAGCATGATGTGCCCTAAATCATTGTTACAATTCATGAGCAGAAACCTATAAAAGAAATAATTACAACACTTGATACCTGGTCACATCTCCAGTCCTCTACTGTGAGAGACGCATAAACAAATTGAAAGTATGCTTTTAAAGTAGAGATGGGCACGGAACGAACATTTTTTCGTTTCCGTTATTCGTTAGTCGTTCCGTTACGTAACGAAACGACAAACAAAAATTGTGATGAAAATGCAACAAAACAAACAGAACCACGAAAATTGTGGTCGTTACTTTTAGTTTCCGTTAATGGCGACGCACAAAGAAATGTTTTAAATGTTAAAAAATGCCCTGGACATCCGTAAAAATGCAGCGATAATGTGATACCAGGGAAAAAACAAAAACCAGGGTACTTCAAGGGCCAGATGCAGGGGAGTGGTATCAGGAGACAGATATCTAGTCTCATGCGCTCCCAAACGCATCTGGTGGGGCCGCTGTGAGATACAGGAAGCTGGACTAGATGGGCCTTTGGCCTGATCCAGCATGGCTCTTCTTATGATAATTATTTGAAATTATTACCTAGCAGGGGGTTGGGGTCCTTAAAACATTTGTTTTTGTCTTCTCCCATTGCGATGTATTTTTCTTTTCCCTTTAAAATGGATGTCGCCACCAGCCACAAAATGGAGGCAAGCCATGTGATGGGATCATGTTCAACCAATAGCATGCCCAGGTTGCAGACTGGGTGGGCAGGTCTGGCAGCCACAGAGGGCATAAAAAGGTCTGGCAGCCCCCATCCTCCTTGCAGTCTCTGGTGGGAGTTAGGGTGGGATTGCTGTCTCTGTGACTCTAGCTTCAGTCCTGCAGCCTCCCTGTGTGTGTGCGTGCTGCGTACCTCTCAGTGAGTACCCTCCCTTGCCCCACAGTGCAGTCACTCTGCGGCTGCCTTGCACCCTGGGAAATGCCCGCCGCTGCCTTTGCAGCCTCCCTGCGTACCTAGTCTATACTGTGTCTCTGCCAGCATCCATTTTTTTAGTGTTTTCCCTCTGGTCTGGGGCATTGGGGGATGCCTGCACACGGAAATGCTTTAAAAATCACGCAATAAGCGGGTAGAAACGACAAATGAAAAAACAAAAAATGGTAACGATTTTTTCCAAAAATTCATGACAAATGGAAACGAACCGAAACAGACCTCTCAACGACAAACGAAAAACCAAAATGCCATTTTTTTGTTTCGTGCCCATCTCTATTTTAAAGGATGTACAGTAGTTTATATTTATAAACTGACTTTCTATACTGTCCAACCTAAAGGCTGGTTTTCCAACCCGTGATCTACACCTGTCCCCCACTGCCCTGTGGAGTCTGGTAAAAGGGCTACCTTTTATCTGCTATACTCTAAAGACCTGGTCTAATGCCATTTTTTCCTGTGCCAGTAAACCAGAGTGCCACAGCAGTCTTTGAAGTCTACCTATGTTGACCCTTTCATTGATGGCCTGAATAATGGCAATGGATCTGTACACAATGACTTTAACATATATAAGCTTTGAATGGGCATTTGAAAAAGCACTAAGACCAAAAACAGATGGTTAACCCTATCCATTAAATCAGAAAGACTTTGGTAAACCAACATATATGTGAAACCCATTGATTCAGTGGACTCAAAATCCATTGCTCATGGGGCTAGCTACTAGGATTTTGTTAGCTACATTTCAAATAAATGTTTGCAATGTATTCACACACAAAAATGTCTGAAGCAAGGGGCATTATTAGAAAAGGCATATTATTTGAACGTGGATTGCCACAAGTACATTGCTGTAGTCACATTGAAAGCAGCTAAAATCAGGAGCTTAGTTGAATGGTGTGATTCAAGGGAGTCATGATGGATGGATGGATGTGTTTGGATTCGTCTTTGGTTATGTTTGTGTCTGGGATCAATTTAGTTGTACAATGTACAATGACAATAATGTTATCTTATCTTATCTTATCTTATCTTATCTTATCTTACCTTACCTTACCTTACTCCAGTAAGTAATTTTGCTAGTCTTATTCAGATCCTTTTGTTTCTCTAAAAATGTGAGGTGTTTTCTTTGCAGATTACTCCTTTCCCCAAAATCATGTCAGGGAAGAAATGCACTTAAAACAAACAAAACACAAAACAAAACACAAAACAAAACACAAAACAAAACCAGCAAAGTGTCCATAAGAACCCCACTGATCTTTTAGCCTTCTCTATATCTATCTATCTATCTATCTATCTATCTATCTATCTATCTATCTATCTATCTATCTATCTATCTATCTATCTATCTATCTATCTATCTATCATCTGGCTTTCCCCAACGTTTCTTAAATGTTTTCTCTCTGAGAAATTTCACTGATCCTGTCTACATAAGTCACTGAAAAAGCAAGTGTGTGTGTGATGTACATATGCTCATATACGTAATAGATGTTCATCTCTTTAAACGAGGTACTTGCTGATGATTTCTCCATTTATCTCCTGGCCACCCTACCTAGATCCACAGTTGTAGAAAAATTAATGGTGTTACTACTACCGCTGTGTGTCAAGCTTAATTTTACTTTAAATCAGTTTTAATTATGCCAATGAAGTTTATAGTTTTAATGGAAAGATCCTGTTTTGTGGAACTCCGAAATGAACTATAAAAGACGGAGAAAGATTTAAAGTCACATTAACCTTAACAACGCCGCCAAATTGGGTTTGATTACATTAATTCCTGTAGCCCACATCCTTGAAAATCATTTACATTTTCCAAGTTAAGTTGGCAGTTGGTTATATAAGCCCTGGTCTGTTAGTCATTATTCTGTTCTTTCTTCCAGAATTTTATACATTCTTCTCTTCCTTTTGCTTTTTGAATTCATGGTTTTTGCTTCAGTCAAGACTCAATAAAATGCTTCTCTAGGCTGAGATCTTGAGGGCCGCACAGGTTGAAACAGAAAAGCGGAATCAATAGTTATACCTATTTTGTGGGTCTGGATAATTGATGAGGAGGCTTGCCTGTGGTACCAGGTCCTACACCACAGGCTACAGAAAGGTGACCTCATAAAGTCTAGGCTTAAAATTGAGCAGAACCACACATGTAGTGCATAGAATCATAGAGGCATAGAATCATAGAGTTGGAAGAGACCTCAAGGGCCATCCAGTCCAACCCCCTGCCATGCAGGAACGCCATTACAGACTTCCAATTTCCTGGACTGACCATCATGGATCTAGTTGCACACCCAGGCGACCAAAGAATTGACCTTGAGAAGACTAAATGCATGATGGAGAGTCTGGGAACCACCTACACCCCATTGCGTTATTGCCCTTGTGCAGCAGCTGGAGGCAATAGGATACTGGTCCGGATGTTTGGACTAGAACATTTCAAAAAAAGCCCTGTATGCTCTATTGCTTGGTGCTATTTTTTTTCTTACCATGGTACTACTCCCCCCCCCTTTCCATTGTAGTTTGTACAGATTTGTCTCCTTACAAAGCAAATGTTTGAGTGCCCAGGAGCCTTAACAACCAAGGACAGCAAGGCAGAAAAATACCCCTTTTATAAATTGTTCAGCAAGCATGTCTTTGCTTAAAGAAGCACTTAGAAGGACAGCATGAGTCACACAGAGAGAGCAAGCACAACACTGGCCTTGGCAAAGACATGGTCCTTTTTACTACTCCATGTGAAAAAAGGAAGCAGCTAACATAGTTTTGTGCAACGTGTATTATTTGGGGCAAAATTCGTTCTCAGACATGAACAATCTAGCCAGGACTGACAATAAAGTCACAGGAAAAGAGAAAAATAATGTCGTTCCTTCATTTCCTTCAAAGGAATGAATCAAGTCAAGAACTGCATCTTTAAATTAGACACAAAACGAAAGCAGCATTTCCACCTGTCTGAAGCATTGTCATGAAGGGTTTCATATATTACATGGTGTATAGAACTTTTCATAGAAATGAATGTACTTAAAAGTCTATCACTACGCTGCAAACAACAACCTTTGGTCAAGGCATGACATGTGTAAATTAGGTATAATGAATAAATAGATACCATATGCCAAGTGTGTAAATAAATGTGCACATTCAAAGGAAATGTGCAAAAGTAAACCCCCTCTAGAATGACAAGGGGAAAATGCTTGTGGAAAAGGAACAGGAAGAAAATGCTGATGTGATTTTGCAAGGAAATCACAATGATAGACCTCTGGTTAGTCTGTTTTAAGAGTTTCTTAAAGTCAGACCTTGTTGCAGGAAAGCCCTAGGTTATCACCTAGGTCAGTGGCGGTGAACCTTTGGCCCTCCAGATGTTTTGGACGACAACTCACACAGTCCTTTGTCATTGGCAATGCAGGCTTGGAATTCTGGGAGGTGTGGTCCAAAACATCTGGAGGGCCAAAGGTTTGCCCCCACTTACCTAGATCATTGGTCACTTTTTTCCAAAAAAGGAAACTACATCTCTGATTTATGAATGTGGGATATTGTGATTCTGTATTCATGACTCAGAACACCAGGAAATGGCCCAATATTGCTGCATTACCAGAAGGAAAAATGATGCCAGAGTTTACATAGGCATCCTGAATATTCACAACACCAATGACAGCAGTCTAGATGGTTTACTCTACAGGATACTCTCTTGTACCACAAAAGGGAAAATCTCAGAAGCTGACTCCCCCACACACACACACACACCGCCAGCTTGGTTCTCACACAAATACAAAGCCATTCTCAGGGCGATTTTTCGGCCAAGTGTGAATGATGGTGAGCATAAGAGAGCATCTTTACCCCAATCCATATCATCTCAAGCAAGTGCTCCATGCAGAGTCCTGAAGCTGTTTGTTTGTTTGTTTGTTTGTTTGTTTGTTTGTTTGTTTGTTTTGGGGGTCCTCTGCCACTGTCTCCACTGGGATTCATGCCCAGTATTATTCTCCCATAAGAGCCTCTGTGAAAACCAAGAGAAGGTGCAGCATCACCGTCTCCATTCTGGGTTTCTCCATTTGGGGAACAGATGGTTCTTAGGCACTGACATTTATTTCCTGATTTGCAAATGATCTCTCAGTAGCAAAGAGCCCAGATGTATAATCCCGAGCAGTTTCGAGCCAGGATTATAATTAACAGCAGCTCAGTGAAGTTTAATAGGGCAGGTTACAAATGTCTAATTTCTTCCCTGCATACATACACAGAGGCACACAGAGGCACACACACACACACACACACAGGCACACCCCATCAGCTGGAAAGGCTTAGTAAGTGTGTTCCTGAACACAGCTCTCACTTTATACCCAGCTCGTGATGCTGGGGGCTGTTTCATGTTTACCTTGCATGAGAATTAAGGGGGGAAATGAAGGCTGGAAGAAAGACAGGCTGACATTTAATATCCCCTAATGCTCTCTTGTTTCCTTAAGTGGTGGCTCATACCAAAAGAGGGTGAGGGGGGTGTTTTATCACCAGCCAGGTCCTGACCCGCAAATCAACAGGCCTGGCTGTTACCTGACCCCAGATGCCAGGTGTGTGCCTGCGGGTCATAAAGCTAAGAAAGCAAAGTGGAGCAGGGCCACCAACTCAAATGCTTCATTGCATTAACCATTGCAAGCCTTGTCCATGATGCTTAGGTTCCTCTGGATTCAGAGCTAGGAGATCTTTGGGTGCCTGGATGACGATTCTTGGATGCTCTGCTTAACAGTTGAAGGGAAATTAGGGAAGCACTAGGATGGGCAGTGTTGCAGAGTGGCTAGGCTGTTGGCTCACGCCTGAAGTCCCTATTGGACCACGAAAAAGACTGAGTGGTCCTCTGATGGTCCCAGTCTTCAAGCCAGACTTTCTGTTATGTTCATTGTGAGCACAAAGGTCTGGAGGATAAGAACCATGGACACCATCTTCAGCTCACTATGCAAAAAAAAAAGAGTATGGATTCAACAAATTAATCATATTGATTAAAATTTGGAAATTTTAAACTAGGGGACAAAAATAAAGCAGGGGAATGACTCGTGGAGTTCTGCAAAACCAACCATCTGTTTATTACGAATTCATGCTTCAAGAAACCAAACAGATGGCTTTACAGGCTGACATCACCAGATGGTCAATACAGAAATAAAATACACTAGCTAATTCAAAGCAGGATATAGAGAAGTTGTATTCTCTCAGCCAAAACAAGATCAGGAGCAGACTCGGGGTACCAATTGTGACATCTAACATTAGAGTGAAGCTGAAAAAGAAAAAAAAATTTAACACAAAATATAATTTAACCAATATTCCTGAGGAACTTAAAATCCACATTAAGGGACAGATTTGCATTACAATGCAGTTGATGATGAACCAGACCAATGATAAACTGAAAATATCAAAGATAATATTGGGACATGACTGAAAAAGACAAAAAGAAAATAAAAAATCAGATGTGTGAAAAAAAGAAACTTAAAATTATATAAGGCAACCAAGTTGCAAAAGTAAATGGTAAAAATAGGATCAGAACCCTTAATGCAGTTTTGATACAACTGTCATGTAGAGACAAAGAGAAATATAATAATAACCAGTGCACTGGAACAAAGTAGTACAACAAAATATATCTTCCAGAGGATTCAAATAATCAAAGACAAATTTAAGTCTAGTTTGGAATGCTGAATGATCAACAGTGAAAGCAGATTATCTGATCAGGAGAAAATAAGGAAAAAGTAAAAACTGTACTGAAGGTCTATGCATAACAATTGAAAGCATGGCAGACTGTTAAAGAGGAATTCTATGAAGAAGAACTTGCAGTTGCAGAAAGTAAAGTGAAAGCTGATCTGAAAGAACCAGGAAGAAATAAATCACTAGTGAAAGATGGAATTTTGCATCTCACACCATACATTGGTGGTTCCCAACCTTGGGTAACCCAGGGGTACTTGGACTACAATTCCCAGAAACCCTAGGAATTGTAGTCCAACAGAGGCTTCTTGGAATTTCATTTGAAGGACACTTATGTTACTCAAGGTAGTGTAGTGGGAGCTCATTCAATCTAGGCAGTCTGTAGTCCAAGCAAGAGGGACACTTCCCAAGAACAGTGGTGAGGGAAACAAACATGAGCTTGACCAAGTTTAAATTTCCCACAAGACATTTATCTTAGGAAGTAAATCACATCCCTCTTTGATTGTCCCTCCTCACCCACTATAAGAAAGGACATTTTCTAGAACTTCAACCAGTTACTCCAATGTCCAATATTGTCCTGTGGATGGTAGTAACTGTTCCCTGTGCCTTCCACACAAAAGTTACAGGGGAAAAAAAACTCAATCCAGCAAATTCTGGAAGGTACATAATAGTGTCTAAGCTGTTGAAACTAGAGATGGGCATGAAACGCCAAAATGGCATTCATTTTCGTTATTCGGCCCCTGGACCGCTGCTTCGTTGCCTTACCGTTATTTGGGCCCCTGGGACCCGCTTCGTTTCCATTATTTTGATTTTCGGCACTGCCACGGAGAGCCCTCCCAGGGCTCAGTGCCACCGGAGCACCGCAGAGATCACTGGAGAGGGGAGCATGCAGAGGCAGAATCGCAGCCCACTCTCACCGCCCCCCCACCTCGGTGCATGGCAGCTCGGCAGGCTGTCATTCACCGGGGCGGAGATCGCTGGGGAGGGGGCTGCGATCTGGCCTCCGCATGCTGAGGCTGGATCACAGCTCCCTCTCATTGCCCTCCGCCTTACCCACGCCGGATGACAGGGCCGTGCTCAGCCAATCTCCTCCGCCCAGGATGACAGCCCCAACTATCTCTAGCACGCTCCTCGCTTGGCGCATCAGCGGTGGTGGCGGTGGCAGAACTGGCGTTCCCTGGAATGGGAGGAGGAGGAGGAAGAGAGAAGGGTCGGGAGCCACCTGAGGCGGCAGTGTCAGGACCCAATGGGAGTGGGCAGCAGCGACATCCCTTCCCTGCTCCCCCCTTTGGGATGAGGCAGCCGCGGGCGCGCTGGGTAGTTACCAACTTGCAACAGCAAGCCCAACAGGGGACCCACACTACAGCTGATTGGGGCTTTTTTAAAAAAAAAAACTGCCAGCTCTAGCACGCCCCTTGGTCAACGCAACGGCAGCAGTGGTGGTGGCCAGAACGGGCGCTCCCCAGAATGGGAGGAGGAGGAGGAAGAGGACAGAAGTGCGGGGAGGCTGTGGTGGGCAGTGGCAATCTCCCTTCCCTGCTCCCCCCTGCCACTCTGCTCCCCCCCCCTGCTTGCCTCACTCAGCGCTGGAGCCGGCCTTTGGGTGAGGCAGCTTCGGGTGGCGTTGAATTCTTCGGTGCCCACGTGGGTTTCTTTTCCTAGTCTGAGGGTTACCACCTCACAGTGGGCGCCAAACCTGAGCCTGCAAAACCCAGCAGGGGCCCCGCAGCATGCTGGTACTCAGCGCTTTTTTAAAATTTATTTTTCTTTTCTTTTCTTTTTCTTACAAGCCCAGCAGGGGGGCTGCACTACAGCTGATTGGGGCTTTTTAAAAACAGCTCCGTCCATTTCATTGCGGCTGTCAGAAACTAAAACAAACAGTAAGGAAGTTAATTTTCTTGTTTCTGTTCGTTTCATGCCTAAACCATTGCCACGGTCGTTATTCGTTCTGTTACATAACTGAATAGATAACGGATAATGGAACGGGGGAAAAAGTCATTTCGTGCCCGTCTCTAGTTGAAACAGTTGTGGCAGGTGTTGTTTCACACGAGCTAGTCTCTTTGTCTCAGACTTACCTTGCTCATAAAGATTTGTGAAGATAATACAGGGCAATACGATTCTCTGAGTTCACTGTAGAAAACGTGAGGAGGAAAGAAGATGAATTATTACAATTACGCAATACAAATGTGACCCAGCACCAAATATGAGTTCAGATCAATATAATGGTTTCCCTAGACTACCAAATTATCACAATATATGAAAAATGACAGTTTATTATATTTAATTTAATTACATATTTAATTCAATTATGCACTCATTGCAGTTTATAATTATTACTAAAATGTACAATTTATGAATATTTACAATTTATCGATAAATACATTGTAAAAATACTAAATAAACTGCAATTTAATAAGCTGTTAGTAAAATAATTTCCCTCAGGTTACTACATTAGCCAGCTAATATTAATTCATTAAGAGATGAATAGAGGTGTTTCCCAAAATTCCGCTGGATACCCAGAAATAGCCATGTATGCCGACGTAGAGGAAATGATTTGTTTTTGCCATAATAGTGTTGAGAGGGAAGTGGTGTGGGGAGGTAATTGGGCTTATATTTTCACAGCCTATGCATGGCTAAATAATGAGAAAAGAATCAGATTTTTATGAGGACACCATAAAAGTCTACTGTGTTTTCACTCCCAAAGGAAAACAGCTCCTGGAAGGTCTATATAGGCTTCCCTGCTATACAGGAAATTCTCTGTGTGTATGTGTGTGAATTAGACATGGGCACGGAGTGGTGAAATTGTTGTTTCCATTTTCGGTTATCATTTCCGTTATGTAGCGGAAACGGTAACGATAATTACGCCGCTCCAGCTCGAACCCGACCCGAAAAAATAAAAATTGGGTCGGGTTTTTTCTTGTCGTTAATGGCATCGCGGCGATTGCGCGATGCCAAGCAGCACAGAAAAAAAGTTTTTAAAAAACCCAACTCCCGGCCAAAAAAGCAGGCGGAAAAATGCCTGCCTGAGGACACCTACTGGAGGGGTGGTTTCTGGGGGTCCCCGCCCTTCCCCCCCTTCTCCTGTCCTGGGCTGCTTGCACCAGGCTGGGGGGGGGTCATCCTCGTTGTCTGTCTCGCTGCATGCCATGCGGTGGGGGGGATCCAAAATGGTGACCGCAATTTTTCTTTTGAAATTGTGGTCAAAAAACACACCAAATCACCACAGAAACATGTGAAATTTATTTATTTTAAATGCCTGAATTTTAATAGTAGCAGCAGTGGGGTTTTTTATAGCAATAAAACATCGTATTTATTTTATTTTATTTTATTTTTTATTATTTTAGACCTGCCCATTTGGGCTGGGCATGGGATGGGACCATGCAAATTGTTTGAACCATTCCACCAATTCCACCATTTCACCAGGTTTTTGATTGACACCTCTGGATGTCTCGGAGGGCATAAAAAGCCGAGGCACCTTCCAGAAATCGCAGTCGGGTGTATGGATGTGGTTGAAGGAGGAGGGCTGGCTGCTGCTGCTGGTGTGATCCGATCGAGATTGAGGAGGGACGCTGGAGGCTTTAGGATTTAAGTTAGGCAGGGAGGGAGGGAATTGAATTTAGAAAATAATTTCTTTGATTCCCTGCAGCTTTGTCTGCTGAAGGGAATAGCAGTTTATTCTTTATTTCTTCTCTGGCAGTTTGTGAGGATTTTTTTCTGATATTGGATAAAGGGGGAGGTTTGACTGGGAGTGGGAGGTGTGGATTTATTTTAAAAATATATTATATACTACCATTTATTTTGTATTTTCCTAACTTCAATTTGCTTGCACATACACACATTTGGGGTTCAAGCCAAGAACAGAACCTCTATCCTAAGTGATATCCTAACTGCCCACTCGCCCGTCCGCCCACGCCGCCACCCGCCTGCGGCCCGCGCCACTGCCCGCCCACTCGCCCGCCCGCGGCCGCCACCTGCCCGCTCGCCTGCCTGTGCCTCCCCCCTGCCGCTGTCGCCACCAGCCCATGGCCCCTCGCCACCACCACCCGCCCCCCCACCCTGCCCACCGCCTAGGGCGCAAAAACACCTAGCGCTGGCCCTGAATTGCGGGACGCCCCTATGCTCTGGGGGAAGTCAAATCGCGCTAAATTGCGGTGGAAACGACAAACGACAAACGAAACAACACATTTTTGAAAAATTTCACGACAAACGGAAATGGCCCGAAATGGACCCGTTCCGACGAACGAAAACTCAAAGCATCATTTTTTCTGGTCGTGCCCATGTCTAGTGTGAATGTGTGTGTGTGACCTGTAAACTTCACTCCGATTTTAATTCCTCTTTTCTCAGATTCAGCTAGCCAGCCAGTTTGTGTTTTTATTGTTTATTTTGGCAACTTCAATTAAATATTTTTTGGGGGGGGAGTGGGAGAGGCAGAAAAGGAGTTGAGGAAGAAAACAAGAGTAAAATTTCATAGAGCATTTTGCTTGTCCAATTGGTCCAATATGGAAGGACCACCTTAGTATCCTATAAATACAAAAAAAAAGTTCTAATGGATGAAGACATTTCCAGTTTTGTCTTATATTAACCACAGGAGGGCTCACAGTTGTTATATTCCTGGATGCTTTCAGTGTAAGGAATGGGTCCATAACGTTTGCAATGCCAAGTGCTCCAGGGCCAAGGAAATATGTATGTTTGGATTATATGCAGTACGTAATGCAATAATGGTTTGTGTGGAGGTTTGTCTCCACTGTCATTTTTAGGAATTATTCAGATGTCATTGTTCATGTAAGGTAGTGGCAAACATGAGCCTTTAATTCTGTATGGGGGGGGACTCTTGTGGCACAGTGTGTGAGGAATGGAGTTTGGCTTTAAAATGAAAATAAACTTTCTGTAATTACATAGCTTATGAAATGGTCCAGGCAGGGACCTACAGAACAGATTGAGCTGCACTCTCCATGGGTAGACTGCCCTTTCTGTGTAAGTTTGCCTCAACTGGCACTTATTGTCTGAATCATTCACTCAGAGACACTGATGATGTTGGCCACAGACACTCACTGGGGGAGTGGAACTGGTAAAACCACTCACTTACCTTGAAAGCCCTACTAGGGTCAACATGCCAGTCCCATGGTGATGCAACTAGCACACATCTACCTTCATTACTGAATGAAGAAGTTCATTGCAAGTAAAAAAGGTAAAGGTTCCCTCCACACTTGCATGCTAGTTGTGTCTGACTCTAGGGGCAGAGCTCATCTCCGTATTCAAGCTGAAGAGCCAATGTTGTGCAAGTCCATGGCCACATGGCCAGCATGGCTGCAAGGAAACACTCTTTTACCTTATCTGGAAGTTGAGTCATGGCTACTGGACTTCTTTTTTGAGAGATAGAAATGTTTCACTGTTGAAGCTGTTTGGATGAACAGTGAAACGTTTCTATCTCTCAAAAAAGAAGTCCAGTAGCCATGACTCAACTTCCAGATAAACTCACCTGGATGACTGAGAATCTTCACAGACTGTTTTACCTTCCCACTTTTTACGGCAGTACCTATAAATCTACTTGCATTTACATGCTTTTGAACTGCTAGGTTGGCAGGAGCTGGGGTTAGCAGCATGAGCTCACTCTGCTGTGTGGCACCCGGGATTTGAACCGCCATGGTGCCGACTTTGCAGCCAACATTTCAACACTCTAACTTACTGAGCCACCACGCCCCTCATTGCAAGTAGCCTGTAGATGAATATTTATTTCTCACTAGTTAAGAGACAAGGCAAATTCCCCTAACCAAGGAGCAGGCATGTAATGTAATGACTGATTCTCTATCTAGTGCTCTGGTGCATATATTGATAAAAGATCACCACAATGTTGGTTCATGCTCCTGACCATTCCAGCTACTGCCACGGAAAGCAAATTTACAAGACAGAGCGTGGTCAGTGCATGGAAAGCTTCTTTTGCGTTGTAGCTTCGCTCTTAGCTCATTGAGTCAGCATGGGGTTGTCGACCGAGATTGTCAGAGCTCAAGTGTGATTTGTCTTGAAACGTACAGTTGATGAATCTGTAACTGTTTCTAGCTGGGCTCCCACCAGGACCAGGCACATGGCAAGGTCAGGGAGGGTCAGAATATGGCGGCAGAGGGGGCTGAGGGGCGAGAATGATCTCCCAAGAAACAAGAACATGAAAAGTTTCTCCAGCAAAATCACTAGCGAAAGAAAAGCTTTATTTCATTCATGAACTTCAAGTGATGGCTGTGTCTGCACATGTCGTTTTTGGTGGAACAGGAATTGTGATTCCATTTTCATTTTATTTATTTATTTATTTATTTATTTATTTATTTATTTATTTATTTATTTATTTATGGGACTTTTTATACCACCCATCTAGCAAACTGCTGCTCTGGGCAATGTACACAAAGCAACCTCTTCAATGGAATAACAAATAGCAGCGTAAAATAAAGCCAAAACATAGTACAAAATATCAAATGATAAATAGAAAGCAAGAACCCATTTCAACCAAAAATCCCCTTACAATGAACACCATAAGAAAATAGCATAAATGGAGATGAACAGAAGTTTGAGACAGAGGTGGATTTAGGTGCATAAATGGAGAGATGCAGGTTGTGGAGTGTCAAGACGGAAAACCATGATTCAGGAAAGGCTTGTTTAAACCACCACATATTTAAAAGGCAGTTGGAAAGTCCCAGTGAAGGGATTTCTGGGGGAAGATCATTCAGCAATCAAGGGGAAACCACTGAGAAGGCTTAGGGCCTTAGTCCCTCATAGCGACTCCCCAACTTACTTCTGGGTTGGGACCCTCAGGTGCCCTATGTGGGAAGAATGGGTGTTATGGGCAGTTCTTTGTGGTAGAAGCAAATCCAAGTGGAACATAAAAATTAGTAGTAGAGAGGGTACTATATTTTGTTCCACCATTATTTTGGTTTAATTGAGATGTCTTGCTGAGGTCATCAGGAGAGATCTTTCTCTCCATCCCACCACCTTCACAGGTGCATCACATAAGAACACATGAAAGGGCCTTCTCTGTTGCTTCTCCCAGACTTTGGAACTCCCTCCCACTGGAGGCCAGGACTGCCCCATCGCTGCTGTCGTTCCAGAAGCAGGCAAATACCTTCCTCTTCAGGCAAGCTTTGTTTGAATTCTTGTATATGTGACTTTGAGATGGGTTACCATGCATGGTTGCACTGAATGTTTTCATAAGAACACCAGTGTTTTCCATGTTAGTTTCCATCCCTCATAATGGATTTTTTTTCTTTTAACTGTCTGTGTGCTCTTTTTAGCTTTAATGTTGCCTTCTAATTCCCTGTTCTTAAATTTGAATATGTCTTAAACGTTCTGATCTGTATATTGTCCCTCATTATTGTAAACTGCCTTGTGTCTTTTTTTCAAGGAGAATGGTGGGGTAAAAATATTCAAAATAAATAAATAAATAAATTGGGTAGATAGATGCAGTCATGCTTTGGAGAAAGTTGCACATTTCCCTGGATTGTGCAGTGCAGCCCATGGCTCCATATTTTAAGCAGAAACACACACCTCTGATCTGCATTTGATTATTTTCCTTTTTAAAACAAGCACAGAAAGTGGAACAGAATTAATTTAAAATTGAACTACATTAATGAAACAGGCATGGTCCAGAAAGTGATTGAACCATTTATCCATTGTTTATAGACAATTCACATCACTAATGCATTTATCACCAGCTACTTTAAAGGAATAGAATCTCTGTGTTGAAGGACACTACGTACCTCTGAAAACAAACCCCAGTGGAGTGTTTGCAACCTCCATTTCCAGTAGACTTCCGGTTCCGACTTGGGTGCGGTCAGCAAGCGTTTGTGAGTCTGAAGCATTCTTTTCTCATTATTTATTGGGCTTTTTACTGCTTAACAACATTTTTGGCTGACTTGGTTGATAATGTTATTAGCAGCAGAAAACTGACCTTGGGAGCTGTGCTTGGAGGCTGCTTGCAACTAAGGTGCCGGCTGCTTTGTTTACTTAATTTGTGATAAAGCTCCTGTGATTTCGGACTGCCCTCTCTGTGAATTCTGTAGCTTATTGAGAGCTTTCTTCTGAGGAACTCAAATACAACGCTAACATCTGCTGAAGTATTGTTTTATGCAACTTGAGTGAATATTTCATATTTACTTACTCTGTATGATATGGAAATCTTCGATCTCACCCTATCTCCTCCAGTGTTAAGGCAGCTACAGTGCAATACCCCAATATCAATTACTCCTATTTCTGACCTGGGAACCAGCAGAATGCACAACAGTAATCAGTTTTCCAAGCCTTTGCAGTCTTCAGAGTGTGACCATAGTGATTTGTCTTTCTCATTTAACTTTAACATGCATTCTGCTAAACATTGCAGTAAAGCTGGACTCTACCCTGTGCCTCCAAGGAAGCTGAGGCAAGTTAAAATGACTGACTATATTACCTCCCAAAAAGTCTTAACAATTGGCAAAGAGAATCCTATTTCTCCTCACATTGACTTATCTGATAGCCTTTTGATGAATGACCAGCTACTGGAAGGACATCAGTCAAACGGTAGCCTGCTAAGCAGCACAGTGAATGCAGACTTTGGCAAGTTAAAAATGTCAGATTTTGTGTCTGATCCAGTTTTGGGCTTAGAGGGTCCGATGCAATCGAATGAGCCAATAATCTTTGGTCCAAAGGAGGTCAGCCTCCGCTAAATTAACCACACCAAAGGTATCAGACAGTTGCAGAATACAGTGCTTTTTAACAGAAATTAGAGATATACTAAAGGAACTAAAGCAATCCGTGTCTACCATAGAAGGTTACCTGAAAGAAATAAGATGTGCCCAGTGGGAAATCCAGAAGACCTGTTGAACCAGATTCAGACTGTACATCCACAATGTTAATCCAATAAGATGAATTACTATAATCTGTCACCCAAAACCATTGACAAAATTGACAAGCTTTCACTGGAAGAACTACTTCTATGTGTAGGTCCTCAGACAGGGGCGCAGGGGACCCCTAATGTCTCTGGACCAAACACAGTTGACTTTTCCAAGCCTCCACTTGTAACTGTCTCTCCAAGCATAAAGCACAAACCTTCGGGGAAGGCCCACTCAAAGATCTGTGAGAAGCCTCCTGCCCATCCCCCAGTGGAAGACAAGTTGAAACATGTGAAGACAAAGGGGATCCGGAAACAAACATCCAAGAAAAGAAGAAGCATGAACTTTAAACCCTTATTTAAATTATTAGACTCTTCTGAGCATACAGTAAAAGGGAGGTCCACTGGGGCTAATGTTAAGCAAGCTGATAGCCAAATCCCAGCATCATCAAAGGACAATTCTAGCTCCAAGAAGGCAAGGTTCCCTATGGATAGTGGTATCAAACAGCTCACAGACCCCACCATTTCAACTCCCATCCACTCCCCCTCTACTCAGGGGTCCCAACCCTCTGACTGTGGTTCATTACAGCCACAATCCACAAGGAAGTTATCCACCATTCAATCCAGTTTGATCTCCAACTCGACAATAGGGAACCCAATTCCAGTCATCATAAGGAAAAGAAGTATGAATATAAGATTTAACAAGAGGAGAAGTAGGTGGAACAATGAATTTCCAGGTCGAGTTAACTCCTGTGGACGTCAGACCCACATCCCTGGCATGGGACATGATTACAGTTCAGTTTGACATGGAGATGGGAAATGCTCTCAGGGGGTGGATGTTCCAGTGGTCCCTGTTTGCGAAGGTGTTGGAGAGAGACTCTGTGATGCTGAGCTTTGTGATGCTGAGCTCATTGCAACTAGTGACACAGGAAATGATGTTAATATGCAGAGTTATGTTAAAATAGATAGATTGTTATCTCCCTCTCTGTTAGATACCTCTTCATCCCATGGCTTAGGCAATGTTTTTCCTCTTACTCAACTAACAGCTCTGCCACGCCCTACTTTTTATCATAAGAGATCTATAATTAAATGTTTGTCCTGGAACAATTCCAAAGCAGAACAATGAAACACACCAGTCGGTATTGTTTGGAATATATCTTGGTGGGAGGCAAGTGGAAATAATATGAGGGTGAAGTCTTTTCTATCCAAATACTCAATATTAGCACTTCAAGAAACATGGCTTCTTGAAACTGAAAACCTAGTAGTGCCAGGTTTCAAAGCATGGGTGAATCCAGCACAGAAAATAAATGGGAAAGGAAGAGCCATAGGGGGGGGTTAGCTGTTCTTGTGAAGCAAGATTTAGGTTGGGAGGGTAGTGTGGTTGAGTCACTTACATCTGACAAAAATGTGTTGACAGTTAAGATGCAGACTCAAGAAGATGATTATTCTGGTAAATATATATATACCACCTGCTTCATCCCAGTATTATGCTCCTGATATATGGTTACATTTGGAACTTTTGTTAGATCTTAGAATAAGATTCCCAAATGTGTTGCCTATAATATTAGGTGATTTCAATGCAAGAATTGGAAATGACTTGTCAAAATTGCAGAGAAATGTGGGATTCTTGATGAAGATACTTTAGATTTAGATTTAAAATATTGGAATTCTCAGGATGTGAAGATAAATTATGCTGGTGTAAACCTGTTTAAACTGTTATATATATTTGATATGCAAATATTAGGAAATAACAATAGCAATTCTCCATATCCATACACTTAATTTTCCCAAAGGTCAGGGAGTGTGCTAGATTATGTATGTGTCCCAAGAATAAAGGTTCATTTATTCTCTGGCATAACTGTACACCCTATTGTGGACAATGATAATAGTGGATGTAAAAGCTAAATCAGACCAGAGGAAAGTAAGTCCACAAGATAAATGGCTAGCTCAAAATTTAACTATACAAGGGGAGAGGAGATTGAAATGGCAAAAAGTGGAAGTAAACAGATTTTCAGAATTTCAAAATTCAAGCTACTACTTAAAATTAAGAAATATAATTCTAACCCCTGATGATAACATAAACACAGTTATGGAAGCATATTATCAAATCTGTGAGAACATAAGACCTTTTTAAACATCAGATTCAAATCTAAAGCCATCAGAAGATATAAGGTCCCCATGGTTTGATAGGGAATGCAGATTGCGGAGAAAGGTATTGAGGAGACAGATGAGGAAAACTCAAACACTGTATGATCAGGAGACACATAATAATATGTTAAAACTCAGACGTGAATATAAACAATTGATTAAATAAAAGAAAAGGCAGTATCGGGAAAATATGTGGGCTGAGCTAGAAGCAGCTGCAACAGGATTAAATGTAACACATTTTTGGCACTTAGTGGCTGGTAGAATCAATGAGGCAAAGTCTGTCATGGATATTCCTATCCCAGCTGCCACATGGGAATTATATTATAGGGAACTATTTAAGGAAGTGAAAGATGTAAAGCAGACTGGCAAACTTTTAGGAAATGAAGAGCCAAGTCTAATTCCTCAGTGGTCACCTGTAACAATGCTTGAGATTAAAATGCTTATCCAGACACTGAGAAACAATAAAGCCCCAGGAGAGGATTTCTTACCCCCTGGATTATTTAAAAACTACTTAGACTGGTGGGCCTCTATATTGTCTGGATTGTTTACTCACATAAATAAGACAGGCTGTATACCCAAAGGCTGGAAAATAAGTATCATCCCACTATTTAAGAAAGGTAATCAATATGATCCCAGTAATTACAGGCCTATTAGGCTAATTGATATTCCAGCAAAAATTTATGCAAGGCATCTCTTGAATAAATTAGAGGACTGGGAAGAAGAAAATTCCATCTTTGTTGAGGAACAGTCAGGTTTTAGGAAGGGACGCTCCACCCTAGACAATTGCTTTATATTACAACACCTAATAAATAAATATACCGCTGGGGGGGCAGCTTTTTGCAGCCTTTATTGATCTAAGTGGAGCATTTGATTTGATAAATAGAGGATGCCTCTGGGAAAAATTGGCAATGAGAAATATAGATCCAAGATTATTGCTATTGCTTAAAGCACTGTAAACAGAAACTACACTGAAGGTGAGAACAGGTTTAAATTTTGCATTGACAGACTCTGTTCAAAACATAAGGGTGTCCACCAAGGATGCATACTATCTCCATTTTTATTTAATTTTTATATAAATGATGTGGTGCCATTTATACACAATCAGAGTTATCATATGCCTAAGATTCTAAATAGAGAAGTAAATATATTATTATATGCTGATGATATGATATTGCTATCAACAACCCAAGTGGGTATGAGGAGACTTTTGAAATGGGTTAATATCTATTGCCAAGAGAATGATTTATGCATTAATAATGATAAATCCAAAGTGGTGGTATTTGGCAAAAAAAGAAAAAGTCATAAGTGGTCTATAAATTCTAAAGATTTACAGCAGGTTAAATGTTACCGCTATCTGGGCATTAACTTTGAGGCATCAGGATCCTGGGTTTCGCAAATAAAGAAAAATACATTAAAAGTATGGGCCAGTTTACAATCAGTTAACAAACTTTTAAACTATAGTTACCCAGGCACTTTAATCCCAATTTTAAAATTTTTTAAAGCCAAGATAATTCCTATGTTAATTTATGGTGCTGAAATATGGGGTTTTGCAAACCTTAAGAAAATTGAACAGATTCAAACACAATTTTACAGGGTTATCATGGGAGTTTCAAGTTCTACCACAGCACATTTAATAAGAGCAGAACTTGGTGCAAAAACAATTTCGGGTCTGATTCTAGTAAGAATGGTAAAGTATTGGTGCAGAATAAGTAGCTTTATTGAAGAAAGATTGCCCAAGATTTGTTTGGAGGAAATTCATGGTTAAAGAACCTGTTTAAGCTCTTTCCAAAATTTGGTTTTTCAGCTCAGGCTTTAAATCCTTTACGTGAAGATACAATTCATATTTTTAAGCAAAGAGTTTTTGATGTTGAGGCACAGATAGATATATCTGCAGTTGCATCTACAACAACAAAATGGTTGGCTAATACATAACAACTGCATCACTTTGAACAATATTTAACAGTCCCAATGAAAATGCAATATAGAAAAGCATATACTCGCTTGCGATTTGAAAAAATGGATACTATGATGAAATGGGGTAGGTTTCAGGGTATCCCTATAGATAATTGTTTATGTGTTTGTGGAAACCCTGCCCTCGAGGACTTAGCCCATTATGTATTAGACTGTCCCCTATATAGCAGTATAAGAGAAAAATATTTACAGCACAGTTTAAAAGAAAGTGGAAAACAGAAGCATCTCAGAGAAACTGAGTTTTTTATTACAAACATCTAATCTAGATATAATAAACAGAGTTGCAATATTTGCTTTTAAAGCCACTATATGCAGAGCTAAGTATTTGGATGGTATAGGTGTAAAGTGTTATAAAGATTCAGAGGTATGAAGATAGCCTCTTAGAATGCAAATTAAACGTTTTATGTAAAGGTTTAAAGATTGTAAAGTAAATACTTTTAGGGGATTTTAGTTAAATTGGTTTAAGTAAACAATATTTTATACTATATTTTAAAGCATTAATATGAAAATGTTTATTTTATTGTATAAATACTGATAAATATGGCATGATAATATGTTTATTATGAGACATCTGAAAAGTCCTGCTCAGGAATTCGGGGTACAGGAACACAGGGGGAATGGGAAGAGACTATCTTTTATGCCAATGGAGAATGAGAGTCTGAAGTGGACAGGAGCTGAAATTGTGTAGCTTTGCATTGAATCCCATTGAATCAGCGATGATTTCATGAGTCAGCTCTTCCGCAAATTCATTGATGCTACGGTGCCACTCTAGTTGTCTGTAAGGAGTTTCAGTCATCCAGGAGAGGTTATCTGAAAGTTAAATCATGGCAAGCAGACTTCTTTTCTTGTGAGATTAAAATATTTCACTACTCATCCAGGTAGCTTCGTCAGTCAAAGGAAAGCTGGTGCAAGGTCTCCAAGTTATAGTTCACCTTGATTTCATGCTCCACTGGTCTGAATAAGCTCATTAGGTTGATCTCACAAGAAAAGGAGTCCAGTTGCTACGACTCAACTTTCAGATCTCATTCTGTTTGCAACTTTAAGGCTGCTATCCCATGACCATTAAAAACCATTTCAAACTGCTTGAAGATGCGGTTAAAAAAAACTGTGTCCCCACAGCCAGTGGACTTTAAAGGGGGGAAATGCAACCACACCCACTTAAGCACGACCCACCGAGTTTTACAAGTACAGTGGTACCTTGTATAAAGGAATTAATTCATTCCAAATGAAATTATGTTAAGCAAATTTATACAAATTTCCCATAGGAATGCATTGAAAACAGAGTGATCCCATTTTATGTTGTACAGATTCGCCCCATAGGCAATTATGTTAAGCAAATTTCCCCTATCTCCGGAATGTTTTATGTTGTACAAATTTTATGTTATAGAAACTGTTTGTTATACAAGGGTCCACTGTACTTGGTCTTGAGGTGGTACAAAGCTTGTCTCAGTTCCGATGCAGATTTTAAACTGGTGCTTGAGTCCATGGGGACTTGGAAAATCCACATCAAAACCTTTTCATTCCACTGTGTTGCAGTTCCCACTAGTGGGAACACAAAAGATGTGGTTCTTTAAACTGTGCCAATGGGGACACAGGAACAGCATTTTCAACCGTGTGACCATTCTGGGGGGAAATCTGCATTTTACTTTGATACGGATTTTCCAACCAGCCTTAGTTCAGGAAGTTGCAACTAGAGAAGATCCGCTTGAATCAAAGGAACTTACAAAAGAACTGACTCACCGAATCTCTCTTATGCTGGAGACAAATGATCTCACCTGGTTAAAGAGCTCCTTACAGGCCCTTTTACTGGTTTAGAAGTTCTGTCTTAAAAGAAAATTAGCAACTTAACAGCTTTGGCTCCACCCTTCTCCCATCAGGAGATCCTTCCACACATACAGGATTCTAGCAGTGGTTCCTCCAGGCTGGAGTTGGCTGGTCTATTCCATGCCTCGATTGTGTCTTCCCAATTTCCTTATGACAGCTGCACTTCATCAGGAGCAAAGCAGAATTTTAGAGGTACTTTATGCATCCAGCAAAGCACACAAAACACTTGGGAGTCCATCTGGCTGAACAAGGATCTTACATAAATGGAATAGTGTTATCATCAAATGCTCATTCAACATGGTGTTTCTCTTGAGCTGTTTGCTAATTCCAAGGAACAAACATTCTCTATAAAAATGGATGGTTTCCTGTGGTAGACTTCTTAATATTTTTACAAATGGTTTTGGTCAAGAGGGGGTGGGTAGGCAGCTTGTCAGCCCTGGAGCTTGCATGCACTCCATCGGTGCTGCAATTTTAGCATTTCAAGAATAATCTAGAGAATTTGGGGCATGTTATATTTCCCCTTTCCATCCCAATAAGGTTGCCCCGGAACCAGGGATCAGGACATGAGTTGCAAGCTTTGCTGTTAAGTTGGACTTAAGTCACACCAGCAACTCAACTCAAGCTTGAGTCAGGATTTGTTTCAATGATTTGGAGTCAACTCATGAGTCAAAACCTGCTCACTCTTCCCTTTTTTTCCTGGGGTGTGGGTGGGTACTTCTTCATAGGGACTTGGGACTTAAAACCCAAGACTTGGGTTCAGATTTGGGATTCAGACTAAAAGACATGTTAGCATTAGAGATGGGCATGAAACGAACAATTTTTCATTTCCGTTTTCATTTTTTTGTTTCATTACGCAACGAAACGACAAACAAATTTTGTCTCTAAAATGAAACAAAACGAACAGAAACACCAGAAATTTTGTCATCTGTTTCGTTTTCTTTGTGGCAATACATTGAACTGCTTTAAATGCTAAAAAAATCACAAAAATTGAAATAAATGGTAACAAAATGGTAACAAAAAG